>JBBBVU010000022.1:5808303-5830255 GCA_037177055.1 Atherinosoma microstoma | reverse complement strand
AATGTCATCTCAGGGCGCTTAACAGACAATCAGTTTGAGCCAATCTGATTGTCATTCATTGATTCATACGAGCCAATAAATCTAATAGTGTACATGGCCATCTTGTTTTAACCAGCAGCTGCTAGTAATGCAATACTTCCAAGCTGTTTGCCAACCACCTGGAAAAAAACATTAGTACTTCACTTTCACTAGGCTCTGGTAAAAAGTGTGTGGTGAAGAAACATGAAACTAGCAAAACTTTTTGTGTGGAACCCCCTTCAAGAAAATAAACCAAAATGAAGTCCAGGTCAACCTCTGCCAGGTAACACTAACACATCACAACATCGTCTAACAGGAGATCCATCCACATATCAGCAGTCAATAACTAGCTTTGTCACCAGATGAAGTCAGTTTGATGTTAGACATAAAGGGCCAACAGCAGATCTCATCTCAAAGACGATAACTAAGGGCATGTTTCCCATCAGGTTTGTTTAAGATGAAGGTTTTGAGCCAATTAGTTGTTCCTGACATTACACTTCCATCAAAACAAAAAGCATCAGCACAACAGAAATTATGTTTAAGCTTTTGCTATAAAGAAAGGTTTAGCAATTTCATTAATTGTTGATTTTGGTTGCAAAAGAAAGAAAAAATAAGGCAAAAAAAACCTAATACTACTCTAGCTAAGTGAGGTCCAATGCTTCAGTTCTGCTTCACAGCTCCCCAGTTGTGAGAGCACTCGCACACTAAAGGAAAACTTAGTGCAGGAAGTACCTCACTAAGAGTAATCCCACTGGGATCATAAGATAAAATGGAAAAAAAAGAAAAAAAAGAAAAGAAGGAGGGACAGAGAGCAAAGAGACACAGCGAGCCAGAAAAAGAGGGCGAAAGAGATTGGGGAATGGCTGCTAATGTTTTCTGCAGAAACTGGCTCCTGAATGTTCCTGTAATTGGCTCTGTTGGATCTTTCCATTTCAGCTCTCTTTGTCATTCCTCTCCTCTTTTTCTCTTTTTCTTTTCATCTTTTCTTCTCCTCCTGCTCTGCCTCTTTTAACCTACAGGAAGCATGTTAGAAAAGATTTTTTTTAGATTCTCTGTCTCCTCCATTTAGCGAAGGCAAGTCGAAGAGGAACCGCAGAAAGGGTAACGCTAACGCCAAATGAGAGCGAAGAACGAGTCTGGCCTCAAAGGAAGGTCCTGATTATTCCAATCAAAATGTTAAGTCAGTGGAGCTTTAAATGAGGGCAGAAAAGCCAAGATCAATGTCAGTGAAGAAACACAGGTGGCTATTTCATGATCACCGCCTGCCAGGTTTTCCACATCAACATTTCTTTTGTGCTTAATGTGCTGCATACAAAGCCAAAACTCAATGGGGGTTAGCCAGGGGCAGTAGACATTGTCATCTTCAAGTGCAATGAACTGTAATAATGTTCAAAATGCCCCTCTTTACAGCAATCTAAACTACTTTGACCTTTCCAAACACTGCTGATGTATATATTTTTCATGTTTCAACAATGTACCACTCCCATTACACCAGTTTTATATACTGTGCCAGTTGTAATTTAGAAAAAAAAAAAAAAAAACAGTCTTCCTCGTGGGCCAGGCTCAGAGGGCCTCTGTGGCATGAGCACCTTTAAGACCTATGGATTTACAGCTGAAAGAGGAGAGATAAGCTCGCTTAGCAGAGCATAAAGACTACCTACAGGAGCAGAGGACACACTGATTTAGATGGATTATTCACCGGCTATATGATCCATTCATGACTGTGTGTCTGTGTGTGTTAACCCGACTGAAAAGAAGCCACATTTTCCTTCCTACGCAGAGGGAGGTGACGGGAGTAAAAGAAAATTTTTAAAACATTTGACAACATGGGTTTTCATGTACACGTTTTTGAGGATGTAAAATTACGGTTTTCTACATTTGGCGCAATAAATGAAACTTCTTTGACACAGCAGTGTTTAATTTAGTCTTTAAAGAGAGCTCGGCCAATTTTTCTACATCAAAAGGTGGTTTATAAGGCGTCAGGTGCCCATATGTGGGAAAAGGTAAAATCTGAAATGAACTCGCTGCTCCTATTCGCTGTTTAAGACATGAAGCATGAGACTACATTAGCTGCTACTATAGTCACTAAAACTGTCAATGGTCAAGCTGAATTGGGGGTAAAGAAGGAGCTGGCTTTTGGTGTGGAAGGAAAATACATTGAATAAAGAAATGACAACATTTCTAATTCTTGTGCATTTCTCCAATCTACATTCTTCTGGTCTTTTCACAGACAAAAACCGCAAAGTGCTTCACAAATAACACAACAAAAATAAAACTGAAATATAACAAGTCATAAAAATAAAAACAGAAATTAAGAAGAATCACCAAGGTAATTAAAAGCTTGTCTGTATAAAAAATGTCTTTAGCTGCTTTTAGGTGAGTAAGTTAGGTAGAAAGTCAAAAAGAAAGATCTATGCACACAAAACTGTGGACCACAAAATGCATTAGTCACGCATCCGACTGCAATATTAGTTAAACACTTCCCCTTTCTTTAAGTTTTGTATATAGAAATTATATTGTTAGGGTTAACAATTGAAAACTGTTGTAAGGTTTAGGTATTTAAAACTACTTATTTAGGTTTAGGTGTTAAAATATAGGCTGTTTCAATTAGCCATCATAAATATGTGGCAAGTTTTAGTTGATTCAGTATAGGCTGTTAGGGTCAGACGTTTAAAACCATGTGGCTAGGTTTGGGAACTAAAAACTCTGTGGTTAGGGATTTGCATTTAAAACTATATAGTTAGATTTAGGTGTTAGAATATAGGTTATTACTGTTAGCCATTAAAATATGTGGTGAAGGATTGAGATTTCAATCTGAGCCTTTAGGGTTCAAATTTAAAGACTGTGTGGTAAGGCTTTGCTATTAAAATCTAGACTTTTATGGTTACACATTAAAAAACATGTGGTTTGGTTTCTGAAAAACTAGGTTGTTAGGGTTAGGCATAGGAAGCTAGTAGTTTTAGAACTATTAGGTCAAGCCTGGCATTAAGACCTAGGTAAATATGGTTAAGTAAACATTGGCTCAGCGCTCTCATAACATCTGCTCAATCCAAATCTACATCCTGCTTTAAGGATGCTAAATGTACCATGATGTCATTATTTTTTACTTTCGGCCATCGTCTATATAAGATGTTAGAAAAGTCAGTGTTAGGCTTCAATGGTAAGGCATCCTATAGATTGTGTGAAAAAGCAGTCGTAACATTTTAGGGTTGCATGCTTCCAAATCTAAATGGATTCCATGAAGGATCATCCTATTCCCAACAAGCCTGCCTGACCTCTGGCTTCAATTCTGTCCTTAATCAAAAAAGGACAACCTCTTCTTTTAATCCAGCTCCATAATCACAATTTCTCCTGTTTGCATCAGCCTGGCCTTCAGAGCTCTGTACAGAGTGTACAGGGCTGAGCGGGTGCCCTCGTATTACAGCAAATGAATATCTCTGCTGATTAAATCATTAAGGAGCTTTTATTGACAAGCCCCGCTAAAACCCTGTCCACTAAATTTGCCGCCATTCCTCTTCCTCTGCTTTAGATTTGGAGTTAGTGAAAGGATGAGTGGTGAGGGGGAGGTCAATGATGGTGGAGGTGGGGATTAACTTGTTTGGGCTGTCCACAGGCTCAAACATTAAGCGCTCAATCACTCAATCACCGGGATCCACACGCTCACTGGGACTTAGCCTCACAGATCCCACTGACATTGACCGTGGTTGGACCGCTAAATCTATCTGCTTCCAAGCTGACCTGCACAGCCGCTTATGATCCTATATCTCTGTCTGTATTGACCAATTTTCCATCACTATCAGCAGCTTGCCATGGATGATGATATCAAATATGGAGAGTGGGGGCAGACAGGCAGAGCAGGTACAGGATTAGAGGCTGGCTTAGGTTTCCTGTACTGTACATTTAAAGCACATTTTCTAACTGTAATGCCCATACGAAGCAGATTTTTCAAGCTGAAACTGACTTTTTGTTCTATTTTTCGTAGCGATTCGCTCTACAACCACCAAGTAAGCATCTTACACCCCCAACAGGCCTTTATACTCCCTTCCCTATCTTCCCTCAGATCTTACACACTCACTTTATTAATAAGCTAATACAAATAACTTCATTGGTGCCTCATAACTCCTTTTTCTGTAGTTAATTCCTTCCATGTGTTTTTTATCTTACATTCTCTCACAGGCACCCAACAAAACACAGGGCAAAGTTGCTGTTGTCATAAGAAAATGGTGTGTGTGTGTGTGTGAAGAAGTGAAAGAACTGAAAGATAGAGATAGAGTCCAGAAGTTCAACTCTACGTTTGCTTTCTGATCTTCCAAAACAGATTTACATCATTATCATCCTCATCTATAACATCCCTTCTCCATCTGTTGCACTCCTTGACCAACTGCCCGGGTCTTAAAAATGAAAATAAAAATGTAAAAAATCTGCTAACTCTGCCAATAACACATTCTTGATGGAAATTACATGCATCGACTTGTATGGTTAGCATTTATAATACATGAGCTTTAGTATAATCAATAACCCTGAAATTGCAATAAAAACTCACCGGCCACTTTGTCAGGTCCACCTTGCTAGTACCAGGTTGGACCTCCTTTTGCCCTCAGAACTGCCTTAAGTCTTGGTGTCATAGATTCAACAAGGTGTCAGAGATTTTGCTCCATATTGACATGATAGCATCACAAGGTTGCTGTACATCCATGATGAGAATCTGCTGTTCCACCACATCCCAAAGGTTAAATATTGGATTGAGATGTGGTGACTGTGGAGGCCATCGGAGTACAGTGAACTCATTGTTATGTTGGAGATGATCTGAGCTTTGTGACATGGTGCATTATCCTGCTGGAAGTAGCCATCAGAAGATGCTACACTGTGCTCATAAAGGGATGGACATGGTCAGGAACAATACTCAGGTAGGCTGTGCTGGTTAAACCATGCTCTATTGGAACTATGGGACACAAAGTGTGCCAAGAAAATATGCCCCAGACTATTAAACCACCACAATCAGCAGCCAGAACCGTTGATACAAGGCAGGATGGATCCAGGTTTTCATGTTGTTTCCACCAAATTCTGAGCCTAGCATCTGAATGTGGAGCTGAAATGGAGACTCATCAGACCAGGCAACATTTTTCCGTCTTCAGTTGTCCAGTTCTGGTGAGTCTGTGTGAATTGTAGCCTCTGTTTCCTGTTCTTAGCTGACAGGAGTGGCACCTGGTGTGGTCTTTTGCTGCTGTAGCTCATCTGCTTCAAGATTGGACGTGTTGTGTGTTCAGAGATGATATTCTGCATATCTTGGTTAGAACCAGTTGCTTTTCTATCATCTCCAACCAGTCTGTCCATTCTCCTCTGACATCAACAAGACATTTTCATCCAGACAACTGCTGCTCACTGGATGTTTTCCCTTCTTCAGATCATTCTCTGTAAACCCTAGAGATGGTTGAGTATGAAAATCCCAGTAGATCAGCAGTTTCCGAAATACTCAGAATAACAACCATGCCTCGTCCAAAGTCACTTAAATCCCCTTTCTTCCTCATTCTGAAGTCATTTTGCCCATGTCTACGTGACTAAATGAATCGAGTTGCTACTATGTGATTGGCAGATTAAATATTTGTGTTAACAAGCAATTCAACAGGTGGATCTAAGAAAGTGGCCGATGAATGTAGAATAGAAACCTTTTCCAAGAACAAATTATTCAAAAGCAGTGCCTAAAAAGTCCTGACTTGGAGCCCAGCCTGTGTGTTTGAGGGTTAACAGTTAATTTAGAAAACATGTCTATAACAGCAAGAGAAATGGACGGAGGGTTTTAGGCTGGAAAAACGGATGGTAGAAAACACGGTAATCAAATTCAACTTTGTCAAAATAATAAGTCCCTTTGTGGAAAGTGAATTTCCATACTCTAAGGCAATTTAAGGCGGAAACAACAAACCACAATGTCCCTGGTTCAGGTTTGGCTGGGGACCTTGTGATGGATCGCCCTCTACTACTTTTTCTGTCATTTCTCTCTCATGCCTATAATAAAGTCTTAGAAACTCTCGACGGCATACTTAGCAGTGTTAGTGGCCATATTATACAACCCAGATATTCTTATAAATATTAAGCACAGCTGCCTGTGACATGTCATCAAAACCATCACGGATCAAAAATGAAGAGAATATTTTGACCTGAAAGCTAAAAAGCGGAGTGAAAAAGCAAAGTCGTTCATGAATAAGGCATGAGGTGGTCAAGGAGATGTGTCAGTTGTGGCAATGGGTGACGTCACTGTCGGGCGCCACAAAAACCAGGATCCAAGACTCCAACCCTGGAGGCAGATATCAAAGAAACTACTTTACTGTACGAGTTGCCAAGCCAGAACACGCTAAAAAAAAGTCATTAAAATCTTCTAAAGCCTCCCATTTACTCATAAATACTGCATTTCAATTAGTTAAGTATAATATAATATTCGCAATATAGTGGATTAATGAATGAATAAATACGGACTAGAGCAAGGAAGTCTCCTTCATCACATATATGTTACTTAAGAACACATCGTTGCATGGGGCCTTTTGTTTCTGATAAGCGGCCTGCTGCAACATGCTCCAACACCTACTCATAACAGAGGGCAGATTCCAATCTAACATTGCTGCTATGGGTCATTGCGCTACACATACACACCCAGACAGAGTATAGGAAACATCAGGCAATGATTAGGCTAATGTAACCGTCGTACAAGAAGAGAAATACTGAAAGCCGCTCAGCTGTGGGACAGGGCTTTTTATTGTCCAAACCTCGAGGAAAAACTGCCTTGATGAGAGTGAACTGTTGATTCAGGGCTCAGGCCAAGCATGTTGTGAAATATAGCCAAGCTCTGCAACTCTGACTTTATTTAATTTTCTATTATGAATGAGGTTTTAATTAAGTTATTCATTTTCTTTAACCAAGACTGCCTCAGTGTTTCACTATTTGTCTTAGATACATTTATTTAAAAGTGTCATTGTCATCTCATCTTTATTAGTCAACAGAGACTCTGCTGCTGTGGAAAATTTCTTAGTTATCTCTGAAACTGGATTTTTAGTCTCTAATGCCTGACTTTAAACTGTTACTGGCATAAAGAAACAATCTCGTCTTGCATATGGATTCGTTTTTAAACGTAACAGCCGACTTTTCGGTGAAGAAACTCGAAGAAAAACGGCAATAATGGAGGAACAAAGAGGAAACTTGTGCGAGAGAAGAAAAATCTTGGAGAGCCCGAGGTGAGAAAAGATCACGTTGAGGGTTTTGCAGGAGACGGAGTGAGATGCAGAGCAAACGAAGCGGCGCTGGTGTCTGTTTTCCCTCTGGCTGGTGATGGGCGACTGCAGCCAGCATAAACACATGCCTTCATGGCTCACACATTTCCTGCTTCTCTCCACATCCCAGCGCTGGGCCACACAGGCTCAGGACACCACAGCGAGCTGTGCGTGTGTGTCGAGAGTGTGCGTCTATTTGCATACATGCATGTGTGGTATGTGTGCTCGCTGGTTTTTGTGGTTAACATGGACTCACAGTGTTTGTGGAAGTCTTTCTGTTATCATTACAACTTTGTTTGTCTGTGGAATGCAGGAACAAATCACACATAAAACACTGAATGCAAAGAAAGATCTAGAGTTTGGCTTAAGAGGAGGAAACAACCAGGCTTATTCCCATCTTATTCTAACATATGTGCTTTAACAGGCATCAACTCCTTACTTGTTAGCGTACCTCCCCTCCCACGGACAAAATATCTCAATGCGCAGTCCTTTTTTCTCTCTTTAAGGCACATATATATGTGTGTGTGAGTGTCAGAAAGAATTTTTTGCATGGTTTTGTAAGTTTAAAGGGGAGCAGAGCAGCAATATTGTCTAATGTGTTTATTCTACACAGCTCCTTTCAACTATAGCGAGCCTCTTCTCATCCATAGGGAAAACCTCCTCTATCACCTTTCAGGCAAAATCAGGCGGAAAGAGAGCTTTAAGACACAATGAAGACGGGTAGACAGGAGCGGGGGAGCGGGGGAGTGTGCTAGATTGAGAGACGATGTGGGGATAAAGAGATGGATGAAGCGAAGAGAGGAGGAAAAATTGAGCCGGGGGAGGCAGTGCAAGGGTCCTGGGTGATGTATCATCCTAAGAAAGACACTTCCCAAGAAGGGACGGTGATTTTCTCCAGTCTGTCCTGTCTTACCGGTATTGGGAGCCTGCTGTTTAAAACTTAAGATGTTACAGCTCAACTCCAGCTGCGTCGTTTCCCATCTACACTCCAACTATACATTCCCAGGCTTGTTTAATCCTGCTTGATTTTAGGTGATAATTTGAGTAATGATCGAGAAACCATCCCCATCCCTCAGCTTCAGAGGAAAAGGGTCGCTGAAGCAAGTCTTTCCCACTCATCTTGATACATGGGGGGTAAAATGGGGTTGTGCATGGGGCTAATTTCACCCATAGTGGGGTACAAATTGGATGATTTTAGGGTCTTAAATACACAATACAACAAATAGCAAAGTAATAAGGGATCATCAGGGCACCCGCCATCCTGAATGGATAACAAGTACTTCTCCATTCATAAATTTGGCTAAGGAGGAATAAGTAGGAGGATGTCCTGTATGCTGCCCAATAAAAACATTACTGGAACTCATTCCAAGGCCGTTAACATGGAGAAGACACAAAATTTACTTATGGTCCATGCACAGTGCTTCTTTAAATGCTGCATAGACTTTAAACTGTAATAGCGCCTTGGCCAATGCCTTGGAGTACGTTAGTCCACTGAGACTTCTGTACATAAACAGTGTCAGGCAGCTTACCAAAAACAGGTAAATCAATGAATAAATAGATCAATTAAATAATTAATTAGAAAAATGTTACTCGTTGAAGAAATCAAGAATAAAATTCTTTTAGAAAAAATAAAAAAAGGAAGCTCACCAGACTGCTCTAGATGTCTTAGCCTTTGTTAGGGTTTTGCTTGTGGTCAAGTTTCAGTGTTGGTAAACAAAACAAGACGCTTTGTCTCAGTGCCTACTAAAACCCACTGTAATGTGTCAAAAACTATTACATTCATATGCTCAGAAACTTAAAATGTGGCTTAACCCTATAGCAAAACGTATCATATTTGATACATACAGTTTCTGAGACATTTTGCATCACATTATGGTAAAAACTTTGCTCAATTGTGCCCCGTAGTACACAATTTGAAGCTTGTCTTCTGCCCTCTAATGGATACCAGGAAGCATAAGCCTACACTACAATAATTTTGACATGTCACACAGTAATAAACGGTATATATCCCCCCAAAAAATAGTTCTCTTTTTCCACATTTTCTTAAAGGGTCAAATAAAGATTGCAGATTTTTTTAAAATTTGACTTTTCTCCCCAGTTTTTCTTAGGTTTGGCTTTAAAAGGTTAAGAGTTAGCAAGCTTGAAGAAATGAAGATAAGTGAAAAGCTTAACATTAACCACATTGACTGCAGGAATCACTGGCTAATTTAGCAAGTTAGCAACAAATATTCAACATGAAATTAGATTTTTTTGTTATTTTGAAGCAGTTTTTATTACAGCTACGGCATATTTCTACTCTTTTGTTCATGTTTAGTCCCACATGCATCTTCACCAGCTGTGACCCTTTACACAAAAGTAATTTTTAAAAAGAAATATAATTTCCATCACTTCATTGCTAGGCTACGTAACGGCTAACTGTGCATCAGTATTCACACAACAGATGTCTCAGGTGAAGCAAACAGTGGCCGGGACCCAAATACACTCTGTCCACCTCTCTCCTCCCAGTCTGTGCAGTCATGTGTTACAACATATGTTAAGTATGTTTACTGAGGTCGTTATTGTACACTAAATGAAAGCTGATACGCCGAGCATATCAGCTTTCATGAAAATTAATATGCGTCACAAAGAAACTCTCATGTGACACTTGGCTTTCTCCGCCCTCTATCCCTCTCTCCGTCTGTCTGCTTTTCTTTAAGCCTGCAGGCTCCTAATGGCTCAAGTGAGGTCATTCTTTTTGGAGAATGTACCGAGTAACCCCTGTCAGAGTGTGTGTGTGCATGTGCATCTTTGCATATGTAGGTGTGCATATAAATATATATACTGTATATGTCTGAGCATGGGTAAAATTGTGTGCATATGTGTGTTTTTTTCCTGTATACCCAGAGTAATTCTGTGCTCTGAGCAGTGGGCTGTTTCAAGCTGTGGTCTAAGTTCAATAAGCCAGATTTGAAATATGCTGGAACTATGTTCAAACTGTCCAGTGGTCGGCCCTGCACTCCTACCCTGCTATTATGCCTGATGTGTGTAGAAAAAGAGCAAAACTAAGAGAAAGAGAAGGTATGGAGAGATGACAGCTTAGATAAATATAGTTAAACTCTCCGGGGTTGTGTTAAGGACACACTGGGACAAAATAAACAGATTAAAGAAGATGTCACCGTCTTAGACCAGCAGGGATCGCCATACATCAGCAGGGATATCCCAGGTAGAAAGGCAAACATGAACACAACTGATAGAAATTACAAAGAAAACAGTTTATTTTGTTTTCCCTCAATAGAAAACAGAATGCCATGGGTGTAAAATTTTAGCTGAACTAGACAATAAAAAAAAAATATATATAAAATGTTACCGTTACAGATAATTTCTCAAGACTTAAAAAAAAAAGATCTGTTCCTTATCTTTAAGCTGTAATCAAAAGTTAATCTGTTGTCTTGGAAAATAAACTGCCATGTCGAAGCTTGGATCTATACCATGTAATGAAATTCACCAAGTGGAAAAAGTGAATTGGTTTAGTGGTCCGAGAAACCAGCAATGATGTTAATCCAGAGAATTAACTGTACTTTGCTGTACTGCGCTCTAATCTAATTGACCAGCGAGGGCCATGAGATAAAAGTCTGTCCTCTGTGCCTTCCACATCCTGTGAATAACTACACGCCAGACAACCAGCCGACCTCCTGCCAGTCTGCCTCTATATCAACCCACAGGATTAACTAACTGCCTGTTCTACCTGCTCACTTAACTGACTGTTTGTCTGACAAGCTGTCTGCAAATAAAAGCCTTCACTGCCACTACACTTGTCTCTATATGCTGCCTTAGAGGAGGATTGGCATAAAGAGCTACCAAGAGTCAGTCTGCTTGCCTGCCAGCTTGTTGCTCCCATAAAGACGTAGGAATGAGGGACCAATCTCATTAGGGGAAGATTAGGCCAACATCTGTTTGCTGTCCCAATGCCACTACTGCTGCTGTGGAGCTATGATGTGTGGCAATGCCACAGCCAACTAACATGCACACAAACACACCCACTTTCCACACAATCTGAGCTGTTATGAGATACTAATCACCACTGTCATTGGCTTGGAGTGGGAAGGTTTGTGGTGGCCTGACCGAGTTTGTATGTGTCATCTTTGTTCTACTGTATGGTCCAAGCCCACAAACAAGTCCCAAATCACTCAAGGGATATGAGTAACAGACCAAAGCCAGAACCCAAACAGCCAGAAGAGAGAAGAGAAAAGGCAACAAGTGAGTAAGAGACAGAACTAGGGAGGGGTGGAGGCAGGGATTGAGGGAGAAAGGGGAACACGTGAGGAGGTTGAATGTAACAGAGGGTTTATTGTTTGTGGTTCTTCAGGGAGGGAACTAACCGAGCGAAGGAGGGAAAGGGAGCGAGGCGAGGGGAGGAGACGAGGAGGAGGGAGACAGCGGGAGCAGTGCATTGGCAGAGGCCCGAAAGTCAGGCAGACCCGCTCAGTCAGCCTGCAGACTGGAGCCTCTCCCTCACAAACAAGCAGCACGATAATCAGACTAATGCTGCTCAGGAGACAGCCAGCACAGTGGGAATCAAACAGCTATGGCACATGATTAAACACTCTGCTGCAAGGAGGTCAACTTTGCACACTCAGGTCATTCACAGGCAAAACACTCAATCTTGATGCATGAAACAAATATCCATATTTTAAAATTTTTGGGAAAAATGTATTTATTACTTGGGGATACTTTGGTGGGATCTATACCACTCTCATATCTCGGTGTTACACTAAAGACTAGAGAAAGGTGGAAGAGTTAGCTTACAGGTTCACCATCTAAACCCTTTCCAACACAATATTGCCAAGCCATCTTACAACTGTTATCAAAGACTAGACGATCCTGGACATTTTTGTTGATACTGAAAGTGATTTTTAGGGACTAAAGAAACATAATATATCCGTACAATATACTTTCACTATGGTAGAATTATACTTAAAAAGAAACATTATGGCAGAATTTTTTGCAACTATTGTAAAGAATGCAGCTGGATCCACTTTGTTGCATGATTAAACTTCTTCAAACTTTATGATTAAAAATATTTCTACAGCCCCGTTTCCACCAAGGGGCCCAACTAAGTGGGACTCAGTACGGGACAGCTTAGTACAGGACACATTTTTGTGTTACCACTGGCAAAAACTGGGAAGGGTGCCAGAATACTTTTTTGGGACCCTTCCGTTGGGATCCCAATCTTACCGATCCAACCTGGAGCTTGAGACACATGGAGCTTGGCAGCTGTAATACGCTGATTGGTCGAAAGAATCATCACTTCCTGTGCACCTCAGCAATAAGAACAAAGCGAGAACAGCGCCATGTTTAAATATTTGGTGGATTTTTTGTTGTTTCAAGCTGTATGAAAGAAGAAAGAACACAAACTTTTGTATGTCTACCATTGACATCATACTATTACATAACTGATACTTCTATCGCTATCCAGTTTATACCCTCCTACCAGGTAAAGATACGGTTGGCTGTGGAAACGCAACAGATATCAGGATTTACCGTGCCTAAACACACCAAACCATCCCCTCCCGAGTCGGACTCCCTGGTGGAAAAGGGGGCTTGTATTACTTAAATCATCTTGTATTTAATTTAAATCAACTTGATAAATTTGACATAGACCAATAAGGCTTCCCTTTTTAAAAAAAAATCAAACATCCATTTAAGCACATTGTGAAGCATCAAACGTCAGAAAGCCATTCAAATTTGTAAAGTCTGCAAGTGGTTCAATCCTAGAATGCTTGGGAGGGCACTCCAATATCAGCTTGGTCCAATTCATTCCCTAGTAACCTCAGAAAAATAAGTTAATGTTAAGTTTTTTACATTGCTATGAAGATCGAGGAAACTCCCAGTACCAAATAATGTGAGAAGCCTATTTATCATATTTTGTATTTTACATGCGTTTATGCTACCCAACAACAAATCTGTGGACTGTCCTGCTAGCCTTCCAGTCAAGTAAAGCAGCAGAGAGGCCAAATGTAAAGGAGTCCATGTGATTTGGCAGTCAGCGACAGCAGGCTCTTTGCCAGAAGCTCGTAAAAACGACTTCACCCACAAGGTAGCAACATTAAGTGGCAAAGATATTAGCTCTGGAGAGGGGTTTCAGGAACTTACAATGGAAGTGGAGCCAGAAAAAAAGCTAAACATGCGCTACAATATATATCATAGTAGTAAAAAAAACACACAGGAACATGTGAAATGATAAGAATAAGACGTTGAACGTTGATGGCAATACATGCTTTAAAGAATTATGTGCTTAGCCCTAAAGGCCACTATCAGCTAATTATGTTGCAGTCAAGCTGCTGCCAATAAAAGTATGCTACATTAGCTATTACAAGGTCCAGTTTAAAATGTGCCCATTTATAAGTTCACAAATATGACTACATTACTTTACTTAAAACAACATACAGCTATGAAGATCTCTATGGTTTCCGCTGATTCAGACTCATTAGCAATCTGCTTTGGGTTGCCATACTAACAATTACGTCCAGTTCAGACCACGTTCTGTAGTTTTGGTAGGTTTGTCCAGAAATTTAGTTTTGTATTTCAATTTATTTATTTTACAAATTGTACAATTGCCTGATTTGATAAAACACCTTGTGCACTCACAGAAAATATAGAACTTAATTGTACCTGTAAGGGAACAAAGGATTGTCACTAGGGTGGTACCCACAAAGGAGCTGCTGTTGTACCCTCAACAATGGGTACAGAATTGTTAAATTAGGGTACAAGATGGCCCCCAGAGGTACAATCCAGATCTTTAAAAGGTATAAACTGCAAGCGTACCCACTGCTGAGGGTACAACAGCAGTACCTTTGAGGGTACCACCCCAGTGACAATTCTTTGGACCCCTAAAGGTACTATTAGAGACTTTATTGTCTGTGTACCAGTAATAGCACACTCTCTCTCTCTCTCTCTCTCTAACAGCACATTCTGACACATATCCTGTTCTACTGTGACTTATAACAGTTCACATGCAAACCAGTGCACATATGTGCACATTTCTTTGACAGCAGCAGGAAGACAACTAGCAGATAATGATCTGTGAAGGGGCCGAGTGGTCTCTCCTTCTCCTTTACTTACTCATTTGCTCTCTGTGTCTTTGACAGATTTAAAGTAAATACCAGCAAACAAGCAATTATTTCTGGCAGCCTGGGCCCCCTTTCCCTTCCAAAAGACATGGAGCAGAGGGAGAGGGGGTGGATGAAATCACCCCTAACAGATGTGATTTAAATCAATAATACATTATACTGTATATGCCTTTATTTATTTTTTTAAAAAGTTACAGGGGGAACCAAACCAAAAAGGGCCCAGTGATGACTGCTGCCCTTCACTTGACAGAATAATTGCTTTTAATACATCAGGGTTTTTCATATTTTAATTTCCTTTTACCCCCTGCTTGTCCTTCTTCTGTGTTCCTCCAGGTCTGAGCAATCTCCCCAACATTAAAATAATATCAGGGAAAAAAAGAAGAAAAAAAGAAAAAGCCAAGCTGTCAAACGTTGAGTTTTAACACAAACCATCTGGTGGAACGATGGAGGTAAACAGGCGCTAACAGAACTGGGCTGGGAGGAAGAGTGGGGTGGGTGGGTGTACGGGGGAGGTGGAAAGGGAGGCAGCTAAGGGAGTAGAAAAGAAGCAGAGTTCTTGAGAGAAGAGATGTGGGTAAGATAAACTGAATGTTACGGAGGAGGAGTAATGGGGGATAGAGCCGGGAGGAGATTAGAAAAAAGAAAAGTCAATTTGGATACATGAGAGCGAAAAGGTGGAGGATGAAGAGGAGGAGGTGGAGAGATAGATTACCAGGAAGGGTGGGGGGGTGGAGAGGGTGACAAAAATATAATGTGGGAACAAATTAAGGTGCTGTTGTCGAGACTTGACAGAAGGAGAGGAGGAGTGGGAGCTTTAAACACTCTTCTGTGTTGCATCCATTTCAGCAGAAACAGGACAATGAGAAGGCTCTGTTCCAAAAACAATTCAAAACCATCCTTAATTTTAAGTTCTCTGTAACTGTAACACTACTCCATTTATACACAAATAAAGTCTGAAAAATTCATCCTGTACCAACTTGTTTTTATCATGTCAACATTTTATCTTTGTATTTAAGCTCATAATCACCTCAATCAAATTCTCTTCTTGTGACTTCCAACACATTGTTTCATTTAGCCCACAGTGAATATCGACTCCCTGATTTGAGCCCTTGTGGCAGAGGGGCTTGTGTGGTTAAGTATCCTAAGGGCTATGTTGGTAGGGGGATGGGGTAAATGTTACAAATAAGGTCTCCCAAGAAAGTAAGCCTTGGGAGACCTAGCTTGATTGATTAGACCTCCATGCATGAGGGATAGAGAAAAATCATTACAATACCCAGAACTTGGAAATCAGAACCTAAGCCTATATCCAGGCCCTGGTGTAGAATTTGTTGGTGAATGCTTGGTGGTCTTATTGCCCAGTCAGCCTCTACTTGTGATTTGAAGAGGCCATGTTGCCAGTCATGAGCAATCTACTGATTAAGATTTTATTGCAATGCTTTTCAGACACTGTGAACATCTCTAATGTCTGCAATGGATACTAATGATTGACATGTATCACACCAAGAGTTTATCCAAGTAGATGGAAAAGTTGCTTCAATGGGATTTGGGTTGCATTGAGGTAAACTACTCCTCCCGCAGGAGTGCAGATTATATGGCTTTCTTGAAAAGTTTAAAAGAGATTCCTTGAAATTCCACCCACTGACTCTTTTTTTCTGCTCAGACTTGAACCCCTTGATGACAATAACTGGGAACCTTAGATGGGATTTATTCAGAGGAATGGCTTCTTTGATTTGAACAAGAATGGCAACTTGTTGTTAGACTTATGTGCTAGCTATGGACTGCCTGCCCCCAAGCACCAAGCATTAAGCGTCAAGTGTCCATGTTTAAACAAAAGATGGTGCATAAATGTACTTGCTACCACATTATCTTGGGCCAAATGTCAACACTGACTAGTTGTTTGATTTAAGGTCATATATAGTACCCACGTGTGTTAGAACATTAGCAGAATGTCACCTGATGTCTACCAAGTTTAAGGTTGGTGGACATCGCTGAACAGACCTTACAGATCCATACAAGAAGGTTGGGTGTGCTAAGGAAGTGTGAATGTTGGACTTTGCTAAGGCTGCACTTTGTCTCCGCTCCTGTTCGTGATTTTCACAGACAGGATTTCGAGACTTAGCCAGTAGAAGTCCGGCATCTGATATGGAAACTAGGATATCATGTTTCTGCCCTTTGCAGATGACACTGTTGTTTTGTCACAATTGAATGAGGCCTTCCAGTGCTCACTTTAGTAGTTTGTAGCTTTTACAACTTAAGTCTTGTTTCTGTCCTGAAAAAGAAAAAGGACGGCATACTCCCTTTAGGTGAAGGGGGAAGAGTTTAGCTATATCTGGGTTTTGTTCACGAATGATGGAAAAATGGACTGTGAGACTGACCATAAGTTTGGTATAGCTTCTGCACCTTTATAGATATCTTGATAGTGTTGAAGAAGGAGCTGAGCCTTAAGGCAAAACTCTCAATTTACTAAGTCTACATTCCTGGCTTCATGTATGGATATGTACTTAAGGTAATGACCAAATTAACAAAGTTATAAACTGAAGCCACCAAAATGACTTTTCTGGGCTTTACTTTGAGATCAGATTGGAAGTTTGGAAATCTGGACTGATCCTCCACACTGGAGGAACAAATTGAGGTAGTTCAGAAACCTCCCTTAAGAGGTTTATTGGACAGCAAACCCAGTGTTGACCAATGACTCACTGGAGGTATTATTTTACTCGGTTTGTTTGGGAGAGGACAAAACTGTCAGTAAGGCCTTCCCTGCTTCACTTAATCCCAGTTGCCATTGTGATCTTGAAATGGTCTAACAGTTTGGAGCATGAATTACCATGAATGAATATTATTGACAGCTTGGATTATACTGAAGGACACTTTTAGAAAATTTGTAGCCAATTTTTAAAAATGAGGTTCTCATAATATTTATGCACATGTACAAACAAAAAGGTTTGATGTATGAAATCTAGGATCCAAATTCCTAGGTGCTCTAACTTTATATCATACATGCACACCATTCCCTGATCAGCAGAGGCAGTGGCATGCAAAGAAATCTAGCAACAACATCAGTGACAAAGCCAATGTATCAAAAGATTGGTTAAAGTTTGGCAATTTAAACAACTTACTAGACGACAAACATGCTTTTGTTAAGATTTGGTACCTTAATATATGAAGGGTGACAAAGCTAAAAGCCATTGCAAAACATCTTTTCCTGCACTGAGAGCGAAAACTTTTGGCTTTTTTTTTGTTATACTGCAGCAAAAAAACTAAGAATGTCCTATAAAGAAAAATGCTATAATTTAAAGTACAATAAATCATTCAAAGAACAGGATAGGAGATCATTCATTGAAACATTTCTGTAAATTTCTCAGTACAAAGGTACAGTATCTTACCTATTATCGAGACAGCAGCGAGTCAGCAGCAGAAACATGGAAGAAGAAAAAAAGGACACAAATTAGAGTCATCGTCAGCTCATGTGGGATTAAAATGTTAAGTTTTAAAGTCTGATTATTCTACCCCAGATGATTGGCTCAAAGGTAAAAGTAGTTGAAACTGCTTTATTCAACTCCAAGTCCTGGTTCTAGATCCAGACTAGTGTCGAAAGTTAATCACGTCTAATCTGGTGCATGCCCGACATCTGGCAAAATTTGATAGAAATATATCCACAACTTTGAGTGATCTTACTACCAAACAGACAAACCAACCAAATCAAACATAAAACCTTGGCAGAGGCACAGATGCATGGCAGAAACATAACATTTCAAATTCCTTTGAAGATTCAGAGATCGACTTTAATTTGTAATGATTTACATCACTTGACTATAATGGCTTGAATGGCAAATGTAGACATAAATAAACATTATATGGCAAGAGGTTTTTTGGTTAGAGTAGACTAGAAGTGAGGTGCTTCCTCTGATTCAAATCCTACTTTGGTCCTGACTGAAATTTCCTAAGTGGTTTCATGGTTTCCATAAGATGAATCCTTCAGATTTTAACAGTCTCATAAAATGAGAGGTCAAAGTTTTCACTAGGGACGGGAGATACCAAAATACTTCCTATCAATATGATACCATTAGTTTATGGTACAGATTGCCCCTTAAAGGAAAATCAAACAACTGTACAGTGTGCACTAATATCGTTATTACAAGTGTAATATGAAATAAGAATAAACCTCGTGAAAAATAATACTTAAAAAAAATTATGAAAAATAGATCTTATACAAAATAAATCTTTTAAAAATTGAAATGATTATTTAAATTTCTTAAATTAAATATTGTAAAATATAATACATAATAGTAATATAATGAAACATTATGCTCAAGAACCTTCATTAAACCAATTAAATATCAAAACACATTATCATCATTTACCCTGGTAGCATTACCATTCTATCATGCCATCTGATCGGCTACTATAATCATGTGACTCGAAGGGAACAAATTGTGGCTGGGTTTCGCACGTAATTTTATTGCATAAAACTCTTAGAAGTTAAAACACATAGCTTGTTTTGTATCAGCAAAGTGATATATCAATACTAAAAAAGTATTGAACATGATGTTCTGACTGGCTGATATTGAATTATCAACTGTAGGTTATTGATACGCCCATCCTGAATTTAACTTATTCTGAGGAATTACTACAGCATACGTAAGAAGGCTGTTTTGAGATAGGCATTCCTGTCCTATAAAACAATTAATTTAATGACTTTGTAAGCACCTTGATGAGATTACAATTTGTGGTTCTCGTTTAAAAGTCTAAGGCCCAGATTTACTAAGATCCCCTTACTAAGAGCGCAAAAATGTGTGCGGCGCACATAGATGGCGTGTATTGTGTTTCCATGATTTTCCAGATTGCGCAATCAACTGAGGTTGATTGCGCAATTGATAATAGGCGGAAACAGCCTTATTTAAAAGAGGATTTAGCGTCCGTAATTGATTTACTATGGATCGTGTAGAGGGAGAGCAAGAAAGTCGCAAACGGAAAACAAAATCTGAACCAATGGAGATAGAAATATTAATGGAAGAGGCAAATAGAAATATAGCCGAGCTCCAGCAAAGACGTCTTAATGTCACCGGAAGGACTGCAATATGGGAGGATATTTGCAAAAAAAGTAAATGTAGTTAGAAAAACAAGAAGAACACCAGATGAAGTTAAGAAGAGATGACAAGATATCAGATGAAGAACAAAAAGAACAAAGCTTATAATAAAACCTGGGCAAATAAGACAGGTGGGGGCCGACAGAAGACATTCCTCTTAACAATATTGAGCAACAGGTGCAGCTCACTTACTGCGAGAAGCAGATAACTGGAATACCGGGGTATGACACGCTAGAGCCGGTTGTAGAACAAGATACGTTCACAAATTAAAACATGTTCTGCCAATGACAACACCATAGTTGTTATTGACACACCAAAAATGAATGTGCCTCCTTTTGACAACGTTTGTCTGAACAACAGTTTTGATTTAACATTCACACAAATGAACTGTTTTTATGTAAAGATTTTGTTCCAGAAGTTCAGTTATCGCCACCCACTGCTCATGAGATTAGATTGTGAATCAGACTGATGTGTATCTGCAATCCTGTAGCATTGGGTTGTTTCCTCTCATTCAGCTGCAGCCGTTTGTGCGTATCTGAGCCAGTTTACACCTGCTTTTTAGAAGCTCTAAATATTGACGCAAAAACCGCCAGCGCCAGTTCCACATTTAGTAAATCATGTTGCATGTGCAAAGCTGATATATTCACATCTACTCCTCCCAGAAACGCCCATATTGCATATTCATTCAAGGCAAAAGCGCAAAATGGAATGCAGGCGTTATTTGGTCTGTTTAACAGCCGCAATCCTCAGAGCGCTCTTTTAGTAAATCAGCTACAGCATGTTTTTGCACGCACAAACCTTTAATAAATCAGGGCCTAAGTGATTACTTAAATTAATTTTCTTATTATTTACATGTTTATTTAAGCAGAAACTATATAAAGTAGATGTCATGTATACAGGTTTATATCCGAGGGTAATCTGCAACCCCTGTCCCTGGTTAGATTTTAGAATGGAAAACAGGCAAATATTATAACCATTAAAAAACATATAATAAGATCAGTCTTGACAATAAAATGTAAGATGTAAAAAGCAGGAAGCAACACAAGTATAAAGACGGGGAGAGAGGAAAAAAAAATAGATATCTACTTAAAATTCTTTTAAATTATTTAGGACTAAATGTCTGCACATTTAATAAAAATTCCCATCATCTATACTGTGTTAAGTCCTCTTTAGCAGGAAATAGAGAGTGAAATAGAGAAATGTAATGTCACTTATCATCAATATGTCATAATTTGGTCACCGTGGATGTGTGATGTGCTGACATTTAGTTCATAAACACTACCAAGCACGGCTTGGCCGAAAATTTAGCATTGCTGAACACTTTTAGTTTTGTTTTTGTTTATCAATGTAATTTTTGCTTCAAGGAAAATGCATGTAGGTAGCCGATTGCAGTCTTGTGTGTCAGTATAACCTTTACTGGTACTTTGAACAGACGAACAATGCATTTCCTTGATAAAAATTGGCTGTGAAAAGCTCCAGCGGCAACAACAACATGAGGAAAGATGAAATAAGCAGGGAAGTAAGGAAATGAGTAATTTGTGTTTTACACAGGTAAAGAAAAGAATGTTTTATTGTAGCTGTCACAGCTCAGTGGACTCCTCCCTGCCCCACTCTCCTTGTGGTGGCATGGCCCCTGTCAGGTGACACAGGAGCTGATGAGGCCTGACAGAGGGTCAGCGACCTCACTTCCTACTCTAATTGGTCCTGGGTGATAAACCGGCCCCCAGGGACTCAGAGAGATGTTAGGCTCGGTGGAGCAGGGAGGAGCAAGAAGTGGTGGAGGGGGGGGCGGTCTTGCAAGGCCTCCTCTAACTCAAGCATTTGGTAATGCGCTAATTAATTTTAAGAGTTCGACATCCCCCTTTCTGGCCCTCACTAGAAACAGATGTTAAGCTGGAGAGAGGAGGGGAAAGGGGTGGCGTGTGAAATGGTGAACGCTGCCTGGCGGAACCCAGATACAGATCTCCAGAAGAGGGAAGAAAGTGTGTGACAGATTATCAGATAGAGCGAGTGTTGCAGAAGATCCCAGTCATTTTGTCGGGCCCTGACAGGTGAAGCGGATGGCAGCGCAATTTCACACCTCGCTGAGCGAATGACAGATTCCTCTGTGTTAGCGGGGAGGGAGAACAAAAACATCCTCCTAAGAGGCTGCACTTGTTTGTAACAACACAAAAACACAACGCAGAAGGATTCATTTTGTTAACGCTGCAACTTAAAAACACTAAGGGTCTATTCATGAGATATGTGTGTGTATGTGATGAAATGTGTGTGTTTAGAAAATAATATTCAAAAGTTAAGATGTCAGCAGAGATCACAGGGGTAATGGGAGAAAGTGATTTTTTTATTTTTTGCCTTTGGTGTCAGCAGGATCTGGAAGTGATCTGTAGCCCTAACATGAAAACAGGAGTGTGTGTGTGTGTGTGTGTGTGTGTGTGTGTGTGTGTGTGTGTGTGTGTGTGTGTGTGTGTGTGTGTGTGTG
>JBBBVU010000022.1:5779307-5808203 GCA_037177055.1 Atherinosoma microstoma | reverse complement strand
TGTGTGTGTGTGTGTGTGTGTGTGTGTGTGTGTGTGTGTGTGTGTGTGTGTGTGTGTGTGTGTGTGTGTGTGTAGAAGGATTTAAAGCAGTAAGGGTGGGGGTCCTGGGAGGCCCAGTTGTTGTAACCTCTGACCTTGCAGCACACTTCAGGGCCTCCCAGAAGCCACTTCAAAAGTACCCTGCATGGAAGCCCCTCGTGCCACAGAGAAAGAGAGCGCGAGCAGGAAGGCCATGTCTCAGCTGTCATCGCTGGCACGGAGCTGCGTTTACACTCAAACTTACACACAAAAACAAGAGAACGCAGTTTAATTCTGCATCTGTTTCTGTGTTCATGTTAACGACGACTACAAAGCCACATATTCACTTCTCTCCCCGAGGACAAGTAGCTGCTCTATATGTTACATTGGGGTTGACATGGAGGCACAAATAGGCTTCATTTCTTTTAGTTTTGATCCTTTGTATTTCCAGTTTACATGTTTTATTTCTTCTTGTCATTTTATCAAAAAGACAAACTGAGAAAAAAAGTGAAAAATAATTTTCAAAAAAACAAAACAAAGAAATAATAAAAAAATCTGTTTCTCAAAATGTCAAGTTTTTGCCATTAAAAAAAACAACTATAAATGCTTGTGCTATGACTCTAAGCCTATTTCCTCATTCAGTGACTCTATGAGCATGCTAATCTGGCCCAGCTTTTAATCTCCACCCACCATTAGATGAAACTGACCCTTTTACTGACTGAACTATGCAATAATAATAAAAGGAAGCTAAATCATACAAAACCAAATGCAAGTGTAATTATCAGGATGCAAATGTATTAATTTTCTATTGCTTTCAACAATATTAGGAAAGCAAGTTCACTGGCTACAGCTGCCTGAAGCTAAGGGTTACCAGTTTAGCAGCTGTGGTCGCTAGCCGCCACAGATGTTTAGGGTCTGCTAGCATCTGCTCTTCCAACATTTCACCGTACCCATTGCTCGTCCTACCTACACTTTCTGCGCAGGCGGACAACACGACAATGTCATTTCTATATGGGGTCGAGGACACACCCATGAATCAGTGCAACCCTTAACATTGTGTTTAATAACAGCTGTTCCTTCGTAATGTGAATTGAATAAACAACTTTCATTTGATATATTTTAACGTATTTTCGTAGAAATTGTATATAATAAATAATCTTATATATTTTGAGTTTTCATCACATAATGAATGAATGTATACATTCATTAAGTTACACAGTCGAGGCATCCTACCTGCAGAAATATATTTGCAGTTTGATTTTTGAACACCTTTGAGGTCATTTCTTGAGACCGTATTAACGGGGGTTTTAAATGATCTCTGAACTAACTTATTTTTGATAGAAAAAAAAAGTGAACTAATGGAAAAACATTAGTGGTTTTCTTTTCTGATGGGTAAGGACATATCGAAAGATATACCAACAAATTCAGCCTTTGGTATGATGTTTCGACACAGCAGCATGTTTCGATATAAAATCGGACCTTCTTAGCTACCTGCTACTGCAACATACCTCTCCATAGTGCCAATAACCTGTTTTAGCTTTTAGCTGTCACATGGACCCCCCATGTGACAGCTAAAAAATATGAAACTGCCTCTCAGTTTTATTTTTCCTCTTCCTGTTGTTGGTTTTTGGGAAAGAGTTCATTACCTTTAGTGGACATTTTTAACCACATATCAAAAGTATCAATCTCCTTCAGAGAACGTTGTTACAGGTGATGCTTATGTGATATTTCTGACACTTTATCCAATTATAAAATCAGCTGTTTCCTGCTCAGGTTAACTTTCAGCCAATCAGCACACAGCATTAGTGGACTCTGAACTGTTTTTCTTTAAGTACTACATATCTGTCTGTTTAATTGAAAATTTATCCAGAATCCATCAGTCTGACAGCACAGAGCGCTACATCAGACACAACAAGAGAGTAAAAGTTTGAGCAACTTCTCATTTTATTGGTTCCTCACAGTACATGCCCATAAGTTCCAGCCACACCCTTGCAGACAGTCAGGATTGGCTACTTCAAAGTTCTACATCGAACAAACAGGCTGTCTCACCTCACCTTTCTGAGAGTGGAGAAGTAGTGCTCTGCAAAAACAAAGCTGAAATTCAAAGCCATATACCACTAATGACTGAGTTTGACCATGATTTGTTTTTCAAAACATAAAATAAAACAACTTATGAACATGTTTAAAGACTTTAAATGTAACAGAAGCATACATTAAATAATGTAAATAGTGAAGTATTTAAAATAATTACAGAAGAGAATCTAAAGGTGTGCTGTGCTGATGAACAGTGTAGCATAATAAAGATATAATTGATCAATAAATCTGCTAGGATGTCCATTATTACCCCCTCTCAAAAAAAAAATAAAAAATAAAAAATCTGCACTTTATATTGCATTTTGAGCATTTTACTTTTCCTCTTTAGTTTCCACAAAGCTCTTTGACTTCTGTGAAAACTTTCTTACAGGTTAGTGGTGTTTAAAGGGTTAATTTATCTTGAAACAATCCAAGACATATACCCACTCCTCAAATTCATAACCCTAATTGGCCCCTTTCCTCTTCTTAATGTCTTCTTCCTCCTCCGACATTGTTTTATTCCTCCACGTTTTCCATTCAAGCTGCATGCAAAGTGCTCTCATCCTGAAAACCTCAGCCCAGCTCCTTTCTCCTCCTCACTGCCCTGCAGAGCACTAGACGTCAAGAAACAAACTCCCGTATCGCAGTCACTCTCCTCTCCGTTTGCTTTAGCGTGTGTGGTCCGATTACTCGGGCCCCTGCGGTTTAGCTCTGACCCAGGGAGTATTCCACGCAGGCAGGCTTGCATGGGTGGATGGAAGGATGGGGGCAGTTTGATGAGAGTGATGTGCCAGGATGAGGAAATGTGATATCATCCATAAGCTGTCAACCTTCAGTGAGAAAGCAGACCTGCAGCGCTGTTATTACACCAGCCTCATTCTACCCCACTTGATCCCCCTATTTCTTCTCATAACCCTACAGCTATTTCTGACATATGTGAAAACCTCCGCAGAGTTGACGGGAATCCGTCACCCATCCTGTTGACAGATTGTTTATGGGCACACCCACAGCTTGTGCAAACTTATAAATCAATGTACAGAAAAAAAGTTGTGTGCACAACATTAATCCGGCACACAAAGAGGACTTCCCTTCCAACTTGAGCCTCAGACTACAGTGGCACACACTTCCAAGAGACTGGAGACGAATCGCTCATTTACTTTGGCTGTGTCAGCAGCTACACTGGCCAGACCGACTCTTCCGGGGTGTCTGCTGGCCCAAAAAACTGTACAAAAGCAGTCAAAGAGAAGGCGGTGAAGAAAAGGGCAAAGAAATGTTGTAATTTACTCAATTTGGCATTTTTGAATGATTTACGGGACCTTAAACTACTTCTGATATGTACTTTTCTGACAATCCAACTCATTCACAGAAGGGTGTAGATTCTGTCATCCAGGTCATGATAATCCTAAAAGCTTGAATAAAGGTAACTGGATAAATAACTAGTTAGATAAAATAAATAAATAGTTAATAAAACTAGTTAGAACTGAAGAAACCTTTTGGATGAAAAATGAAACATTTCAAGTCCATTTGACTTGTGGAAGTTCGCAGGTGACTGATTAGTCATGGTTTTACACTCTGGTCAGCCTTTGAAACTAGTGTCAGAAGATGATTATCCTTCTACTTTTATCATTAGTCACTTGTTAAGTTTTGGCAACTGGTTAGGTTTAGGCACTAAAATATATTGAGATCTTTTTAAATTGCCCCTTCAAGACAAGACTGTTGCATCTCCATTGCAGCTCTTTGTTTTTAAGGTTAAAGTAGATGAAGTTTGATCATGATACGATATTATAACAATTCAATGTTTTATCCCAAATATCTCGAACTAAGTTTCTCGAACTCAAGCTAGTACAATAAGACTTTATCATGCAAACTACACCTTTGGATATTAACATTTTGTTATCTTTTTTTTTTTCAGCATGACTTCACCTATATGACTTCCAAGTGAAGTTGACAGCAACTTTTTTTGTATCATGGCGCACTGAAAAGCAAAAGCTCTCTGATTGTGCCAGTGGGATTATAGACCTTTAAGGATTAAACATCTTAAAAATGATTACTGCATCAATATTTTCAGTTTGGATCGATGCCGTTGGATCATTGAATCTAGCCAGTGTGGTGGAACATGCCATATTAGACCCTACCATTGATTCCACAATGTATTTTCAAAGCACACACTGATACAGCACTGAACCTCCTCTATTGGGTCAATGTGAACAAGCAAAGGGCTCAACAGACAAGTCAAATCAACATCCTGCACTTATCTGTAGCTGCCAAATACTATGACCTATAATTCTGGTTTCTAGATACACATTAAGTAGCGCATAAAAATTCAACCTGCTGGCCTTATGGTGCTTTTGTTTTTGTTTTTGTGTGTGGAGTTTGCACATACTCCCCATGCCTGTGTGGGAAAATGCTTGTCCTTGTATATTGTTTATACTTGTTTATATTTCCACTTATATTCTACAGGAAATTATGATCCCCCATAAAGGACAATGTATTGTGTTAGAGAAGTTTGTTTTTTCCCCTTCAACATTACCCTCAGTAATAATTTTACCCTTAAGTTGTAAACACTACAGTAAAAAACTCTAAAGTACATAGTGAAAGTAGCTCAACATTTGCCAACGGTGACAATAAAATGCTTCTTAGAGCCTGATGTATACACATACTACATGGTGATATCTCTTTCCTCCATTGAGGAAACAAAGAGAGGATGAGGCCAAATGACGAGGAACCGCCTACGAGGCTGTGTCCCTGTTTCTCTGCACTGTTTCTCCAGCAGAGAGTAAAAACATATGATGCAAATCCCTTCTGTAGGCTGACTGAAGCAGATGAGAAAGTAGAAAGAGCTCAGTTGTATGACTGCAATGATGTTATCACAACGTCGGACCGAGATAAGTCCAGCCGAGGAAGGAAAGCAGAAAACAAGCACAGAGTTTGTAAGCAGACACATACACAGTCCGAGAGCAGAGTGTGTGATGCAGGAGGGGGGGGGGGGTTTAGTCACTTAGTCCTTCATTTCCTGTGAAGGCACGCTAAAGAATTCAGTGATGTGCTGCAAATGTTTCACAAACAACTGTTGGCCATATTGGTGATCACAACTGGCAACATTCCCCCAGTTGGGCTGATTTGGACTCCTGACACTTAACAGATTGAGCTGTGTGCTCACCATCGCACATGTTCGAACTGTCGTTGCAGTCATCTGCTCGGAGCTCTCTGCGTACACTGGGCACACACATATGCAGAGTGAAATATTGACACAAGCTGCTGGGAACCTGGCTACTTTGTGCAGGAAAGGCCCCGCCTTTCAATCATTCAAATCTTTCCCTCTATGGCTCGGTTTTTTTGGTTAATATGCTTTTCGCTCAGGGTCTGAATGCATACCACATGCTAAACGTATGCACTGGGAGAGCAGAGCATGTTCCTATGCATGTATTAAGCTTGATGAGGCTGGGACGCCAGCGTTTTAGAGGCCCCCATGAGATTTAGAGGAAACAGGTCTTCAGCTCGACCTCCAGATTATCAGTTTTTCTGTAACTACAAACCCTGGAGAATATCACCGGCAACCTATAATGACAGACAACATGAATTCTGGAGTCAATGAGGCTAACAAATGTTAACAATGCAACCCCTCTAGCCGTCGCCCCCTTTTCAGCTCCCCAACCACTGGGACCATTGTAGCAATTAGTATAATGAATGTGGTTTTGCTGGTAGGTAATCACATACTGTATAGGACAGCCCCCCTCTCCCCCACATACGCTTGACTTTGAATGCTTTGGTTTCATTACAGTCTAACCCTAATAATAAAAAAAAAGAAGCTCACTCAGCCCCACTCGCTTTCCCTCTTTCTTTCTCCTCCTTGCAAAGCTTGCCTCCTAACTCCTACACCCTTCCTTTCCGCTCTGTTCAAATCTAAACAAAAGACACATCTGGTCTGTCTCTTAGCCCCCTTCTCTCCCCTCGACTTTGCTTTCTCTTTAACTCCCTCCTTGTTTCTATTCCCAACTGTTTCAATCGGTATAAGAGCAGCACTTTGTTGATGGGAAGAAGTCGGGTGAAGGGGCTTTGTTAGAAGGTCAACCACTTGACTTTGACCAGTTTGGCCAAAGCATGAGCTTTTTCTAATCTAAAAAGTGGAATAAACAGGTGATTAGATCTGTTAAAGCTGTGCCACAGGCAGTAAAGAGGACATATTGATTATTTTCTCCAAATATAACCCTCCCCTCTTCATCTGTTGTGGCTAGTCAGCCCCCTTGGGGAGTCTCTAGTCTCCACCAAGCAGAGCAAGTGCTAGTGTGCAGAATGCAATGAAAACCTCTGACAAATACATGCAGGGAGCTGCTAAACATGTACATGTTTATGCTTTTTGGAGAAATATGTGCTATGTGTGTGTGCACCTTCCTGACTGCTCTCAGACTGAAGGTTTGGTTATCAAACTGTCTATCTGTCCCACTCCACAGGGTCAAACGGTCACCGGGACTCACAATCTGCTTCACTTTTGCCCCATGAGCTGTCAAACTGCAGCAGCTTCACATCTGGACCCAAGGTGTCATTGTCAAACAACAACTCTCCTCTCTTTGCCTTTTCTTTTTTACCCCTTTTCTTAAACATATCCCTCTTTTTCTCACTCTCTTCCAAGCTCCCCTTTCTCTCGCTTTCTCCCTCCCTCCCTCAGTTTTATATAGAAAAACATTCCTGGTGTTCTGCTCGGCTCCAGTGAAACCTGGTGCTTATTTTCAGTGCCCTAAATTGATAGCAAATGTGAGGACGGATCCCTCCTCTCCCTCCTCTTCCCCCCTCTGTTTCTCCCCCAACGCCCTCCTCCCTTTTTGGCATTAACAGTTAGGATACGTGGAACATTTTCATGACCATTTTGAACCCTGGGGTTTTATGTTTTTCAAGGTGTTCTCCTTCATATTCAGCTGCATGTGTTTTTGTTGAATTTCTGGGGGAGAGAAAGTTCGACAGCCTGAAAGTCTCCTCGAGAGCAGGACTGACTCATAGACTTTCTGTTTTTCAATAAGCCCCCCACTGCACCGTGGAAACCAAACCTGGTTAGGCTCAGCTGTCTTTACCCATAATTCAACAACCTCTGTGTGTTTGTTTTTTCATTGCACGCGCGCGCGTGTGTGTGTGTCCCTCTTGGTTCACTTTCTCTGACTGTAAATGAAACTCTAACTGCTCCCTTCATTTTGACGCAGCCAGCTGAGTTTCTGTTGGACCAAAGTACCCTCTATTGTTATGGATGTGCGGCGGGGAGAGAAACCGAGCCTTAAAGCTCATAATTGAGAGTTGGGTCCTCCTGAAGGGTTGTTTCATTTCAAAATGTAAACTTCTTTATGGGAAAAAGTCTAATAGTTACTAGTCACCTGCTCCTAAGCCAATCATGCCACTTGCTCTGTGATGATTTCTGGATTTAATAAGGTCCTGATGCTGCTTCTTCTCATCCTTTCTTTCATACCAACCTGAAAGTAAAGTCAGGACTTGCTGCCGTCTACCTGGTGAGACCCAGCAGACCTTTTGCTGTGCCCATTACACATGGTAGAGAAATATTCCCATGACTCGCGAACCCTCACTTCATCACAGCTGTCAGTCTTCCTATGTTGCTGGGTTATTCCAGCTGTCTCAGTCAATAAACAGAGACAAAAAATTATAAAGAAATGTATAATAGTAGTCCACCTAGCCAGCAATAGTTTGCTCATGGCAGGAGATGACGACCATTCAGGAGTGGTCTTTGAAATAAACCTGTTGAGTGCGATTTGAAGATGTCTGTCAAGCATCAAGTATGGGCTTTCTTTCATCAACACACACATTAAGTTTTGAGAGAAACTGAACTTTCGTGGTTGAGTCATTTCCACTCAGTAAGCTCAGTTTCTAAATGAAGAATTGGTAATTAAACTCAAATAAGCCATGAATGATAAAAATATGGCCATTCAGTGTCTTTCACATAAATAATGGAGTAATGAAAGCTTAACTTTGGGTTTAGCTGAATAGGTCTTTGCTTGTGAAGTTTCCACATGGATTCAAATTACTTGGAACAGTTTTAAATACCAAGGAAAATTCAGTGATTTCTCTCTCTTTCACCAGAATACCTTTATGAAATTTTAATTCTTGGATTTATGCAGCCACAATAATGAAAGTGACACTATTATTTTCATGTTGTTGTACTACAGTCACTGGATTCAATAATAAGTGTGAGCAGCCTCCAAATCCTTCACTTTTACAGTTTTTCTTTTTTTGAAAGGATATTTCTCAGTGAACTTCACATTTTCATTTGCAAGTTTTCCTTAAAAAAAACTTTGCCTTGCTTGGCAGGCTGTCAGGAACAAGCAAATTTAGTTGTGATACAGTGGATTTTGGTGAGGCTGAGCTACCGAAAGTGATGCATTTAAACAAAAAACAACTGACTTAAGATCAAGATTAGAGCATTATTTGATGTATTTCTGACTACTTAGCAGTTCGACAGGACTCCTGGATATTTTTCTTTATTTTTTACATTAGCTGCACTTGTGAACCACCACCAAATTTAAGTGCAACCAGATTTTTGCTGCTTTTCTTTCTGCTTCTTCTTATTATTATTATTCAATGCGTTCTTTGTAAAAGATGTAATACATCACAATGGCCATTATTACTTTATTTTAATTTGTTATGCATATTTTATTTTATCTAAGCCACACATAAATGGGATAATCAGTCTTTTTGATGTATATATTAAGGTCTATTTCTAATTACCTTTGGTCCTGTGTCTGATGCTACCTCTGATTTTCGGTCAGGGTGACAGATGAGTTACTTCTAGGGAATGGTGTACGGTTTAGGCTTGAACTTCCAGATCTGGGATTGGTTTTACAGGCAGCACAGTACAGTTAATACTTCCCTTCATCTTGAGTTAGCGCTGGTTTGCATTTGTTTTCACTTTAGCAGCAGCAGCTAGCATTTATTATTTTTTTAACAGTTGCTAGCATGTGTCACATGTTGTGAGTTTGGAGGGATGTCCAATCAGAGGTGAAGGCTCATCCCTTCTCTCACTATGATTGGCTCTGACCTCGATGTTCTTATTCTATAATTGTGAGTCTGGAAGGGGGGGGTATACATGTTGAAAAAATGTTTGCTGCACTATTTTGACCGACCAAATAAAAAAGGCAAAAGTTCTTCTCGTCCAACAGAGGTACGGCTGCACTCTGGAGCCCAGTTTCAAGCCCAAAATTAACTTTGATTTCTGTGTCTGACAACTCACCTGCTAATTGTTGAATGTCTTTCTGTTGCAATCAGTATCAGAGGTATGAAATACAAATCATCACATATATTTAGCTACTTTAAATGTTATCCGATTACTTTAAAGAAATGTATATATGAATAAAGAAAGGAGGAAAAAAAGAAGCCTTTGGTTGCACCTGGGCCTTGCAAAAAGACAGCGCTAGGCTAGTTTGGTGGTTATTGAGCTCTGCATGGATGGAGAGCCAGGCCTGCCTGTTTGCATTGGCCCACTTTCAGCATTCCACATGTCTTTGTGATTTTCAGCTCCCTGACCTCAGGAGACCCTCCACGCTACTGTAAGTCATACTCACACCAGGAGCACAGATGGATCAGGAAGGAACGCTTCAATCCTATTGGTTTTCCGCTGCTTCATAAATACACTTGTGCTGAGAAAAATAGGCATGCTGGACTTCCTTCTGCCACACTGACATAAGAGCTGAAGATTCCAATAAAGGTTCAGATAATTCAGATTTTTTATTTTAGTAATTTGAGGTAATTTGACAAAATGAGCCAATGAGTCACTGCATTACACTTGAAAATATGGTGGAACGTATAAGAAGTGTGAGTGAGGACCACTCAGAATAATATCTACAGTTGCATCTATCAGAGCCTGCGAAGTTTAGCTGAGTAGACGGCGATAGAGTTAGTGTGCTGATGCTACGAGTAGAACTCATCTGAACTTGGCCTGCAGTTACAATGTTTGCTGCATCTCTGCTGTGATGCATTGTTAGTAAGACTAGTCATGAGGCTCACAACAAAAATGAAATTAGGAGCTCTAACAAGATTAGAGGTGCTAATTACAGCCCCATGCTAACTGTCTGGTCAGGAAAATGGAAAGATTTCATCTCACTCCAATCACGCTGGCCATGTATAACACCCCTGTCCACTTCCTGCACATGGATCATTAACTATACAACCAGATTCTGTCACTGTATGTTGACCTATCTGTTTTAGTGTCACCTTACTCTGCATATTTCTATCACAAACATGACTTACAGGAGCAAAGATTGCTTATTCCATCCAACTGTGTGTGTAATAGACAAAGTTTTGAAAAAGATAGATACAAAGACAGGATTTAGCAAGTTGAAAAAACCTCAAGAAATGAGAGGGGGTGCCTGCACCAGATTACGAGGTGTTGAGGTGATTAAGGTAAGGCAAAGCAGGGAAGAGTGTGTTAAAGCCAAGTTGAGGAACAAGTAGTGCCTTGGGGCTGATCTAAACAGGATTTACTTGTTGCTGTCCCGAGGTGACTCGCTTCACTCATTTAGCCAACACTGCTGCAGGGCCTATACTCCCAAAGACCTCATTAATTAAGGTGCAGACAGGCAAAACACTCTTGTGTGTAAGTGTGGTGGATTGGGAGCATACGGTGCTACACACAACTTCAATGTCCGTAAAAAAAATCTTTCCATTTCTGCTGAATTATCTGACAGCGTGACCTTAAATCAGTGTCTCACAGACTCGTATAAACACTAAGATGATTTCTTAAACATTCACATATGTACATGTTTCAGTTGTGCTCTAACAGAGAGGTCTTTGTAACAGTTTTCTATTCCATTAGTCTGGTTTATTCAACTTGAGTCAGTAGAATAATGTGTTACAGAGTAAAGGACAATAAACAAATCCTGATGCCATAAATTGTCAAAGCAAAAACAGAGGTGTGGCAGGTGAAGGGGTAGGGAGAAGGAAAAAAACGCAAACATTTTAGAAGATGTCAAGGCCTCTGGGTAAACTAGTCGTTTTGAATATACGCTGAGCCCAATCATAAGCGGTCACCAACCCTATTATTCAAAAAGCCAAAAACAATAACTGTCAGCCACAATCAACGGAGCTGGGAACAAGACCTGGGCCAACTCCATCTCTCAATTCATCCCCTCTGCAAATGGAGACCAAACTGTCTGCATACAACCCCCCCCTCCCAACAAAATATTCCTATCTCCGCCCTTTGCCCCAGGGATCTGTGTCAGGATGGTTTACACACTAAAAACAAACAGGCATCCCGTTGCAACAGCAAGAGAAATGGATGTGGGTTTGGACGAGTTGGGAGATGGAGGGAGGAGGAGGGATGGAGTGGAAAGAAGGAGGGATAGAGGCAGGAATGTGGTACACTGGAGGGAGGGAAAATTAGAAGAGAGGAGAAAGGGGGGGGGGGGGGTTGCTGTGGAGGGCGAGAGTGAAAGTTGTCATAAAACGACAATAATAGGAGGCCTCAGTGCCACCCGGTGACCACATCAAGGCTTCTCTAATGACAGGCTGTGCAGAGCGCATGTGTGCCGGGGCGAGGGAGTGTGTGTGCGCACAATCTGTCAGTGCTAAATAATGGCTTAGTTAACCAAGCAGTCTTATTCTCAGCATGAACACATGCACGAGGCATCATATGCACCACAAAGCAAGACTGTGCACAAGCAGCATTTAACTAACTTTGTTTTGTAAAACTGTTTTTTTTTTAAATGGACAAGTGTTATTAACAGTTAAGCCAATGACTGAACTGATTATAGCATAAAGCGCAGCTGGAGTACAGATCTATTTATTTTTAGCGAAAAGTTTAAATGTTTAAAATGGTCCCGCAATACATTTGGAAAAAAAAGTACACCTTTTGACAAATTGAAGGCTGAACACATCAGCATCTAATGGAAAAATCATCTGGTCCTTACCAGGTCTGAAAATTAAAAAAGCAGACCATGCCATCATTTATTTAACAGAAAATGAGCCAAAGACAGAATTACTACACCAGAGTCCACCTTTACTTTTCAACAGGAATTATGAGAGTAAATAGCAGCCAGGTGCTGCTAATCAAATACACTTGATTAACTAATCACCAGCAGATTGGAAAACCTCTATAAAAGCAGAGGTTTTGGCAGTTTGCTGCAGTCGGGTGTGTGTTAGCACAATGCCAAAGAGGAAAGACATCAGCAATGATCTCAGGAAAGCAATTGCTGCTGCCCATCAATCTGGGAAGGGTTGTAAGGATATTTCCAAACTACTTGGAGTCCATCATTCTTCAGAAAGAAAGCTTATTCACAAGTCGAAAACAATAATGCTAAACTTCAGAGGGGGTGGGCACCCCAACAAGTTCTCCTTAAGTTCAGACCATGCAATGATCCGAAAAACTGCAAACATCCCCAGAGCTACATTTCAGACTCTCCAGGCCTGAGTTAGCATGTTAAATGTTAAAGTTCAAGACAGTACAATTAGAAAAAGACTGAACAAGTATGGCTCGTTTGAAAGGGTTGCAGGAGAAAGCCTCTTCTCTCTAGAAAGAACATGGTTCTAGAGAGAAGTTCACAAATTTTCATCTGACCTCTGGAACAATATCTGTTGGACAAACAAGCCCAAAGTGGAGATGTCTGGTCACAATTCAAAGCAGCATGTTTGGAGAAAAACAAACACAGCATATGAGCACAAACAACAAGCATAGTGGTGGAGGGGTCATGATTTGGGGTTGTTTTGGCGCCACAGGACCTGGACACCTTGCAGTCATTGAGTGGACCATGAACTTGTCCGTATGCCAAAATGAATCAGGACAATTATCCCAAACATGGCAGCAAATCTACAACAGAATGAAAGAAATTGCTTAAAATGTATTCAATAACTGCTAAATATGTAAAGTACAGGCCAACGGAGACCAGTATGTCCGTTCCAGTTAAAGAAACTGAAGAGGATGCTTTTTACTGCTTATAAATTCCACTTAGAACTAAGTGGACTTTATAAACAGTGTCCAAAATCACTCCTTATTAACCGTGTACTCATGGGGCTCTTAGATAGAAGCACCTGTAACATGTAGTGCAATCACATGGTTCTGCTACATATTCTGCATTAATGAAGTTGTACATTTTCACTTTTTGTTAACATTGTTAGAGAGGTGTTAATTTGATTTTCTGTCATTACTGAGGTTGCAGAGGGTGGTGCTGGCATACTGGAGTGCATTATATGGTTATTAGCTCGAGTTATTCAATTAGAAATACTTGCCCTGCTGATGTATGCTAATGGGTTGGTAATTTAATTTAATGTATATAAATCAACATACTTTGTTTTGCTGTTTTTTTGTTGGCTTAAAATTAATTCCCTTTACGCAGTGGCAAACAGGCCTCTACTATAAGTGGATGTTGCTAAGATATTTTCATGTTGTTGAGGGTAGAGCACGTGTTTGCATGCAAGCCACAGCAACCCTCATAAACAGACTGGCCTTTGAGTAGATGAACTCCAACAGACGTGTCCAATGCACCTGGCATGGAAGTTCAGGGGAAGCACTTGAGCTATATAACCAGATGCATTTCACCACTATATGCGATAAACACTGTGAGGAAGAAGTGGCAGTTTACCAGAGCAAACTTGCACCTAAAAAGCCAGACAGGCGGCAGAGGAATGAATCCAGGAAAGAAATTTCTGGTCTTTTTCACCAACACCTTGAAGAAAAAAATTTTATAAAATAAAAAATACATGTCCACAAAATAAGCTGTTGCGCTTGGGGCTATTTCAGTCTAAAGTTCCAGTCAGGACAGATCTGCTGGGAGCACAAGTAGGATGGAAAGAGAAAGAGAAAAGGGAGCTTTATTTGGGTAACAACTTCCACGAATTGGTATGGGGGAAGAATGTGTGTAATTTGGCTCTGTTTGTTTTGCATTAGGATATGAAATATGTCGGGATTACTTCATCACACATCTAAAAGACCAATGAAAAGGAGACGGGAGAGAGAGACTACAAGCACGGGGAACCGCAGTTTTTTTGTTAGTTGGGTTTTGGGTAACATATCAAATGTGCCTTGCTGGGACAACGGCTTTGGGAAAGCACAAAGAAAAAAATATGTCAGTGAAGCATTGCAGTGCCAAAAAGACAGCCTCAATCTACATCAATCAACAGTTACTGCAAACTATTTGACAGGAAGATAATGATGTGCAGCAGTGGGGCTCAACCTTGTTTTGTTCACACGAACTTGAATACTCCTTCATGAACAGCAAAATTTCTTTTAGCCCTAATGTTACCCATTAGTTTTAGCAAACTTTTTTTAATTGTGTTTTATCATGCTTAGCTAAATTAACTGTTTATTAATCATTTTTAGCCCTCTACAGTAATTATGCTTTTTGCTTATGTTATTTCCTTGGTGCAACTCAAATTCCATGAAATTGGGACACTGCATATAATGTAAATAAAAACAAAATAATAGTTTGCAAATCTAAGAAACTGATATTTCATGGCAACTAAATTTGATAAGGGTAACACGTCTCAAAAAAAGTTGGGATGGGGGCAACAAAAAGCTGGAAAAGTGCTATCAAAATAAAACAGCTGGAGGAAGACATTGTAATTAATTAGGTTAATTGGCAACAGGCCAGTAATATGACAGGGGATAATGAAGAGCACCTTACAGAAGCAGAGTCTCTCAGAGAGAAAGATGGGTAGACATTCAACAATCTGTAAAGAAAACTGTGGAAGGAGTATATCCTCAATTTAAAATTGACCTACTGTTCTATCACCTACAATACATATTATAATAACAATGTGGAAAAAATTCAGAGAATCAGAACACATCTCTGTGCACAAGGGATATAATCAATGTAATCTTTGAGATGTAAGGCAGCAGTCCATTAAAAACAGGCATGATTCTGTCATGGAAATCACAGCATGGGCTCAGGAACACTTCCAGAAATCACTGTTCTGTGTGAAAACTAAACAAAATTGGAAATTTGTTTTGGATATAATAGACTACATCTGCATCATCCAGACTAAAGAGGAGAGGGACCATCCAGCTCGGTATCAGCACTTGGATCAAACCGTCTGCATCTCTGATGGTATTGGGGTTGTATTAGTCATTAGTGTATGGAGCTCACAACCTGCACATCTGGAAAGACAGTCAATGCTGACACACTGGTTTTACAGCAATCAATGCCCCGTTTCTGCTGAGCGGTACGGTTCTGGTCGGTACAGTATGATGCGTTATTTTGTGTTTCCATTATAAAAAGGGGCCCTTACAACCGAACGATACCATTTCTGGGCCCCCATGAGTTGTAGGTCCATAGCAGAATGGCACGGTACGGTAAGGGTGGAGCTCCTGGCATCACACTAAACAGTCCATTGACTAGGGGTCAGAAAAACATCACTTCTCACAATAAAAGCAAGCACGAGAGACAAACACCTCAGAGTGGTTTAGCTATTTCACTTCACTGCTCACTCGACGTTGAAGAAATAATAAGAAAAAGATACCACCAAACAACAGAATGGTCTAGTTGACTCAGTCTGGAACTACAAATGTTCCTCGCCAGTGTATCGTTATTAGTTGTGTCACGTTCATTGTCATTGCACTAATATGACACTACACTAGGTATTTGGGCTAAACCCGACTTGTGAGGGCCCAGATTGTTATGGAAATGCTCCCCTGATAATTTCTAACTGTACTGAACCAAGCTGACCCAAACCGGACTACTCAGTGGAAACAGGGCTTTATGTTCCATATCTGTGGCTTCTTTTTCAGGGAAAACTTTGCATCTTTAAGCAAGACAAAGCGATAATGCATATTACTTCTATTGCAAGAGCACAGCTTTGTAGTAGAAGAGTCTAGGTGCTGGACTGGTCTGCCTCCAGTAGAGACCTTTCACCACTGGAAAATATTTGATGTATCATGAAAAACCATGAAAAAGTACAATGTCTCATTTTAAACATCTGATGTTTACTTTGTTCTATTGTAAATAAATATTGTTTTATGAAATCATTGCAGATCATTGCATTCTGCTTTTATTTCCACAGTGTCCCCATTTTTCTTGGTAATGGGGTTGTATTATTTCATCCACATTATTTAAATCAATCATTATTTCAAGACAAGTATTTCTGTGACTATACTCATCCAACCATTGATCACTATTCAGTTGAGCATCAAGTTCATAGGCGCAGCATGGCTGCCATGTTGGTCAGGGGGAAACCCTCCTCCTCATGCATAAAAGTCTATGAAGGCAGCTTTTATGCAGTAAGTTTAGATTTCTTTTTTCTTTTTAACTATATATGTCATTTTTTTATGTATAAATAAAATATAAAAAATCTGTTTATCCTCAGACTGATCAGAGTTGCTGTAAAATAGGACATAATGTACATTCTGATAAAAGCTTGATTAAACAAGTGTTGCATTTTAATATCAGAAAGATGAACCTATTGATTCACCTTTAATATGAAAACTAAATAAAACAACGATTTACAGCAGGAAACTCTAATAAATCAAGCCTAAGTTTAAAATATGAAGTTTTCACTTTAGAATACTTAAACTAAAGCCATGTGGAGTTTTAAAAACATTTTTGGCTAAAATTACAACTTAGTATTAAAGTAGACCGAGAGGAAATGGCAAGCTAGACAATACCCTAAAATTTAAAACCTGAACTACTATCAAATCTATGCTTTCAAATGGTAAGAATCATATATCAGTGTGTTACTGAGGCAGCTTTGTTTAACTTGGCAGATATCAATACAAAGAATCTTCTTAAATGCACCCAAGATGCTCATTTCACTTTGTTAGTTTAAGAGTTATCATTCACTAAAATATTCTAAAATACAACTGTGAGGACCACTGAGCAAGATGGCAGATGGTTTATTGGAAGTCTAACTTGCAAGATATCTTTAGTTTACTGATAACGACATGGTCCTTATCACAAGGCTTCCCTTGTGTAGCTATTGTGATTGTGCAGTTTGCGTCCTTGCCAAAATCTTTCAGTCTATCTGAGCAGAGAAAAACTTCCCAACAAGTATCACATGCAGGTCTTGGAGTAATTATATGTGTGTTTATGTTTATATGATGATGGAGGAAAATCACCCTGGATCATGTTATTGGCTAGTTGTGATACCATACGGTGTGAATGGTATCTTGTTATGGTCTGTTTTACGGCACGGCCCAGAAGGGAACGTAAACCCAGATGAAAGGAACAGAAATAACAATAAAATCCCAGACAGTGAGGGGAAAAAAAGGGATCTGAGATGCTCCTGGGGCCAAAACCGCAGATAAAAATCTAAACCGCAGAATGAAGGCCAGATTGCTCTTATTCACTGTCATCTCCAGTATGTTTTTTTTTCTGTTGGAAGGAAAGTTGGTGGGACGGAGCGAGTGGCAGAAAAACCCCTTTTCCCCACCCCCCATCTACCCACACCCACTCCTTTGAAATTTATTGCTCTTAAATTGTTTGCCCTCTGCTTTTAATGGCCATCTCTAGATCATCAGCTCTTAAAATAAACACTGAGGCTTGGATTACTTTCTCTATCGCCATCCCGCCGAAGCACTTGCAGGGCCTGCTCCTCTCTCCTGCCTTTACGTTAGCTCCCTCTGTGCGCTCTCCTGCAAGTTTGGGTTGCTGGAGGACAGCCTGACATTAAAGCTGAGCAGCAGAAGAATTGAAACTCAAGTGGGGCTGAGAAGCAGGGTGGTCTGAGCCTAATAATACACCAATCAAACGTTACCGCACAAAGGGCAAATAACAGAGCAGATCGGTTTCTTTGCTGCTGCTTGAGTGATAAAAGAGACATTTAAATACAGAATAATGAGTATAAGAGTAATAATCAGCACCTCACAATTGTTTGCAGATTGCTTCCCTGCAGATGAGTTTTCAAGAGTTTGTGCTTTTTTTTTCTTTTTTTTTTTTTTACAGCTTTCCACTTTTGCGGTGACAGATCACACCAAGTCAAAGACCAGCGAAAGGTGGGGGTGGGGGGGCAGTTGAGCCAGTTTCCAGCTGGGTTATACAGTGTTCGTTTCTGTGCACGCTCTCTTTCTTCATGTTAACCAACTAGGCCCACGGGCATCAGGTGTGAAGGGGGTTCAGGTGCTGGGTGAATCCAGCGAGGGCACTCATGTGTTCTCCTGCAGACAGTGTTTGTTGTCACTCGGCCTGCTTCTAGGGCACACATGAGCATATGCACGAAATCAGGCACTCTGTTGGAGTACACACACAAACACTTGAAAGCAGTCTTCACACACGTCACCTCTGTGGACTACAGAGCCACAGGGGATGATGGATTGATCTTTAAATGTGAAAAAAGGAGCCAATCAGTGGTCCTAATTGTAGGAAAAAGTCTGTGTTACAGTTAATATTTATCTTGTAGAATTTGACCTTGTTTGAATATTGGCCAGGGGTTTTCTGTGTAGAGTTTGCAAGTGCTTCCTGAGCCTGTTTGGGTTTTCCTGAGTACTCCAGCTTTCCCCCACAATCAAAAAATCATGGACCTAAGGTTAACTGGTGATTCTACATTGACCATAAGTGTCACTTTATCACTTTGTTGACCCTGTCCAGGGTGTACCTCACCTCTGACAGCAGCAACACTGAACAGGATGTAGGGGTGCAATGGTACAGGTAGCCCACGGTACGGTCCGTACCTCGGTTTTTGGGCCACGGTTTCGGTTCAGTTTCGGTACATATTTTGTGCAAAAAGAGAACGGTTTATGTTTAATCAAAAAATTATATTTTAAGTTTGCTTGTCTGCAATAACAGAATTCCACAGTAGGAACAAAATATAATATAATGTATATAATATAAATTAACACTTTGTGCAATGAACAATATAACACTGAATAACACAAGACTTTATTATTCTTTGACCACTTGTATATAGTAGTATAGAATATGAATAAAATTTTTAAAGATACAAAATGTATACAAAAACACTTCAAACAATGTTCAAGTGGATCCTAGTTTAACTTTTTACTTAATACTTAAAATACTTAGCTTTCATCTTAATACTTTTACTTTTATTACTTACAAATTAATTTTTTTAAATGTTTTGTGTAGGGGCTAGGGATGACAACATCACCAGAATGTGTACGGCAGGGCACAGCATAACGTGGGTCTAGCATATCAATTAAGTGTCGAAACACCACATCTTCGACCACAGAAAAGGGCTGCAAATCTTTAGCAGTGAGCACTCCCACTGTACGGGTTATTTTCTTGTGCTGAAGAGGTCTGTTAGGCCTGTTCACAAGCAATCTCAATTAAGTTTGCTCGACTGTGTTCAGGAAGCATTATATCTGGATACTTGTGCAGGAGATGCTTAGACATATTGCTTGTGTTTCCGTACGGGAGACAGTGCCATTTTTTTTAACTGTTTTCACTGCCTCATCGTTTTACCTGGCAGCAAAACCGAAATGATAACACACTGAAGATTTTAAATAGAGCGCATTTTAAAACTTCTCTCAACTCCGCTAGGGACAAGCCGTTTTCACGCATATCTGTGTGAGCCACAGAGTCCGAGTTAGTGGAGTGGGGGCACCACAGTGATTGGACATTGACTTGCAGGGGTGGGCTTTTGCCTGCATGGAGAGGCACACAGTGGCCTGTAAAGCAGTAAATAAAGTGACAACACAAAATCTATTGCAAAACCGAAAACCCACGGGACGGGAGGGCGGATTGTCCCGTGCACGGCAGACCAATCGGTCCGGTATTTTACTGAGTTCCGTTGCATCCCTAATAGTACATTGACTCGGTCATTATAAATGGATGATGTATAAAAGTAAAACTTTGGGTGTATTTGTCTTGCATAAGATACGTTTTTGTCACTTTCTATGTGGCGTTTTTTCTTTTAAGGGTACAGTAAAGAAGATATTCGGCTGTTTTGAGTCACGGCTCCACAAGATTGGTTGCAGGTCATGAACCTCTCACCCACATCAGAGACTTCATCAGATCTTGCAGGCAACTCTGACACTCACAAAAACAATCAATAAAATCTATTCTAACTTAAATGGTGTTGCTGGTATGAGTGATGTAATGTATAACCCACCCCCTAGACTAAAATAAGTTCTTCTTATGTTACAGAGCATTGATTTTTAGCCCAGAAGTTGGATTTTTCCAAATTCCCAGCATGAAAAAAATCTACTTTTGAGTCAGACGTCATACGACTCAAAGACTTCACCAGCCTCGACTTCCCATCCAAGACAGTGATGATAGCTGTAGAAATAAACTATTCATTAGTATTTCAAATTTTTTGGTCTCGTTAAATCAGTCAGATACATCCTTATGGTGTTTGTATGAGCAAAAATAGAATTTAATGGGTTTGTATTGCTGGTGATAACTAGGTTGGTTTACTCGTTTTCTGACTTCCATCAGGAACGCTGCCGGCTGGGATGTGATGAAGAGTTGTGACTTACGCAGTAAATCAAAGTCTGCAATTTTTCGTTCGTTTTTTTCCCCCTGGTAATCCCAGAAATGATCTTACAATCCCACTGGGAGTTCAAAACCACAGAAAGGAGCATGTCAGCACTGTGGAACGGATGAAGTGACAAATACAAACAAACATACTTTTTGGGGGTGATTCCTGCATTTTGATTTCTAACTCATCACTTTTACATGCACATTAAGACGAGCTGTGGTTAGAGTTCAACCTCATCATTTAACTGGACCACCATGCTTGTCCCTGTATACATGCATAGGAGGGTAACCAATATATTGGATGTATGTGTGACACCTCAACATTGTCCACTGTGTGAGGACGAAGTTCAAGACATTTTACTGCTTCTTTCTCTAAAAGGAGCACTGAATATTTCATTATTTTACTACAAGGGTGTTTTTGTCAGGTGATGTTGCGTTTATAAAAATTAGGACAAAAGAGTCAGAAAAATATGTGAATGAGAGCAGCTTCAGTGTGAACTCAGATGGATTAATATACAGGAAGTGCAGAGCAGATGCAGAGAGCTTATTGGTCCATTTACGAGTATCTGATCGTAGCATGCAGGGGTGATAGTGTTACTCCAGTTTCAAAATCTTTGTTTTCAAACTATTTCAATCAGACTAACATGTTTGCATCCATTTTAAAAGTCTAATTTTGGCCTGGTGAACAATTTTATCAGTTCTTTTTATTTGTTTGTTGTTGTTGTTTTTGTTATATCTTTATTTGTACTATTTTCTTTTTTTGCAGTGTCACATAAACACACTCAGTGTCCAAATATGTTCATTTACACTTTAATTATTTAAGTTACAGGCATGAAGTGACCTCGGAGATAAGTAATAAGCTGAATTGTAACTGCACATTCACTACTATGTAAATGTACATGTTTCCTTATAAGTATTTCTGAATCAGATTTAACATTCTGAATCATTTTGTGTTTATATATTTTCTTTAAATGCAAATCACACTGCATGCATGAGTAGATAAAGGTGTTAGTATAATTTAGTTAGTATACTTTGCTAAAAACCTGTGTATTAATCAGCTCAGGTTGATTTTGTGGTTCTTATTTTTACATGGAAAAGTTTCTGATATCAACAAGGAGCTCTGGTTTGCCTGTATGGGAGTTTTTATATCACCTGCTTTTGTAATTAAATTTTATCCAAGCTGCTATCTCAGGAGGCACTTGCGGCGTGTTTGAGGATAAAAAGCCCCCCTGGAATGAACTAAGCTTTACAAAATGTGTGAATAGCATTTAGGTTCTAAAATTACAGAGACATTTTTATATGTCTCACTTGGTCCGTGTCCAATGACAAGTGTTTAATAAATCCAGAAATACATCATCAGAACGGGAAGAAAATCTAATATCCTCATTTCTCTCAAAGGAATGCATGCTGTGAATTTAAGCCTCACATTGACGCAGGATCTCGCCAGCTACCTTTGCTGTCCACGACGTTGCTATGTTAATGCAGTCCCTCTTGCTCGGCAGTATAGATATCTGTTTATCCATTTGCATGAGTGCGGGGGATGCCCTCTATAGAGTGAAAGCGATCTGAGTGGATTCCTCTGGCAGAGCTTTGTGCTCCGGTTGCCCGCACAGTGGGCCGGAGCGCCACGGAAACAGCCCAGCACTGCATGGCCACTCGCCGTGCCAACCAGGCCAGTCGCTGACACTCCTTGGATATCACCCAGGAAAGGTGCACAGAGAGGGAGAGAAAAAAAAAAAAGCTGTGCGGCCATGGCAACTCTATTCATCTGACTTTCTGGACAGCTACCCGATGCAAAGATACAGTCGAGTCATGTGGCGCTGATAACGGTTAGTTATCAACAATCAATACTTATAAAGATAAGAAAGTTATACATCAACAAGTCCAAACAAAATAATTTTTCATTAATCTCCATCATATTTCATTGCTCATTAGGGATAGAGCGGGGGAAAAAGCATTCCCTACATTTTAAGAAATATATGCATCCAAGCTGCCAATAAGAATTCAAATGAGTCTGAAATTAAAGACGGGGGAGTTCAGTGCTGACAGTTGATGGGTATAACGAGTACGTTACTATCCAGAATTAAGCCTCTGAAATGGAGCTGGCCATCCACACGAAAAGCAAACAGACAGGGAAAGTGAGTGAATGAGTAAGGTGATTTGGTGATTTTTTATTTTCTTCTTGAGTGGGAGCCCAGAGCTGGACAGAGTCCTGCCCTGAAGAGCGTCTTCACAGGAAGTATGAAGAAAAGGGGGGGAGAGCTGAATAAAAAAGACGGATGATTACATAGGAATGTAAGGCTGAGATAAGTGAAGGAATGTCGGGAAAGAAAGGAAGAAAAAAACCTGCCTTCAGCATAAACTAAAGCTGCTGTTAAAATTATTATTATTGTGGAGTAACCTTAATCTGAGAGCAGTGAAGTGGTTGGAAGTGATGTAAAGGGGGGGCGGGGGGGGCAGCCTCCTTTATTCTCTCCACCGGCTTGTTCACAGTGTAAATCCCTCTTCATTTCTTTGTCCCCCGTCTGAGCGCTGCATTCGCTGTTCAGTTGCTCAGAGACATGGCAAGTTTATTTATTTATCCCTTTCCCGCTAATTAGAACATTTGCGCTGACAAACGCGGAAGTGGTGGCATTAGCGCCTAGTTTACACCCACCTTCCCCTGACTGTCGCCTCTCCGGATGCAGGAAAGAAAGGAGCGGCGCGTTTTAAGTGATGCTAATTTAAAACAGACACCCAGGTGCACTCGTAGACAAACAAAAAAGAAAAAAACAACACTTTGAAACACACTGCCAGTATTTCTAAACTCTATGACACCGTCTTGTGTAAATACATCAATCAGTTAATTAGACGAGTTAGTCTGAATAAATACTGAGAAGTGCCACAAAGGTTGATTTGCTACTGAAATAAATGGAACATAATGCTTAAATAAAGGGCGTGCAGCGTATAGTCGGGGTCTGTATTCCATACTGTGCTCATCGCAGGGAGCAGGACCCCCACGTCTGCAGCCCCATATATTCACTCTGTTATTTCAAGTAACAAAAGAGGGGCTCTTGAGGCCATGGGTGGATCCATGAAAGGAAAAAAGCAGCTCTGCTCCTGGTCCTGGCTGAATGGGGGCCTTTCACACTTAGAGAGGCCTGTTTACTCTCCCTCAATAATGGCTCTAATTTTCTGATCATTATTGAGTAATTCCATCCACCCCCACACCCAGCGTTTAACGCTTTCTCCCATCACTCCCTGCTCCGTGTTCTTGTCTTGAAGGGGGCCCCAGGTCTCTGTCCAGAGTGATGAACAAAACATGTTTCCTCTAAATCCATCAACCCCTTAATCCAGACTACCATTTCCTGCTCAGCTCAGGAAGTCACTTTTTTATAAAAAATATTTTTGAAAAACCCAGAGGAGTCAGTCACTAGTGCTTATTCGCCTTTAACGCTTCTTTTCCACATGTGGAATCGTTCTCTGCTCTGATTGGAGAGGATCTGCGCTTTATCCTCCATTTTGTTTTGGACCTGAATCCACACAGGCACCATCACACCGAGTAACAACATTCACTCTGTAAAATTCAGGGTTTTTGGAGGGGAAAAAAAAAAAAAAGAGGATATCTGGTAACACGATAGCCGTTTTATTCAATGTGCCGAGTTCTTTGCAAAAAAGGACCGGCTTTAAAACGTTGCCGGCTCGCCTGTATTGGCAGAAAGCACCCACAGGAGCGGTGGTACAGTACAGGGGCGTGAAGGGACGGGAAGGGACGGGAAGAGGGGAAGAAGCGTTAAGCAAAAACAAGGATATGGGGGGAAATTTTTTAAAATGAGAGAGAATGAAAAGGATCAGAAGAGGAGAAGTTGGCAGAGACTGTGCGTCGGTTTGAAAAGCTGGCACCTTCCAAACAGAGCTGCAGCTTTCGGGTGCCAAACGCTGCCAACCAGCCCCACTAGCCTGAAAATGTGCCCTCCCTCTGTCTTTGTTTTCCGCATGGCATTTGCACTATCTTCATTCTACGCTTTTCTTTTTACTTTATATCAGCCCTCAATATCGTCCTAACAGCGATGACTGGCATTTGTTAGAATTAAATGAGAAAACAAATGAAATCAAATGAGGATTTTTATTCATTTTCGCATTATTAGGGTTCGTATTTACTGATGTTATTTTGTTTAAGAGGATTTTGTTTGCTTTGTAATTGCTTATTTTTGAGTTTTAAACAAAGATTCAGGCACGAGACGTTGCCGTGTTTAGCCCTGTTCTCCGTATGGAAAGAGCTGTCCCAATTACAGGGCAGGCTCCGTGTGCTCTGCTCCACTGGACCGCGGGAACGAGGCGCGAGGCGGACTGATCAGAATCTGGCTGCTGGGAAGTGGCCCAGAAAAGACGCTCTCCTCTCCCTTTCCTTTCGTTTCCTCTCCTCTTCCTCTCTGCCCCTCGGCTCCGGCGGCTCCGAAGCCAAAACCGCCCCTCCTGTGCGGGGATACGTATGTTTTTTAGTGGACGGGCAGATTTCAGGCCTGGCGCCTGTACAGAGGAAGGACAGCACCGGTCACGCAAATTCACACAGTGATATGAAACAGTGTTAGAGTATAAAAATAATACACAGAGGAAAAACAGAAGAAGGAGGGGGAGAAAATATGTGCAAATTTTATGCTTGCTATTTTGAGAGAGGAGAAAAAAAAACTTGTTAAATTAAAGACAGCAATTCCTCACTAGGGCATTTTTTTATTTTTCATTCTAGCTCTTTACTTTTGCTCCACATTTTATTAAGCATTAAATTTTTTTGTTAGAGCTCTGAAACAGAGACCACAACATTTATTTATTAATCTTAATTAGACAAATAATTAGAAATCACTGTACAGTGAAATTAGGAAATAAAGCTGATCCATGTTGCCCACTTTCTGCTACACAGAATTTTTCTATTTGCAAAGCTTTCATTTCAAAATGAGACATAATTCAATCGTACACTCAGTCTTTTGTGCCTCTTCTTCAGTATTATTCACTAAACTGGATAATTACAGTGAATATGAAGCAGCCTGGAATTCTACCAACTCTATAGAGCTGCTCAGCTGTCGGATCTATAGAGCGGTGGAAAAGTTGTGAGGGAGCGGTTAAAGGAGGTCAGAGGATCGGACCGAGCCTGAGCGGAACCGTGAGCGTCTTTTCATCATTTGGAAGCAAATGATCGTACCGGAATAATCTGTTTACCAGCCATTCCTTACACTCCACACACCCCACTCTCCTCTTTTTCCTACAACATGAGTGCGCACGCACATGCGCGTGTGCACATGTGGGTAGCTGGAAAAACTGGGGGGAATCTGAGCGCGGGCCAAGTCATGGCTGTCGGAGGCCCCGTACGCCTCGATGTCACTGACGCTGGAGTCTCGGGACGGAGCTTAAACTATATTGGGCGCTTCATTTCAAATGATAACAAAGCAGAGGAAGGTTTCCGACAAACGTGTCGGACCAAAGGTGTTTTTTTTTTTTGTTTTCACACCAGCGCCAACGCTCTCCGTGTCTCTGTCGGCCCCGGTAACGGAGCGCTGCCAGAACACCAGAGCACGAGTCTGCTCTCCATCCAGAAATCTCTGCTGCGTGCGACACAATCAGCCAAGAAAAAGAGTTAATTGAGTGGATCTTTTTATTTAAATGACTGTAATCGATATGATAGCATAACCTGAGTGTACATCAGATGCTGGTTCTGCTTCTTCTGCATGTATTAGTCAGAAATAATGCAACAAATGTGAAGCCTCATGTGAATAAAAACCTTTTTTTGGTCTATTCTTCATGATGTTACCACACATCTGATAATGCAACCTCCTTTTGAAGCCCAGGATATTGGGGGAAGCAGATAAGATGTGTGTGATGGATTACCACGACGTTAAAGGCGTTAAGTCTATCAGTCTGCTTGTTCCCGCCTCTGTTTGTGTCTTTTAAAAAGAGATGCTAGTGATTTGTAACGCGCACACGCTGATGGGTAAACGAACATCTCGGGCTCGCAGTCGCACCATGGCAGCACGCAGATACAGCACTGTCTGGCATGTACGCAGTTTTGGCTTTCGGACCTGGCCCAGGCACCTCTCCGGTCCGTCTGTCTCCAGCACAGAGAACAAATATTGAGGCTGCGCACTCAGAAACATCTTTTTATCATAACAGCGCGAGTAATGAAAGCCGTATGAGGCGGCTCACGCTCCAAACATGACTAATGCTGGAGCTGCGCGCCGTAGTCAGGCCGACAAATGTGCAACTTCGAAAAACATGACCTGAGCCGGGGGTTTCTAGGTGGAGGAGGGCCCGCGGCGCCCGGCTGGTGAGCCAGACCTTGGTTTCGACAGACGTGTGATCAAAGATGAGATCAGATCCACCCCTCTCTTCTTCCCTCCTCCCCATCTCCTTGATTTCCTCCACATCCCATAGCTATTATTCTCATCATCGAATGCAGCAGTATCAGTGAAAAGAAAATGAAGCACTCGTGGGGCCGACTCTCATCAGTCTGCAGCAATTATATCATGCAGCATGTGTGTGTAACTAGGTACTTGTCAGGAGTAAAAGATCAGGCATGTTTTGGTAGTGGGACCTTGCTTTGCAGCTGCAGTGCAGAAGTGCAGCAGCTTTGATGTGTCCCTGCTCTCGCTGCCCCGCCTGGAGGGGCTCAAGTCTATAATTGGACAAAAGCAGAGACACACACTGTACAGAGGAGGTGGGGTGTTGCATGTGTGTGTGTGTTAGGAGGTGTATCTCCTGCTCTGTCAATCACACCGCTTGAAAGCAGAGCTGGCGACAGTGACACCAATGGGGACAAGAGGACTCAAACACAGCGGTGGGGACAGGCGGCGGTCCAATCATCAGGCCTGGCAACCGATAGCTTCCGCAAGACACAGACACCCTGGAATGGGGGGGGGGGAGCTAAGAATAAAACTGTAACGCTGCCACCCGAAAGGTTAGAGTGGAGCCACAGTCTGTCTGTCCTCTGTAAACTTTGGTTAACCCCGGCTTGTGTCATAGAAAAACAGCAGTTTACAGTTTTCTGGTCTTGTTCTGCTCACAAGGTGCTGATCAGCCTGCCGTGGAAAAACTGAGCAGGATCAGAACAGGGAACCCTCTCCCATCCAAAAATGTGGCTTTTTTTGGAAAACGATGAGCCAGTTTGGTGAAAATGATCAAAATTGAAACAGATTTTCAGAAGATGGCTCGTTTTATGTTTGAATGAAATAAAAATATGAGTAAGGCGCATCGACTGGCTGCTGGCACAGAGTTAAAAAGAAGAAGAAAAAAAACGCTTTACTCCAAGGGGCAGCAGGCAGCGCTGTGAGCTAATCTGAGCCACGGTTCGCCACGGCGCATTGTGGAACAGGAAGAGGCGCTCACGAAGGCCCCGCAAACTCAAGCAGAGTTACACACTGGGCTGAAAGGAGCCTGGCATGGAGTGAGGGGTGTGTGTGTGTGTGTGGGGGGGGACTCTGTCACAGAGGAGCTCTGCACCGTCCTGCCAAGGAGGAGAATTAAGGCCCTGGAAGTGTGTGCCAGTGAGAGAACGAAGGATAATCATATAAGACTGAAGAAGAGGCTTTACACCTGACTCTTAGCTGCAAACACCTGACAGAGACGGTCAGTAAGCCAATCGGAGATGAGAAGGGACGATATGACTGCCTTAAAAAAAATGCTTTCACAATGTGTTTATCTGACCCCGAGCATCGCCTGTAAAACTTAACAAAATCATGTGACCGACTTTTAAAGTGGATCATTTTCAGCTCTGCTCTCCACTTCAATAATAAGCCAGATATGAAGGCAGGATTTTAATTGTTTAAAAGGAGCAAAATCAAATCAAATAATTTTAAACAGTTTGGTGGAAATAAACCTGCCTGACTTCTCCACCACTTTGTGTGGGTATGTACAGCCGAAAGTAAATGTTTATTTATTATTTTTGGCCATTTCACTATAAATACTATATTATCAACTGTATTCTCAATTATTTGTTGAAAAACATTGATTCTTATAATTATTGTCCAAAGGAAAAGTAATAAAAGCAAATAAAACATTTTCTCTTGCTTTTTTCTTATTGTGAACATAAAGGGATAATTACATTTTTCTTCTTCTTATATGTGCAAGTTAAATTATACCTTACACTTATATCACTATATATATATTAACATAGAGGTTTTTACTTAAAAAGTGAATTTGAATTGTTGAAATTAAGTATAAATAACAAAAAAAAATTATTATAATCTCTGTGCTGACCAATGCAACTACAGGTTAATTGTTTCCTATAAACAAAGTGGGAAAATGTGAAAAAACAATTAAATAAAAATGTGTAAACTGCAAAACGAACAGCGAACGGAGCAGCTCGCATCTTTGAGGGAGCACTCCCGCGTGTGAGTGTGTCCACTTATGAGTAGCTGTGTGTGTGTGTGTGTGTGTGTGTGTGTGTGTGTGTGTGTGTGTGTGTGTGTGTGTGTGTGTGTGTGTGTGT
>JBBBVU010000022.1:5761015-5779207 GCA_037177055.1 Atherinosoma microstoma | reverse complement strand
TGTGTGTGTGTGTGTGTGTGTGTGTGTGTGTGTGTGTGTGTGTGTGTGTGTGTGTGTGTGTGTGTGTGTGTGGAGCAGTGATAGGCTGAAGCGACCGGGCGCTGCAGACAGCCTGACTCTCCCTGCCTCCTAAACTACCTGGGACCAGGCCAGCTGTCACTGCACTCTCCAGACCACCAAGCACAAACACACACACACTGAACAACCCGCGGATACACACCAGTCTCACAGTGCACATACACAGGGATTACAGACGCATGACAAGCTGCTTCTCACGCGGACGCACGCTGACGTGCACGCGCAGATAAACAGGTCTGCAGATGCTTTTGTTTACCGATGGCACAGCAAAACATGCACATTTGGATTTAGGCAAATTTGCACACAAATGCTTGAACAAATGTACCAACGCAAACATATCTCTTAGTAAACACGGCTTTTAAGCCTGACTGTCAAATTCTAAGAATCTCTTTAAACCAGATAGAAATATCCATCAGAGACACTTTTTCTGGTTTGTGGGGGTTTCTTGGCAAACTGTCCCTTTAAATGTTAAGATATGGCCCTTATCTCAGTCCTGACTGGGTTTATAAAGGCTTGGCACTGGGTCTGGATCTAAGCTGTGTGTCAGAGACAAAACGAACAAACCCAAAAGGCTGGCTCCGATCTGTAACTACATACCTGGTGTGTGGACGAAGTAGGCAAGGTAGAGATCCAGCTCCTTGACCGTCACCCCGATGTGGTGCGGCTGGACGCACAGACCGTGGTTGGAGCACTGGGGCGACTTGACCAGCCGCTCGCCGTCCGTGCTCTCCAGGGGGCTGCCCTTAAACAGGATGACCATGACCAGGTCCAGCCTCCACACCTTGTCGGCCTGACGGAGGCAGTCGATGCGGCGGATCTTGCCCTTCTGGTCGGGGTTGGACAGCACGCAGCAGGGGGGCTTCTTCCCCGTGATGGTGAGCACAAAGTCCTCGCGGAACTCAGGCCGGATGTCCTTGCGGAGCTTGGCCAGCAGGCGCGAGGCCCACTTCTGCTTGATCTCTGGCTTCTCCCCCAGCAGCTCGTCCTTCACTGCGCGCTCCTCGTCCTTGGTCATCCTCTTTTCGTGCTTCTTGAAGTACTTGCGTTTGCGGGCCTGCAGGTTGAACCAGGTGTAGGAGAAGGCACGGACATGGGGGAGGAGGGCCTCGATGAAGGGATGAAATTCATCCTAGATAAGAGAGAGAAAGATGGCTTTTAATTTAAAGGAGAGCATGCAGCTGTAATAATATTTAGTTTAAAATAAATAAACGAATGAAAATCTTTTAAAATATAAAGCTTGGCATTTATTTTAAATGGCGTTTATATCTCAAATTAAGTTGAAATAAAATATTATTGTCATGCATATTCTAACATGGTAAAGCATGCAAACCTGCAGCCGTAAAAAAGGAAAAAAATCTATGCAGTGTAAAGCAATCTTTTTCAGAAACAACAAAAACAACGTAAAGGAAAAAAAAGCATGAATCCAAAAGTGGATAAAAAAAAAAAACTGAGCCAAGTTGCGCTCCCAGTTTCCCTGCTGCAAAAAGACAAGTTATTCTGCTGTACCATAATACCTTCACTACATATCTCTGGGCAACAAAGCCCAGATCTCGCCACAGCGCTCCTGTGCCAGGGTTGCCACACATCGGTCGCTCACCACCGCCAAGCTTTGCCGCCACTAGACCACTGCTGAAATGTGCTGCTAAAAGATCAGCCATACCATTTCCCTATCTCAGCTACCATGCAAGGGGAGCTCCAACCAGACTCACATTTCCACAACAAACTGAAAGCAGACACAAATCACCACAGAAAACCACACTGCTACGAGGAAGACAGACGGCCTGGTAGTTACCATTTTGCACTCTCATCATAAATTTGGCACAGCGTTTAAAGTGGAAAAAAAAAATCTGCACCAGTTTTTTTTTTCTTTCCTCCCGCGCTCCCCAATGTAAAGCGAGCACTGGTTTGGCAGGGTGTGGAGAATTAGCAGACGAAAAAAAAAAGAAAGAAAAAATAACTTGGATTGGGGGGGTGGGGTGTAAAAAAATTAATTAGCAGAACACACTGCTCTGGAAAAAAAAAACAGTGGGCCAAAGTTTAAAACCAAAACAAGAAAATCCCGCTGCAAAAAAAAGAAAGAAAAAAGAAATTTTGGAGCACAGAAAAAAAGAAAAATCTTGACAAATATATTAAAGATTATTGCACTATTAAAAAGATAAAAATAATAATCGTGACGTTAAAATGCGTTTAAAATAAATGTCCTTTGTGCTTCGCAAAATTTTTTTTAAATTCAATCTTGGAAGAAAAAAAAAAGAAAAAAAAATCCTTGGCAAAGTGTTATTGGTAGTGGTGTCTGTTCTGATCCCTGGGCCCGGCACAAGACTCACACACACACTTGCAAACACACACAGATGGGGGGGCCAGGGAGAGCAGAGAACAGAATAGGGGGGAAAAAAAAAACAGAGAGCCGAATCAATGTTGGACGAGCGCATACGACCGCTGGCAAAGCTGAGTGCTGCTTCTTTTTTCCCCTTTTCTCTCCAACTCTCTCTCTTTCTCTTTCTGTTTCTCGCTGGCCGTCTCTCGTCCTCTCCGCGTTCTTTCCCTAACCATTGCTTGAGCCTCTGCCAGTGCAAGTAGGGCCCACCTATTTGGCAACAAGATGCCTGTAGCCCAGCCAATGCGTTCGCTTCAAGAGCTGAAAAAGGGAGGGTAAAAGAGAAAGAGGAGAGGGTTAGGAGGGGAGGGAGAGGGAGGAGGAGGTGGTGGTGGAGCAGGTGGGGGTGTGGGAGAGCGAGCAGCCTTGTCCGACGCTGCACAATTTGCCAAATCGACAAGCTCCACCCTGACACGGAGGCAAAGTTCAGGAGAGCAAGTCTTCTCCTGCACCCTTCTCCACAGCCCTCAGCCTGCCTCCATCTTTACTATGGCCGCCGCTGCTTCGTCTCCTCAAACCCCACACGAACTCCCCCGCCCGCCCTCCTCTGCCTCTCTCTACCCCTCTCTCTGCTTGCATAATGCCACCTTGGCAGAGGATGGCAAAGAGAGGACACACAGCTTCAGAGTCCCTCCAGACCCCACCACCAGCAGCTGCTCGTGGGTTTACCACAGCAAACAAAGAGGGAGAAGCAAACCCAGGCAGCCACACTCCGCTCTCCGCACACACAGGAGTGAATGACGGGATGATTTAGAAGGCACAAACACTGACATGAATTTAAAAAGAGGGGATGGGGGGAGGACAGAAGCGACAGAATTCGCCTCAGCTGTTTTGAGCAGCACAGCAAGCAGGAGATAAATGATCGGCAACAGTGCGAACGTCGCTCAGAAATCCCAAATTTGCTCAGCACTTCCTCTCGGGAGACAACGGTGACGACTGCCATGTTGCCTGGTTGTGAAGCGTGTCACTCAGGGCTGCACCTGCTCTGCAGGCAGCTACACTGAAGGCACGAGCGCTGCCGAGTCAAAAAGCATGGAGCAGAGGCTGGTGACGCCAAACAAAAACTATCTGGTGAGAGCAAGAGTCATCCAAATCCATGGCAATGAAACCTTCAGATTATCAAGTCCCTCACAGTCAGCAATTACACAAGCACAGAGAGAAAATATGTGTTCATTAATGATAAAGAAGTTAATAGACAGCTAATTACATCTTATTTAAAAATTTCAGGCTGTGTATAGGCATATATACCTACATTTCATGGCATTTAACCAAAAGAAAAGATTAATGAAATTGAAAAAATGACAGTTTGCACCAATTATTTCATTTGAGAAATTCTCTTTGGGACCATATTTGTTCTAAATGTAGCAGGAAAAGGACAAAAATCTAAACTTTAAAATGCCAAACATCATTAAAACCCTCCTCTAATGAAAGAGGAATTGCACATTCAAACAGAGAGGCGTGCAAACTGTCAAACATGCACAATGCCACCATTCTGTCACTGATAAACATCACGGCCTCCTCCCAGCACTGCATTTCCAGCAGCTTAATGAAACTCTGCCTCTCACCCATCATCTGCTAACATGGAGAAGGACAGCACATCTCCACCTCCAGCCTCTCTGTGTGCCACTGACCGATGCCAAAGTTTGATGTATGGTCAGATAACGCCACAAAGGAAAGCTTGTGGTGTGTGTGTGTGTGTGTGAGAGAGAGAGGGGGGGGGGGGGTATTTGTGTTTGCCTGCACCTGCAGAAACTTGCTGTAGCGGGAGAAGATAACTGGCACTTGAATGTGATTTCCTGCGTCTGTGCTATTCAAAATGAATTAAAGCTCGCTAGGTGACCCTGCCAAAATGCAAATAAACCACCATTCAGATGTCAGCAGAATTTGACTACAAGGAGGTTTAAGTCATTTTCCTTAGCTATGCTATTTGCCTTCCACAGGCTGAGGGGGTAACATATTTATTTCCCAGAAATAAATATTCTTTATAAGTGCCATATCTGGAGGGAGGGAGAACCATCTAAACAAGCGGATTTGCATGTCTGCGCTATCTGCTGCACCACACTGGGCCTATATTGTACAATGCTCACGTTTCCGTGTTCAAATATGGCATATATGTTTTTTTGGGTTGTCAAACCGGCATGAAGCCATCACGGAAGGCGGCTCTAAGATAATCTCCTTACCTGGAAATTAAATTAAGGTCAAATGCGCTTGGCCTTCAGCTTTGATTCGGGCTTATTATCAATTACCAGTCGGAGGTGTCGGTGTTTCCTGCATGAGACTTCGTTTATAAGCTGCGCGAGACTTTATGTTTCATCTAATTAGTTTGGTTTTTCAAGAAAAAGTGGCCTCATCCAGTCAGTACACGATGCCTTATGGGTCACGGTTAAAGCCTAGGGGAAAATAAATAAAAGAAAAACACTAATAAACCTATATCCACGCAATTAAAGTCGTGTTTGTGTGGCTGCTTGCTTCCTTCGAAAACCGCTACTACACACCACTACCTCGTTAATACGAGCAGAAAACTATGCCAAAGCAATTAAAAATGCGCCATCAGTATTAGTTCTACTATTTTTCTTCTTCCTCCCCTCTTCTTGCTGCTTTTTCTTCTTCTTCTTCTTGTTCCTTTCTCCTAGGACAGATAAAATATAACTACTTGGAAATTATAGGAAACGCTGTTGTCTTTGCAAACAATAGAATCTGGAAAAATAATTAGAAAAAAATACAATAACATTTTTTACACCGATTTTAAAATCCCGAATCAATTAATACAGATAAAAGGACCGAATTTTTAAAATTGTAACCAGTCAAGCTAATGAATTGGTAGTGACGTCCTAAATCACTTTAATCTATATATTTAAATAAACTTCGTAGTCTTTTCTATTTAAAAGGAAAAACACATATGATCGATTCTAAATGTCTAGTTATCACAGAACTTGGGGGGGAAAGGCGTATTTTTTATATATTGTTGGATATTTCCGAAATAAGATATCAGCCCCAAACCGTCTCCTCATCGCACAAGCATCAGCTTTATTTCTAAATATTTCTATCCTAAAACCCGCTGCTGAGTTAAAATAAAAAGGACGAAAAAAAACAAAACGTCCATGAATAGACAAAATGCATGATTTTAAGTTAAGTATTTTGCAATTCTCCGCACGTCTGGCCGAGAGGAGTTGGCTGCCAACTTCAGATTAACTCTTTCATTGAGGAGAGAAAAGGCTCTTTACTGTGGAAAAAAAAACAGCCAGAGTTTGAGTCATTAGTGCGCCTTTGCATTTTCAGCTCCATGTGAATAAACAATGGGAAGCCCATCCTTTCAAATAATTAATATAAAAAAAATTGTTAATTATTAGTATTTTGGATGAATAGCCTTAACAATTACTGTGAGGCTATTACTGAATTTATTGCATATTTCTTTTTTTTAGCAAAAACAATATCCATATATGAGTGTTCACAAAAGAAGCTATGATCTGGTTTGACACATATACTGCAGATTCAATTAATTAGGTAGGAAGAATTCTTCCCTCCTCAAAGCAGAATAAATAAATTAAAATGAGTAAAATGGATGGAAGGGAAATGTGTCTAACATATCAATTAGAAGTATGATTTGTAATGTGAAGTAAAGCAACCTTGGATGACTTTCCAAGAAATCATTGAGGTAGTGAGATTTGCACCAAAGTCCAAATCCTCAAGCCAAACAATCAAAACTCTGGCACACAAAATTGCTTTTTTTGTTTGTTTTTTGTTTTGTTTTGTTTTTGTTTTTTGTTTTTTTGTTGTTCTTTTTTTAAAATTATTATAATAAAACTCTGGCTTCAATATTTATGTTCCAACCTGTATTAAAATGCTTCATCAAAGTCATTTCCACCCCTCTAAATGACCAGAAAATGAGCATGACATCACATCACTTTCCCTTAAGAAAAGACCAACAAACTCACAACAAAAAACAAACAAACAAAAAATAACTTTCTGCCTCTTTCTGACCCTTCACCAGGCATCTCTGTCCTGTGGCACTTGACCTCACTGTGGTTACCCTGCATCTCATTAGGCCAATTAAGCCAATGGTCTGCATAACCCGAGGGCCTTCCAGCTGCTGGGCTCTTCATTAGCGCAGCTCTGTGCTGGAGGGGCTCGTCTGCGTCCTCTCCTGTCCAGCTGAGTGTCCCTGACCCCGTGCAGAGAGCCCTGACACCGGCTCCCCTCACCTCGCTGCAGACTGCTGACAGCGAGCCAGGGTGTGAGGGAAAAAGGGTTAGAGGTGCATAAGGTAGCGGCCTGTGTGACTGAGGCTGAAACTGTGGGATCTTTTTTTTTTTAAACTGCATCTGGATTCTTTAAGTTTAGCATCTTTTATTGGTCTCATACGGTTTCCCTTCTCTGTAAGTTTGTAGTAAAGTGTGGAACTTTATGAAAGTGCAGACATCTTCCTCAGTACCATCCAAGACAAACCAAACTCTTTCTATGATGTCTTTAGCTTGTAAGCCTGTAGCCAAGATACATTTCCATCTGCATTATCCTCCACTGTTATCGCTCTTGTTAATCAACAGAAACGGACATGTAGGTGGGACGGCACATGATTAAATCTTAAAAAGCAAAGAAGGGTAAGGTGGGGGGCACATCACCTCAGAACACCACACAGCCTCTTCGTTATTGTGTCAAGCTGGTGATGCGCAAAGATCCACAGAGCTCAGCGCTCTGCGTTGGTTGCACTTATCTGAGTTTACAAACTGCCACGTTACTATGTGTGAAAAGTCTGCAAGCAATTTGTGGTGGCTGCGTGCTAACGTGCCCGGGGAGGGCTGTGAGGGGTGTGCGGGCAGCCGAGGAAGAGGCACGCACAGCACATTCCAGTCCCACAAAGCTGCAAAAACGGTTTGGGCCCTTTCGGACCTCTGGAGTTCTGACTGTGTCCTCAAATCAGCATGAAATATAATAACCTTGCCCTTGCAATCAAACTAAACAACACAAAATATTGTTAAAAGTCCTAAAATAGATAAAATAAAAACATTTTATCTGTAAGAGCTGTCAAATGAATGGGATCGAGGTGGAGCGGGTGGCTGCAGGTTACTTTGTTCTGATTTTCTTTGGAGATTTTATAAAACATTTGTTCATGCTTGAGTTGAAATAACATGTGCAGACATGTGGATTCTTTTGAATGACGATGGCAATATTGATGAGTGCACTGTGAAGACAAAAGGAACACACAGGCCTATATTCCACCCAAACGTAAGGTGGTTTAACACTATTCAATGACCTGTGAAAGAAAATCAGGTTTTATGATTTTTCTTTTTGCACATTCATCATGTACCCAAATGCAAAATAAACAGTGGCCTTGAACAGATCTGCTTGTTGCTGCTGTGTAGAAAGAAAGAAAAAAAAGAAATGCAGGGTAAAGGAACCGCCCGTTTGACTGATCGGCCATGCTGCGACAGGCCAACTCAGCACCACAACAGCCATGACTGAGTGTTTTCTCACTGTGCCAGTCAACAGACTACTGCTGCTCACGCTGCTGCCAGCGCAGACTAGATAATAGTCATACTATTGGCCTGACGTTATGCATCTTAAATAACCATTTAAACCTGTACATCAAAAGAAAAAGAAAAGAAAGTCTAAATAAGAAGCCTGCCAAAGTGGCTGGTTGTAGAGACAAACTTACAAACCACAGCCAGCTTTTAGCAGCATTTGGCTGGTGACGGGTGCTAATTTTCTACTCTGGTAAAAACCGGCTCTGTAATCGGTAAACACGATGCGGCTGGCCTGCAACAAAGAAATGCATTTAGCAAATCCATTCTCTTTGATCCTACGTTCCTGCGTTGGTTTCTATGGAAGGTGATACATTTTTGATGAATCTGTCAGAAGCGTTTCATTAAGTTAGATATCATGTAATGCGAACAATACAGTTTATAAACCTTCTCTCTCTTGGATGTCATATTATTTTTGATCTGTCTGGTTGAAATACATCAGAGATTTGTGAATATGCCCAAAAGCAAAGGGATGTTACACCACAGCCCTTTAAATTTGTAATCAGAATTTCAACATGGCCTGAAATAAAAAAAGTATCCAGCTTCGTGTGTTAACTTGCCGCTCAGCAAAGTCGTAGGCATTACTTCTCTTTTCAAAGACATGAATGTGAAATGACTAAATCAGCCTTTCACTCGCTGCTGGGAGAATAAAGCGAACCAAAACAACACAAGCAGGTGTCTGGTGTCTGTCTCGTAAACAGCCGTACTGTTGCTCTTAACGTTTTGTTGTTACACAATTAGTTTTCCACTTTGTTGTTTGTGATGTTTGGAAAAATGCTCCTGTAAGGGTTGACCCTTGGATGGTTAGAGAGTAACACAGCTGTGTGTCCGACCTCCTGACGCCAGGTGCATGACTATTGGGTTCGCATGGATTTACGAGAGCACAGGTGCTCTTCAAAGCATTTGGCCGGTGTCAGGTTATAATCCATGTGATCCGAAGGCATCACAAAGTTTCCAACCTGAACTTCAGTCCTCCATCTTCCAATCCTTAATAGTGCTCAAACAACTGGGATTTTTGTTTTCGTTTGTTTTTATTAATTGAAGCTCCGCTGAAATCTTGAGTTTTTCCCTCATAAGTAGCTTTAGAAACAATAAACAGCTTTCATTTTCCATCAGTACCTGTCTTTTTAATCTGAAACGTGACAAAATCCAGTTGATATTTCCTGCAAAAACTCTACAGCTTGCATCAGCGGTCTGATAAATGAAAAGAAAAAATTACAGCATTTATAAAGTAAAATCTCTACTGCCGAGGAATACTACACAAAAAGGTGTAATTTACGTGTATGTAAATTCTTATTATAATTATATAACAAGCAAAATATGCAAACTCCAAATTTAGCTGAAGTATCTGAAGGTAAACGATTGCACAACAGCTCTTTTCACCATGTTTCATGTTGGGATTGGATTACTTTATATATAATATAACGCTGAAATTCTAATGCAAGGCCTTTACTTCAAAAAAACAATTACTATGTTAGTATATAATATAATCTGGTTCTAAAAAAACAAATACAACAGCATGAAAGTATGCATCCCTTTTATAATTTGCATGACTGTGAAAAAGCAGCCATTAAAAGCTTATTTAGCCTATTAACACAGGCTAAGTAAAAGTTTGTAAAACCCAATTTCAGAAAATGTATTTGCGTCAACAAACAGTCAGGAATAGTTGCAGTTTAGTAAAAAAAAAAATCCTGAGTTGCAAGTAATAATAAAAAGTTCAATTAAGTACAGTCTTAATTAAACATCCACAACTATTCCTATTAGGAGGGGATAAAAGGAAGAACAATTATATTCTCTGAGCTGTTTCAGATAGGCTACTACAGCTTTAAGGCTGAGTTGTAGAAACGTTCACTTCTTCTTTAAAGCTGGAAAATCTGCTTTTTTCACACATCATTCAAGTGTAGACTGTGGATATTTTGAACTCTTCATTGAAAGGTTTGCAGAGGGAAATTATCTAAAACAAAGCTAAACACAATTTTACGCAGTTTATATGTATTTAATGCTACTTTTTCTGCTTAATTATGGTCATATGATGGAGCCTCCAAGGACATTTCAGATCAGTTATTACTGCTTCCATATTAATATTAATTCAGTATTGATAAACTATTGTAATATGAAGAAAATAGATTGAAGACTTAGATTTTTTTGTAGAAAAAGGTCTTTTTTCAAATATACTGAATAAATGAAACTTAAATTTGAATATATTTGGATTAATTTGAACTATTTTCGGTACTGTGACTTTACTTATATCTTTAATTTTACTGAACTGGTGCCTGCATCTATTTGTTTACTGTTGATTTTATCATTTATGTGATGAAAAAATATCCAGAATTCAGTCTCATGTGAACATATTACACTATGTTTAGCTGTTTTGCATGAGTTTGTATTGATTGCTTAAAAATGCACATATCATTTAAGCCATTTGTCATTTAAAAAGATTTTTCTGTTATGGCTAAAAAATACCAAGTAATCACTTGTTGGAGCCTTTGCAATGTAAAAGTATCCTTTTCTATTGTTTATGTCAATATTAACTGATATTAAAAAGATTTTTTTTTAAAAAGGAAAACAATCTTTGACTACAGCCTGAAATGAAGAAGACAGTAATTTGCCACCAAATAAGCGAAAAGGGTTATTGAGGTTTACGGGTGCATGGAGTTTACAGGCATCACACTCTTAATGCTCATAATGACTGCAGCAGCTGGTGATGTGGAGAACACTAAGACTCTATACACATTACTTATGGACTAAAGGACAAAAATAACATGGCCACATGAATAACTGTCCCTTTCACTCTGAGCTGTTATCACATTGCTGGAGCCACATGAGGGGAGCAGCAGCGGTGTGGCTGTGAGAAACACAATGTAAGAGACACACAGATGAATACAGACAGCCAGCCGCTGGCTGCCTCTCAGCACTTGTTTTCTGGCCTGTATTTGTCCATAAAAATTACACGATATTATGGCATCGAGTCAAATCGTCAATGTCGTTAACCTTAGCGGGAAGCTCACAGCCACGGGGCGGCTCGAGACTCGACTAAACATACGGGTCAGAAACTTTCCCAGCCTGATACGCTGATTGCATTCAGTCTCAACTCTGAGACATATGTGTGGAGACAATCACAGAACAGGCAGAGACAGAAAAACTCCCTCCTCAATGAAAGGCTCCAGAGCAGCCCGCTACTAAAGCAGCGCTGAACGCTTTGCAATCAGACAAATAAAGGGCCAATCTAGCACACAATCAAACCAGAGATTTAGGCTGCTCTCCTGCCAACAGCTAGGGACCTCCTCTTTCTGAACAAGGGATGCACTATTGACTACACCTCCCCCTTCTCTCTCTGTCTCTCTCTCCAGTCTTCCCTCTATGCCAGTCTGAAAGGCGTGATGCCAACCTTTTCCACCATTGGGCATGCTGCCCTGCCCTTTATGCAAATGCTTTGCCGCCATCCCTAATTCACAACCCCCACTGGCTCACCACTCCACGTCTGCTGCACCCCTTATGGTTGTCTATATATTCTCCCTACCTTTATGTTTAAATTCGCCAAGTGACTGCTTAAGTCGTAGTTATGAGTAATTAATTATACCCTGATGGGTTGAGGTCCTGCATCTATGGATCTTAAAGGAAAGGAAAAGCTCATTGCACAGTCTGTGAGGCTTTACTTACAGTGGGCTTGTGCCTTCAGTGGGCAAAAAGCACCAAACCAGAGGTGAATCTTTGACAGAGGTGTGTTTTTATGTGTATGTATATCCTGATAAAGGCAGGCATCTTCCGGCAAACAGAAAAGCATAAAGATGTAAAGCAAAAAATGAAGGAAGGGACAAAATATCAAGAATAAATTGTTTTTTGTGTTATACGTTTCATTGAAACTGAACTTATGCAGCTGTTCACTGTAAAGAAACAGACCCATAAATACCACATTTATATGGACAAAAAAAGTACCAATGAAAATTAAAGCGAAGCTGCACAAAAGACCCACAATGCATTTTTAGGGTCTGCTGGCTTGTGAGCTCCAGAATAATGAGAGGTTAATAAAGCCAGTGTAAGAAAATACAATAAAAAGTTAATGATTTGATTTTAGAGAGCTCAATCATGGGTACCATCGATGAGACAGGTTGATATGTTGGCACAGGGGCTCCATAAACAGGATAGATCAGCTGTTAATAGAGAAAACTGCAAGAACCAGAAGATTCAATAATGACAGCAGCCAACTGAGAGAGACTGAGATAGCACAGAAAAACAAAGGTCTATAAACTATAAATAAAGGATATAAAGCATTACAGGGACAGTGATAGGGTTAATAAAGCAGGCCGGACACTGAAGGATGAGCCCTGCTAATTCTGTTAAAGCACAGCTTCCTATTCTGCCGTAGGGTGACGGATTTTAACCCACACACACAAGAGGAGCAAGGACCTTATAACAAGCACTGCATGACCAGAAACACACTTGCGCACGCACACACACACATATGCACAGGTAAACACAAACAGCATGTCTCTGTGTCCCAAGAAAACCAGGTCACGAAGTAAGCTTGTTATTCTAAGTAATGCTGCAAAACCGTCCAAAATATGAGCAAAACTGTTCAATAAAAATGCAAATAGAAGTAGTTTAATAATAGATATTTAGGTGTGATGCTTAATGAACTCTCCTGCAAGAAAAATCTTGATCTCAGGAGTGATGAATGAAATTTTCCTTCCTCCACATAAACAAATGAAGACGTCTAAGCCTCAGTCTGAATCAACAATGCAGCACCGTAACAATATCCAAATATAAACTTCGGAGCCTTGTTTCCCGAGCCTCCACACAATGGCTGCTCTAATCTCCCCGAGAGAGGAGAGACAAACAAACAAAACCAAACAGGTTGCTTGTGGGAGAATTAAGATTTTAACACCCTTTCCTCTTTTTGGTGAATGCCACCGAACACACATCCCTTTCCCCCTCCTTTTTAAGCAGACTTCCTTGTCTCGAAGTTGCTGTAATAAAAGTTTCAATAGCTACATGGTGCCTGTGACGGCGGGCAGCGGCGTTGAAGGAAAGGCCAAACAAAGGATGGACATGGGAGCTTGACAGCATCACGCTGGTGCTTAATGTTACTTCCTATAAAGTTTGACAGTACTAATGAATGCACCAACAACAGGGGTAAGAGTTTGTTTTTGTGTTTGGTCACTTTTTATGCAATTTTTCCATGTAATTCATTTTGTTTTTAAATTCTTCTTAACGCTTTCTGCACCCCGCTGTAATGTCTTTAAAGTTTGAATGTAAAGCACCTTGAATTGTCATGTACATGAAATGTGCTATACAAATAAACTTGCCTTGCCTAAACCAGTTAGAAAACAGTCATAGTAAGATGAAAAAGATATATGCGCTTTGACAGTGAGCGCCTATAAGTAGGAGTGTAACAGAATACATCAATCAAGACAACAGCATCAATCCAAATATCTCTTAGCTAGACTATTATCTTAAGGAGTTGTTGTTATAAACTGCAATGTGGATCATATAATAGATTTGTTTTAATCGGATTATAAATGGACTACAGTGAATTGGATTGAACTGGACTGCATCTTTAAAAGTGCCTTGAGGGAGTTTTGTTGTGAAATGGAGCTTTACGAATAAAATAAAACTGAATTCAATTAAATTGAATGGTTGTTTGTCTCTCTGCCCCTAGCCCTGATATAGGCTGGCAACCTGTCCCCTGCCTCTCGCCTGCTAATTGGTGGGATAGGCTCAAGCTTCCTCACAATTCTGAACTGGACTTGGCAGTATATAATATGAATTGAATTGAACTGAATCGAATTGAAATCAAATAAAGAATACTGTTTTAATCCAAGAGGGAAATTTCAAAATGAATTTAACGGAAATTAATTGAACAGAATTGAATTAAGGAAAAAAATTAGCTTTTGCTATTTTAGTTGGTTATTTTTTATTTAGTTTAATTGGGAGTAATCATGTTAAATCAGCTTGTGATATTGCCTCATATCAATCGTTGGGACCTGAGTCAAATCTAACAAAAATCATATCACAGCAGAATTTGTGATATTGGCAAATACTGAATCATTATCCATTGAATCGATTTATTGTTTTGTGATCAAACTTGTGATTTACACTCCTCCCCAGAAGTGGTGGTTTGTGTTTGGATATATGTCTAATCATTGGAACCAATGTGAGAAAGTTATAAAATAGTAAACATCAACACTTAAGATGTCCTTTTCAGGGAAAACTCCACTAAATTGTGCTCTAAACTTTTTATTAAATTAATTCTATTCATAATTAAGGTAAATGAATTAAATGTTAAGAGACCAACAAAGTAGATTTATATCATTCCACTTTCAGAGCTACTGATATGTGTGAAATTTGAATGCAAAAATTTGTTTAAATTGGCAAAATTGTAACATGCCAACAGGAAACTGTCAGAAATGTTGTGTTACACAACTATTATATGTTCAAAAATACTTACACAAGCTTTTTTTTTTTTTTTACTTTTTTTGTGTATGTGCATCAGTGTACTGTTTATAATCCTCAACTAGCAGCAGCGTATCACTATAACATAACCTTCAAATGCAATTAAGTCCTCTGCATCCGTAACTTAACAACTATAAAATGTTGCAGCGGCAAGAAAAACACATATAAAGAGACATATCAGGATATATAAGAGAGCAATTAGCTTCTAACAGGCCAAACCCAAACGCAGAGTAAAATAGAAAGAGCGTATGTGTGTATGAGTGTGTGTGTGTGTGTATGTGTGTGTCTGCATGTCTGTGCATGTGTGGTGGATGGAGGGAAAGAAATGAATGAGGCCTTTTCTTATAGCAGGGCCCAGATCAGAGCTCCTAACTATGGGATTTGGTGCTGTTGCCTTTCTCCCCCTGGAGGGAGTAATTAGGTTAGGGAGGACAACTGCCGCATTGTTTTAACAGAGGAGGGATTGTGCAGGCCGAAGTCCCACCAGCAACATGCTTCCCTCACAACAAAAAATGCCAAACGGATTCTACGGTGCTCTACGTACATATACACAGATGCACTTTTTTTTTCTTTTAGAGGTGGGGGCCTTCTTTTAGTTTTTTTTTCCACTTTCTTTTCATGCAGCAGAGGCCTTTAGCGGTGTGTAAATGTCAAATATAGTCCAGCAGTGTCAAATAACCTCTCCTGTTGTTGTAGTTGTGGGATTCGGGCTCTTTTTGGGACTCTTTAGAGTAACCGTGTACACCCTCTCCTGTATCCAGAGGCTTGGCAACATGCACTGTTTCTAACTAGTATAATATGGTTATGATGCATTTGCATTCCTTCCAGTCCCCTAGGAAATACAATATGCCTATATCGTCTGTTTTAATCATGGTCTGCTTCCAAGGAAAGAAAAAAAAGGGGGAATACAAACAGCCATGGCTATAAAGAGGCTTTCTCAAATATACTTCAAGTTCGCTTAAATACATCCACTGCTGACTGATAGGGAGTAAATCAAACAAATCAAGCTGGTAGAAAAAATAAAAAGGACATGGAACGTTCTGCAGTCTACTGTATTTACAATACTCAGACTGCAGCCTCCTTTTCCCTCCCGCTCATTTCCCTCTCTTTTCCCTTCTCTCTCTGGGCTGCATTTCTTTGTATAATCTTTCTCATGTGAAGGAGGAAAACGACTGTTTCTCTTCTCTCCGCCGTTCTCAAGACTTTCAGCTCTTTCGCGTATTAAAATAAAGCAGCATAGCGTGCACCTCTGCATACCCGCCCACACTGTCCCTATTCACTTTCACCATAAATCTCCAAAGCTGAGCTCCAATATACAGTCAGTTTGTGGTCCCCATATGACTCCTAACTTGGGCTTGGGAATACTTGTATTCAGCGTGCAGATGGAGAGGAGGAAAAAAAAAGGAATAAATGTGTGTGAATTGATACGAGACAATACAGACAGGTCCATAAGGTTTTTTTCCTCTTGCCACAGGTAACACAGATGAATGCTTCTATTCCAGATGATGACCATAATGAGGCCAGTTTTTAGTTTCACTCCTTTTGACACGTCAGACAGATGTCTGCTTTCTGCTGAACATGTGACATCAGAAAAAGGCGGGAGACTACGTAGACATGCTCATAACAAGAAAGAGATTAGTCGAACGCCCCATTGAAGGGAATTTATAATGTGTTGGGAGTGTTGGAAGAGTACAGATTGTCTCACTTCATGAGCTCACGGAGTTGAGTTGAATCTGGCCCATCTGTGTTTTATATTGAGGCAGTGACATCCTGTGCTGAATTTTCCAGTCAAATATACAACTTTCCATGTAAAACACACTAATCCTGAAGCTATTTCTCTGAGCTTAAACAGAGCAGAAAGTTTATATCTGAATTCCCTCACAGCACAGTGGTAGTTGGGATAGCAGTCACTATAGCTGGCCGGGCCACAAGGAGAACCACAGAGTTGTGTTAGCATCTAACCCTGAGCCCTGCTTGGCCTCTGTCTCCGCTAACTCAGCTCTACTCCACTCTGATCTTTGTGCTTGTTTTTTCTCCTTTTATTTTTTTTTCTATTAGTTTCTACTGTATCTGCTCTACTCTGTCAAGGAGGTCTCAAACAGCCCCAGGCCCGCAGCACCGTCCAGTAAACACAAGCTACAAGAAGCACAGAGTGTGCACTCATACCAAACACATACACAGACACTTCCACACAAACAGAGTCAGTTAATAACACAGAAACTCCCGCCCTCCAGCCCTGCTTGCTCACAGCTGCCAGGACTCCTCCAAGTTCATCTGAGGTAAAGATATGTTATATTATGCAACCAAGTATAGATTTTCCACCCTTGGTCTTGTGCCAACTTCCTGCTCCAAAGAGCAAGCTCTAGCACTTTGTTCCCTCGGGTGACAGCTACTCCTTGCTGGACAGGGTGGCCGAAGTAGATACACAGACATAAACATATGGGGGAATGTAACAGGTAGATATGAAAGCAGGAAAGACCAGAAAAGAAATAAAAAAAGAAAGCAAAAAAGGAAAGACATGCAGTTTTATCAAACTTCAAGGAGGATCATGCTTTCTGTGATTCATTGTCTGTATCTTAAAATGTTCCTTCCTCACTTCTACTCCGTCTTTTTCCCCAGCTCTTGAAATCAGGTCACAACTGTTTTCATTACTGTTTGACTTGCGGGTTCATGAGCCTCCAAGCGTCAACGTTCCTCCACCCACCCCCAAGACAGGAAGAGCTTTTCCCTCCAACATTAACCCATTAAATGCCTATCAAGTCCAATCAAAACCTTTAAGCCATTTTCATAGTGAGAAACAAGCAAGTATGCTTTGTGACTCAGGAGGACTGGACGGAAGAGCAAAAAAATCTTATCTCAATATTATTTTCCATATTGATCGATAGTTTGTTAATGCCGATACGGTTAGGATAGGTTAATACTTTTATGATTATTGTTTCCATTTTATCGACAAAATGGGGCCTTTTTAGTAAACTACTTGGACAGTTTGGGAATATAACGTGTGGTCATTTTCAGTGTCACCCCTGCTTTCATGGCTCTCTTCGGCTAAACTCATTCTCTCCTTCATTTCGGCTCAGTTTCCTTCCTCAGTCATCTGGCAGGTCATTTCTTTGGGTTTTCTTGGTGGTTAGCGACTAACTTAGAGGCATATTACCACCATCTGGCTCTGTAAATGGATCAACTGAAAATGCTTCACGCTTATCGCCGAGACTAACATGAACTCAATCGTGATCTCATTTTGAGATCGTTTTTATCACCCAGCTCTTGCTTTAAGTTTAAGTCACAGACATAATCACTGCTGGGCTCATAATCTCAGCCATTAAATAGCCGAATTGAATTACAATCCTGCTCGGCCACTGGATCAACCACCTCAGGACTTTTTCGCCTCTGCGGCATGAGGTAATGTACCGTGATGATGAAAGAGAGCCTCAGGAAATGTGAGGCCCAATCAGCAGGCCAATCAATTCCTCTTCATCCCTCCTCTACTCAAATAAAACCAAAAAGGAAAACAAGTGAATGCTTTGACATCATTGACAGGAATCACAGAGACATCCTCCATTCCTACCATCATTTCCTTATTAACTTTGGGTTAAAGAAGTCTTTGTCCTTTTTGTAAAAAATTATTATAATTTCCTCCCCAGGCTTAACCAGGTGAGCGGAAATGCATCATTTGCATCTTTTCGTAATAAAAAGGATGGATGGATGGATGGATGGATGGATGGATGGATGGATGGATGGATGGATGGATGGATGGATGGATGGATG
>JBBBVU010000022.1:5714798-5735048 GCA_037177055.1 Atherinosoma microstoma | reverse complement strand
AACTTGTCCATCATTTATCTTTAGTAGACTAGACTACTGTAACGCTGTCCTTACAGGTCTCCCTAAAAAGTCCATCAAACAGCTGCAGTTAGTCCAGATCGCTGCTGCTCGAGTCCTCACTAAGACCAGGAAAGTGGACCATATAACACCAGTCCTCAGATCTTTACACAGGCTTCCTGTTTGTCAAAGAATCAACTTCAAAATCCTGCTGTTAGTTTACAAAGGACTGGATGGTTTAGAGCCAAAATAAATTCAGGAACTTCTGGTTCATTATGAACCAACCAGATCCCTTAGGTCATCAGGGTCAAGTCTACCTTCAGTTCCCAAAGTCAGGACTAAACACGGAGAGGCAGCATTCAGTTTTTATGCTCCTCACATGTGGAGCAAACTCCCAGAAACCTGCAGGTCTGCTGAGACTCTCAGTAGTTTTAAATCAGGGTTAAAAACTTTTCTATTTGCAGCCTTTTATGATAACAAGTGAAATAGACTATTTTCTCTGAGGTTTTCTTTCTTTATTTATTTTATTGTCTATTTTCACTTTTGTTTTTAATTCTTCTTAATGCTTTCTAATGTTTGTATGTAAAGCACCTTGAATTGTCATGTACATAAAATGTGCTATACAAATAAACTTGCCTTGCCTAAGGTCATCAGTAACTGTCATCCTCAGTGGATGTCCAGAGATTTAAAATATGCAGAGCTAACCAGGTCAGCTTTTCTTCTTCTTTTGGTTCTCATACTGTAACAGCAGATGTGGCTGCCCTTAATGATTTTTTGCTTGATTTTTGCAACCTGTTTCATAAAGCTCCTTGTGGATTTTTTTTTTAAAAATGCAGCTGCTTCTCTTTACACTTTCAACTCTGCAACTTCTACCTAGTTCATAATGAAGAATTAATGAGAGGGGTACAGATCTTCATATGTTTTGAGTTATTTGTTCATCTCAGCCTGCAAATTGAGGGTCAAATTTTTTTAACACGTCAAATTGAGGGAAATTCTGTTTAGTTCAGGTGCTAAAGGAACCTTCCTGCTGTCCAGATCTGTCAGCAACTTACAACATTTGGTGCATCTTAAAGAAGCTCAAGACTATCCTTTAAGTCTTGTATTTGGTTTGGTTCTGTAGCATAAGCATTTTAATTGTCCTTTAACTTCTGCTCTCACATTAATGAGGGTGAATACACTTGATTATGCCTCTTTTTACATCCTCCGCAGCCTCTCTGCTGTTTACATACTATTCATGCTGCTTGACCGAATACCAGAGTTTCCATCTTTAAACTTCAGCAAAGGCGTACGCGCCACATGGACTCTTGCTTGCAGCATTATTTATTTTCCCAGGGAAAAACATTGAGGCCGGGGCAAACATAATAACATAATTTTCTGTTTACAGTGGGGATGACATCACAGGCAACAACGGCCAAGAAGGAGATCGCACAAGACTGGACAACTGCTTGTCTGATCATCATGTGGTGGGCACACACTCACAAAAACACATTTTTAGATACAATTACTCAAAAATATTTGCAGAGAACGAGATGATTAAATTACTTTCCTTTAGTGTACCCTCCACTAGATCAGACATGTGCTTATATGAAAAAGAATAGACGTTTCATTTACTTATGTTTTTTTTTTTTTAATTATCAAAATTGCTTATTTTTATGTCAGTAACTGGGACCTCAAATGTCATGTTTTTATTCTGGTATGATTTCAGTAAACATGAATACAACCTATAACCTGTAAATCCACAGTTATAGATCATCTACGTGTGGTGTGTGTCAGAGAAAGATCATCGTCCTCATGGGAAAGCGAACTGAATCCTGACACTGATTGACAGATGCCTCCAGTGCATTCTGACTCAAATAACATGCAACTGAATGTTTGGCACAAATAGTCCTTCTTTTTAAAAAAAAAGGTGAGTTGCTGCCGTAAGTAGGAGAATAACAAGTTGAGATAATCCCATGTGAGGCCTGTCCTGAATTTCGTATCATTTTTACTGATGAGCTTCTTGGGCGGCTGCCATTACAGCAAGGATACTCGTAAACAAATAATTATTCATACTAATAATCTTCCATATTCATGTGCAAATAAGATGCCGTCCTGGTATCTAAGAAGCTTCAAGGTTGTATGTGGGAGGTTCGTCAAACTATTGCCTGACTTGACTCATTTTGTGCCAAGAAAAAATCTGTCTAAGGGTCAAGGAGACGAGCGCGCTGGATGGGATAATTCTACACAGACTTCTTATTTACAAATGTTAAAGCTAGATGGCCCTCTTTTAAATACATATTTTAAAACCTCACAGAGAATTTATTTACCATGTATATTACCGATTAAAAGTCTTGATCCACCTCTCATTCCCTCTTGTAATCTTTTCAAGTGGTCTTGAGCAATAGTTCTCCAGCTTTCTTAAGGTCTTTCAAAGTTTTTCTTTTGATATTCCCTGCATTTTATCTTTTGACACTTTGTTAGTAGCAACCAGTTGCAAAGATATAATTTGCTCCCATTTCTTTAGTTGCATCTATGAAAAATGTCAAAGATAAAGCAGTTGTATAGACAGAAAATAGCTTTTTGCATTAATGATGTGATTCTTAAAGAGCTTTTAGTAAAAAAACTGGGCTGATGTGCACATATGTGAGGAAACTGGACCAATGGAGGACAAAAGAACTTGCAGGCCAAGAAAAATCTTTTCACAATAGATGAAAAGTATCTGAAAGTGATATCCTTAAAGAATTTCAGAGAATCTGAAAGCACCTGAGAGATGCATCTGGACCTTCAACTGATCCATCTACTGTTAACTGAAGCCTCATCAGAAATGGTCTTCATGAGGGTGGCTGTCAAGAAGCCATGTTAAGGAAGGGAAATATAGAGAAAAGGCTGAAGTATGCAAAGCTACACAAGAATTGGAATAAAAATCCACGGCATCAGGTCTGGTGGAGTGATATATCCGCCCTAGAGCTAATAATGGTTTACAATCATGCTACAAAGTGCTGCAAAGATAATATGAGTTGAAAAAATTAGGAACAAACAAAGCAATCAAAAATTGTAGCAAAGTCGAACAAAGACATTTGGGCTTGTATTCCGGGGGGGGGGGGGTGCAAAGGTCTCATGACCTTTAGCAACTACTTGTAATTCAGGCAACACTAGAAGGACCCCACTGGTTGAGCTTAGGTAAGTTTAACCAGTCGGGCCCATGAAAGGTTAAGAGGTTAAACAGACAGGGGCCATTTAAACTTTACGGACAAGCAATAAAATCTGTTCTAAATCTCACAGACAGCCAGTCAAGGGCCATAATAACTGGTGGTTCCTTCTACCTGCAGCTGATAAAAAAAATAAAAGAAAAAGAAAAAAAAGCTATTCTGTATTAATTGAAGCTTGTATATTTCACTTGCTGGTACCAGAACAAAGATCTGGTACCAGCAGTGTGGGATCATTCTGAAAGAGAACAGAACAAAAGGAAACCAGCATCCAAAGAAGAGCTTTGGAAAGTCCTTTAAGAAAACTGGAGAACTATTCCTGAAGACTACTTAAAGAAATGACAAGAAAGCTTGTCTAGGGCTCAGACTGTGTTGGAGAATAAAGCTGCTCAGAACAAATATTGACTTTCAGGCTCAGTAGAATTGCACAATCTCTGTTTTTTCCTTATACTTATTCATGTTTGTGTTCCAGTAAATCTCTGCACCTATTTCCTGGCAATATATAAAGAAATGCGGGGTGGCTCTAGACTTTTGCACAGTGTTATAGCCCTTTGAGGGTTAAGTGGGGATAAAACAGGAAACATTCAAATATTGTCTTTCAAAGCTACTTTGCCAATTCAAATAATAAAAAGACCCCAAGTATATTTTTAAATTGTCTTTTTTTATCCGCTGTCTGCTCAAAGAGTCTCTGCATCCAGAACAAACATATTAAACTTGTTCTTTGTGATGGTCCCGGTTTTCTCTTGAGTTTTCTCAAATAAATCACTTGCGTAATCAAGGAATAAGTCAAAACCGCCGTGCGTAATTACGCACAAATCAAAAGCTGGCACAAACAATAAGCTTCATTATTTGATAGCCAAGTTTCCGACCTCTCTTAAGACTTTGCCTTTAGGTGGGATTCAGGCTTGTGTGGGGGGGCTGGGGGCTGACGTGTCACACAATATAAGACCCTTACATACGCTGTAACGCCTCTTTATTAGCTGCTTACTCTGAATAATATGCGACAGCGCCTCTCATATGTGCAGCTATAAATAGTGTACAGACTGGCTCACTTCAGAGACCACTCCAATGAGAGGAGTCATGTTCTGCATGTGCATAAAACTGCAGCAGGCATCGGGTGGTGCATTTGAATAAGAGGTTGGACAGAAAATTTTGATAATAAGTTAAAAGATATATGAAAATAAGCTGAATTGTCTTTGCACTGAAGCAAATATTCATGAAACACTTTTCAGTCTTTTCTTATTTTAAAAAAGAAGAAAGAAAACATAACCACAATATCAGAAGGAGTCTGAATGTGTCAGGTTAAACAGATTCAGGTTGGTGGAGGGACTTGGCAAAAACTTTTTGGTTACTTAGAAGTAAATACACACAATTATCATAAGTAAGCTCGCTTGACTGAAGATAAAAGTTGTTTCTGTTTATCATTAAATCTATGAACAATGAAGCCTGAAAGCTGACTGCATAAATGAGGAAATTATTGGTTTACATAGCACGTACCATTGTGGTGTGAGGAAATGTGCCAACACTCTCAAAGACCCATTTTCCACTCTCAAAAGTTCGGCTTCCAAAAAAAAAAGAAAAAAAAAAGAAAAAGAAAAAAGGAAAGTGTGTGAGAGAGAAAAGTGCTCGGTTTCTTGTTTAGCTGGGCCTTGTACCGGAAGCAAAGAAGCCCTAATGCACGGCCTGTTGCCCGGTAAACATGGTCTTTTTTTGGGGGGGTGGGGAGGGGGAATTTGCTGAAACTGTCCTCAGTCAAGGCAACGGGAGCGAAGAGCCGTATAATCCAAGTCCCGATGTCTTCATCTGAAGTGTTTCTGTTCAGTTTCAGCAAGGTATTTCCATAAAAACTGCGTGGCCTGGCAATGCGCGCTCCTCTCCTCTCTCTCGCGATCTGTCCTGATACCGTTAAGTCCACCGACACAGTCGCAGCTTGAGCCCGAGTGACAGAGCAGAAGTCTGGCCGTGCACTGACAGTAAGTAGCCCGGCACTCTGCTGCTTTACGCGCTCATCAAATCAGCTGTTGCTCCTGCAGAGAGGGGACGCCGCCGCTCGCTTTCTCTTCATGCATGCGACTCTTTTTCCTTTTTTTTTCTTCCTTTTTCTCCCCTGCTGATCTGATAACGTGGCGGTGCCCCTCTGTCCTCCTCCACCTGTTCCTCAGAGTCCGGAGAAAGTTGCGGAGAAAAGGGCGCCTGAAGCGAAACTCACCATGTGGCAGCGCGGATGTCGCAACATCAAGAGTCGACGCAGCGTACAGCGGGACTCTGCAGATATGAGCTCAAATAAGCTGTACCGAAGAAGTGGTACTCGCTCCGTGCCGTGCTGAGCTGTGCGACAGCAGCTGAAATTTAAACAAAACAAGTGCGGAAAGTGAAACACACGCACGCACCACTGAAGACGTGCGATGTCCTGCGGCCGCGGCTGGAGAAGCGGAGCGGAGCGCTGGTGAATTATTAATAACCAGAGCGGTTCACAGTCTGTCGTGTCAGTGAGTAACCAGGGCGGCAGCTGGGGGTTTAGAGGAATTAAATACGGGCTCAGAGTAAACCATGGACGCAAGGGATTAGTAGCTCTCACCGGCAACAGTGTAGGGGCAGATCGGGGCCGACGGCAGGGGCGGGAGGGAGCGGAGGGGGGAGGCAATAGAGTTTATGATAAATATGATTTATTTTGTTATTTAAGTGTATGACAAGAATGAGTCATTTCCCAAACCCTTTAGCCTAAATGGAGTGGGACTCGAGATAAAATGCTGTAGAGATTGAACCTTCAGGAGATCTTATCACTAAATGCACATTTAGTTTAGTTGAAAGACTTTATCAAACTCATACGAATTTATGGAAAGTTGATTTAGTTCTCATGGCGAAAGTATTACTAACAAATATGATGTCTCATCATTTGATTTTGATTTTAGCAGTTTTGATCTTGCAACACCTTACTGTTGCCACATATTGCGCAAAATGATGAACCATAAAACCAAATGTGTCCCATTCCATTCAGTCCAGACTGTATTTATTTTGCCCCTCTCACCTGAGTGAGATGAACATTGATGCCTGAGAATGTACAGGTGCTTAACTCCTGCCAGGAGTGCATGAAACACAAAATGTGTCCATCACATATACACACAAAAAGCCAGTTAGGTGAGGAAATCTAGATGGAGCTTCAACAGGCAGGCACCTTCAAGACTAAAACTACTATCCTGCTCATGAATAAATCACCAAAACAGAGTTTTAACCTTCTAAGGAGAAAAAGTTGCATTTTTACGTGGCGCAAACTGCCAACTTCACGCAGCCTGATGAGCGCATGTTGGAGTCCATATGTTCCTCCTGATATTGGTTCAGTCTGCCTTGGTTCAACTTTGATCAATTTGAAATAAAAAAGCTCTTGGACTCAGAGTTGTTGACATGCAGGGAAATATTTTACTGCAGCTTTGTGGGTAAAGGAGTTTGTGGGGAGAAAGAACAAAAAGGAAAGAGGAAAGAAAATAAAGCAAAGCTTTACTAAATTAATAATTGATTAAATAAAATGAATATAAGTAATTCAAAATTCTCAAAGTTATAAAAACTTTGTCAGATTTTCCTTTTTTATTGATTTCTTTTTAATAACAACATCTCTCTGCAATTTTAAACCGGAAACTCCTTATGTGAAGCAGGTGCCAGTGCAACCCATTATAGTATCACAGTGTCTTAATTTGCATTAACAAACTCATTTTAATAATGATAACATTTAAGAACTCTAACTGCTGTGATCTAATCTAAAAGAAGCGCAAAATATGCGTCAATTAATATTTAAACGGTTCACAAAGCGCAACATATGTTAAACAGTTAAATAGTTAATTTGGGCCTGCAGCTTTTTATATGTAGTTTAATATATGAATAAGAAATAACAATAAATAGATAAAAATATAATAATTACTAGATTTTGTAATATTAAAAATATTTAATACAGTTTTACAAAAGTAGGTTATCGGGAATCTGTAAAATTATTAATCTGGTCATTTTCATTTATCCATTTTTAAATTAAAATAATTTAATTGGAATTTCTTCATTGACTTGTACTTTTCTATTTCTAACACAAGTTATTAATAACTTAAGTGCTAGACATGAACATGTGTGTGTGCAATGTGTGTGTGTGTCTGTGTGTGTGTGGCCTTTTCCAGAGAACGGCCTGTAGATGAAGTGAGAATAAATAAATCTGAGGCCTTAGCGGGAGAAAACCTTCGTTTATATTTGCGGTTAGAACATTTGGGGTCAGTTTGTGACCGGCATGTCCACCGCCGGCTCTGTTTTCTTTCGCTGAAACTTCTCAAACTGCAAACATTTTCATTTCCAGGCTGCAGAGTTAAACTGCTGCTTAAAGCCCAATGGTTGGGGGTGCATCTGGAGTTGTGAAATGTTAAATAAAGCGTTTGTGAGCTGCACACGCCCTATCTTCATAAAAATCCCAAACCCACTCTTCTCTCATTAAACTTTTCACTTGACCTCTTATTTGACCTTAAATACTGGCCTCAGTGTAATCTAATTATTTGTCTTATTTAAACTCTTGGCCTGTTTATATTCTCAACACACGTTGCGTTTTTTACAAGTGTTAGACGCACTGAATTTGGGCTATTTTAGCTGGAATAAATACAGGCTGGGCCTCCACAACATGCGGGTAAACGGGAATAAGAGGAATAATATCTGTGTGAGGAGTTGTTTCACATAAAGACACCAACAACAACAATAAATAACAATAAATGGAGAGTCCCTGTCTGTTTCATTACCTTACCCATCGATTTTACTCAAATGACCCGCAATACAGTCCAGAATTGTGCAAAACAACAGCTTGCGCTCATTTGCAAAAAAAAAAGAAAAATCTCCTTTCTTTTTGGTCTGTCTCTGCGCTCCTGGTCCAACAGCAGGCTATATACCGTCTCTCTCCCTGGAGCTTGCACACAACACCGTGAAACAAAAGTTCCACCAGGCAACGGCCTGTCGAGGAATGCTGACCTTGGCAGGGCCGGTGGAACCGGGCTGTACTCACGGCCATTCTCTCGCTTCTTTGGGGGTTGAATTAAGACGCTCCGTCTGACCTGCGCCAATTTCCAAGAGGTGCCACGATGGTTTAAAGCCATTCTGTAGGTTTGTGCTGAATGAAAAGAGCTGCTGCAATAGTGAAATAAACTTTGGAAGACTAAACTGGAGCAAAGACAAAATAACCAAACACCTGCTAGATCTGGATCTTTTAAATAGCATACAAGTAGAACCACTACCCTGTAGAATATATACCAGAAAATCTTTATTTGTGAAGGCAGGTATCATTTTCGAAGGAGACAATAAAGGAATAAAAAACCTAATATTTCACCAAAAATGCATGAGTGACATCAACAAAATAATAATGAAAATATACAATTAGAAGCACCTCAAAATTCCTCAGGTAAAGATTTTACATCAGCAAAATCTCCCACCTTAATGATGTCATTGCAAAAGTTATAAAGCAAATTTGCTTCAGTATTCTTGGGACACACTGAGTGCGACCACACACACATAACCCCACATTTCCAGCTGATGAAAGTTGAGAGAATTACAGATTTAAACCACACAGAGCTTTGAGATTAAGAGATTTTTTAAAAATAAGATTAAAAACTGCACATTTAAGTACTTAACAGCAAAATCCTGGTAAACCAAACAATGGAATTACTGACTTGTGCACTAGATGTATGATAGGTTAATATTATAATTTTTAGAAAGCTAAATAGTCTTTTTATTTATTTATTTATCTTTCTGTTTTCCCTCACCTATGACTTAATTGATTATGCTATAGCATTTTACTGTAAAAGTATCTGAAAGCAAAGGGAGCCTCTGAAGACAAAATTACTCAATTATTTTCTATCATTTCTTTTTTTGTTGATAGCTCTTTAGTTGGCATTTTGGTAAATTACAGTATCTGACCATTTTCATAAAACTGTGTTGTTTATTTTGTTTGTTAGTCACTTAACACTGACCCATAGATCATTTAAGCACAAAGGCTCTTATAGCACAAGGGATGAACCGGTGTTGTGTTTACACATAACAGAGAACTTTGCAGAGAACTGATATTACATTTTATTCTCATGCATTTTTTAAAAGTTACATCAAAATAAAATGTGAAAATGTTTGGTTGATATGAAGCAACAATGTGATTCCCAAAGAGTTATAAGCTGAAAAGACAAGTGGGGGATAATAGAAGAAGCGGAGGAACAGAAAACAATTATCTTTAGCAGATTAATAAGGTGAGTAGGAATCCAGCAAACCAAACACCTGACATCAAATTCCCACATAAAGAATCCTCCAAACTCAAGGGATAAAACATTTTGTGTCAACACGAAACAAACAACTTAGCTAAAAATATAAGTATATATACCAGCAGCCTGTTGAAGACACATTTGCTCCAATTTCTTTGGTTGCATCAAAGAAAAATGGCAGAAAACAGTTTGTCTCATGTAAAACTGTAAGTTTGAACCAAGAAGGCGATCTCAAAGAGTGGGAAACCTGGCATATCTCAGCATGCTGTGCAGTGTGTCCTTAGATATTTGAGGCAACTGGACAAATGGAGGACAAAAGAAGTGGCCTACTACAGCAGATACACAGGATCAGAAAGTGATGTCCTTAAGAAATGAGAACAAATCCAGCAAAGACCTGAACCATGACCTGGATATTCAGCTGATCCATCTGAAGCCTCATCAGAAATGTCTTCATGAAGGATGGCTGCCTAGAAGCCACTCTTTAGGAAGAGAAACAGGGACAAAAGGCTGAGGGATGCCAAATGACACAAGAACTAGACTGAAAATCAGTGGCAACAGGTCTGATTGAGGGATGAATAATCCCTAGAGTCCGGACCTCATCATTATTGAAGCAGTGTGGGATCACCTGGACAGAGAATGGATCAAAAGGCAGAAAAATCCAAGGAGGAGCTTTGGAAAGTCCTTCAACAAGTCTGGAAAACTATTCCTGAAGACATTACAAGAAGAGGTTTCATTATTAAAGAATAAAGCTGCTCATACCAAATACTGACTTTAAATCTAATTTTGAATTCTACAAAATCAGTTTTTTTCTTGTATATCCATTTATGTTTGCACGTGCGTCAATAAATTACCTCACCTATTTCCAGTTTTCTTGGCACCAAATGAAAAGTGAAGGGCTGCTCAAGAGTTTTGATCAGTACTGTAGGTTTAATTAGTTTGGTTTAGATATAGACCCCTGGGAAAGTGTGCAAGCCCTTTGTACATCAAGGTAAAAATGTGCTGTCAGGCAGGATTAGACTAAAGCAACCTACTTTAAACATGGAAGAATTTACTGGAGAAGTGGGAACAAAGCATTTTTAATTGATGGTTTTTTTTATTATTATTTTTTTTCTATAACATACCTCACAGGCAGGAGAAACAGCCACTTTGCTAATTATGTTCTGTCTACGCAGCACCTGAAAGGAATGCCATATTCATGCCTGTTATATCCTGCATCCAGATGCTGGAAGCTGCACCCTGATCACTTTTTATCAGAGCGCACTTTGCTGTCATGCAATCGATTACATCAGCTGAGACACGCACATCAAATGCAGATACACATGTTCATCCACCTGCAGGCTGAGAGGTGACATTAATAACACCTGATGGAGAGAGATGATTGGTCCAGCCTCAGGCCATGCAAAGCACCTACTTGCTCAGAGGAGGATCTGGCTAACTGATGCCAGAGTGTGTGTTTTGTGTGTGTGTGTGCCTGGATCTCTCAGGGTATCCCACACTCCTCTGCCTTATCAGGCCGCTCCACGGCACCGCTAGAGGAGTGCTGGTCTCAGGAGGGCAGGGCTACCAGCACACCGCTTATCTTCTGCTGGCAAGGAGGGTTTATAGGTCTGATTAACTCACTGCTTCTATGTGTCATGTGTATATGAGAAAAAGAAGAGAGAGCTGGGGTGTATGATTGTGTTAGGTGAACTGATGGATGATTGTGTGTGTGGATGCGAGAAAGAAAGGTGTTTATTCAAGTGCAGTGAGTACTTGGTGAAGCACGCAATGAGGGATGGCACACACACATCCAAACCTCTTGTTCTCTCAGTGAGTCGTAGCTCTCCAGAGGCTCACAGACACCCAGGAAGTAACACAAAGGCTTTTTCGTCAGCGAGGGGTTGAGTGTTGTTGAGAGTACAACACCGCACAGCACCCTTCAAAAGCCCTCTTGTTGTGATGAATTACAAAGCTCCAAACTTTCCAAAAGGAAGGAAGGGAAAAAAGCTCCCTTTCTTTGAAAAATCTATATCAAATTGCAGCGTTTGTCACCATGCTGATTGGAGCACACACTCCTCCTCTAGCAGAGTGGTGCTCGGTGATATGATTTGCTCTGGTTTGGGTCCAGCCGGTACCGCCAGAGAGTGTCGTCTGAAAGGTGGGGGGATGGGAAAGAGAAGAGCAGCCCCCCCTTCCCCTCCATCCCTGCAAAGGAGAAAACACGGTGGCTATAATCTCTTTTCCTGGCTCTCAATGAAAGAGAGAGGAAGAGCCACTAGAGCCTCGGTCTGTTCAGATCTGCTGCCCCTCACCCAAACTCTCTATCTTCTATCTCCTCGTTCCTCCCTTTTGAACTGCCTATCTGTCCTTCTCTTGTTCCTGCTCTCCATCCATCGCCTTACTTGCTCACTCATTCACAATCCGCCTGTTGTCACACTTCGCTGCTCATCCACTTTGTTCTGCTCATTGTGATCATCTCTCACACATTCAGCTGTTTCTTGTCAGATCTACAGTATGCGCCTGTACTTGTCTTTTGTGAGTCTGACTTTAATCATTTTAGCCATGCTAACAACGGCAGCTCCAGGGAGGACGGCAGCATTGTTCTGACTGTTGGTCCGGTCTGGAATCTCTAAACTACTCGATTGGTTGCTATGACGGTTTGTGCAGATATTCATAGCTCCCAAAGGATGAGTTGAAGTGATATAACTCTACCTAAAGCACAACTAGCAGGTGGGAATTTCTTCGCCTTTACTGAAAGGCATTCATTCATGTTCCAGACAGTCATGTCCCTCTTGTAAATCCTATGTGTTATTGTCCAACCTAGTCTCACAGCCAAGAAAACTTAATCTATTCATTTTTTTACACAGACACAGATTTTTGGGGCTACTGGACACAAAGATAACAGCATAAAGGACAAAGAGTGAAACAATTATAGAACAACTACTGACGTCAAACAAAGTACTTCCTATTGTCTCTTCCTAAACACTTGCCCTTGACCTTGTTGGAAAAGGTGAAGTGGTTAAGGAAATTCAGGACTCAGGAAAAAATGCTTGCAATGAGATTCTGACCAAATTTACACTGAGCTGGGATGTTGCACCAAAACTACAGATTTTCATTAAATATTCTACAGAAAATGCCTTAGATACATCTAATGCAATCACATCCCAATGTTACACAGAGAAGATACACACTTACTGACTGCTTTATCAGGTCTACCTGTTCAACTGTTTGTTAACACAAACATCTAATCAGCCAATCACATGGAAGCAACTCAGTACATTTAGTCATGTAGACATGGTGAAGATGGCATGATGCAGTTCAAACTGAGCATCAGAATGAGAAAGAAAGGGGATGTAAGTGACTTTGAATGTGGCATGGTTGTTGGTCTGAGTATTTGGTGGGATTTTCCCACACAACCATCTCTAGGGTTTACAGAGAATGGTCTGAAGAAGAGAAAATATCCAGTGAGCAGCAGTTGTCTTCTTGATGTCAGAGGAGAATGGGCAGACTGGTTAGGGGATGATAGAAAGGCAACAGGAAGTAAATTAACAACCAGTTCCAACCAAGATATGCAGAATATTATCTCTAAACACACAGCACATCAAACCTCGAAGCAGATGGGCTACAGCAGCAGCATACCACACCAGGTGCCACTCCTGTCAGCTAAGAACAGGAAACTGAGGCTACAATTCACACAGACTCACCAGAACTGGGCAATAGAAGATGGAAAAACGTGGCCTGGTCTGATGAGTCTCCATTTCAGCTCCATGTTAAGATGGTAGGCTCAGAATTTGGTGGAAACATCATAAAAACACGGATCCATCCTGCCTTGGATCAATGGTTCAGGCTACTGGGGGTGTAATGGTGTGGGGGATATTTTCTTGGCACACTCTGGGCCCATTAATACCAACTGAGCATCATTTAAAAACCACAGCCTATCTGAGTATTGCTGCTGACCATGTCCGTCCCTTCATGAGCACAGTGTAGCATCTTCTGATGGCTACTTCCAGCAGGATAATGCATCATGTCACAAAGCTCAGATCATCTCCAACATAACAATGAGTTCACTGTACTCCAATGGCCTCCACAGGTACCAGATCTCAATCCAATATTTCACTTTTGGGATGTGGTGGAACGGGAGATTCTCATCATGGATGGGCAGCAACTGTGTGATGCCATCATGTCAATATGGAGCAAAATCTCTGAGGAAAGTTTCCAACACCTTGTTGGATCTATGTCATGAAGAATTAAGGCAATTCTGAAAGGAAAAGAGGTCCAACCCGTTACAAACAAGGTGGACCTAATAAAGTGTCCATTGGCTGAATATTAACATGTACAGCTATAATATATAATATGACTTTACTATCAAGGTTGGTAAATAAGGAACAAAACTGAAACATGTTGCTGTCAGTCTGCTCAAACTTACTTGTCTGTCCTCATATTTATACACACAGCTCACAGTTAGTACAACTGGATAAATGATGATTCAGCATTTCTTTGAAGGTTGCAGCTACAAGGAAATGTCGGAGGGAATAATATCTTTCAGAAAGGATGGTCCGGTGTATCCTTTGCTGAAGAAGGTAATAAAGGAAGCATCAGATTTTATTTTCTTCAGTATTTGGAAAATTAAAACAACTCATTATGGCTGCTGCTTAGATACTTTTGCTGTATTTTACTTGGTTACAAACGATTCACATTTAACATGGCAGCAAATGCACATTTAGTATATGAAGCTATTGGATAGTGAAACTTACGCCCAAGCTGAACTGCTGAGGTCAAGTCCTGCATAGTGCCCTGATGTTTTCAGGTAACATTGAAATGTCATTTTTGCATTTAGTCACTGTTTCTTTGCTGTTTTACATGTTATAAACTATTTGGTCAGTCCACTCTCACCAGAAGGCAGAAGCCTGCTTGCCAACAGGCATACCAGGCAAATGCTTGGGGCCCTAAGCCAGAAAGGGGGCCCTGAGGGCTGACAAACTTTGAGTATAGAGCAGGGACACTGTGCAATGACAGTGGTTGACTGGAGCAAAACTCCCCAAAGGTGCCCCACCACCAGCTCTTCCTGCAAGTAGCGGTGCATCTTATGTAAACAAAGCAGTGAAAGAGTGAGTTTATCAAAATGGGGAGAAGATTTATATCTGGCTGTCACAAAAGAAAGAATAGAAAACAGGAAGAGTGAAAAAAGAGACCAAGACAGCGGTAAGTAGAGCAGATAAGGCAGAAACTAATTTATCTCAGAGCAGCTCAGTCCTGCTCCTGTTGAGTCCCTGGGGGTCATCAGGCTGAAAGTAAAAACGGAAAACTTGGACACCAAATTAAAGCTAAGTTGTCAAGCTAATAATGTTAAGTTATAGAATGAACAGGCAAGACATCTGATTATGCACTACTACGCTGCATGGATGGAAGCTACTGTGTGTTTACATTTTATTTTCCTTATGTTTCCAGTAGGCTTTATGCCCCTGAAAACTGTATTTATTTATTTATTTATTTATTTATTTATTTATTTATTTATTTATTTATTTATTTATGTGCTATATTATACTGTAAATGTTATCCTAAAGAGTAATAATGTTTCAGCACAAAGTTTAATCTTCTGTATAGGAATGACGTTAAATGACATTGTTCCTGTTTAAATTAAATTGCCTCTTCCGGAAGGCATGTAATGGGCATATATATCCATGTATCAAAAGCATATTAGTTTCCCATACTGTGAATAGGCAATTGTTTTCTGTTGAGCAGCCGGGAATTGGCTGATATGAACACAGTTATTATAAATTGGACTAATGTGAAACATAGATTTATTCTAACTGGAATATAAAGGATTATAATGAATGGGATTGAATTGGACTGTATCTTTAGAAGTGCCTTGAGATGGACTAGTGCTACATAGATAAAGCTAACCTGAATTGAATGGGTACATTTGGGATTATATTGTGGCATGCCTTAAAGGGACAGTGTATAACTAATTCGGCTTTTAATTTGGCTATATTTGTAAAAATCAAGTATCACTTTCATAAATCCGTATTTTATCTTAATCTAATCACAATCGTATCCAAATGAAAGTGTTCTTGTAGCTTAGAATGAGTTATATATAAATACATAGGTAGCGGTGTACACAACTGAAAGCTGCCATGTTGCATCATGAGAGGGAGGGAAAATAACCAAGAAAAGAAAAAGGATAAATAACCGGGAGAAAACGAGAGTTTACATTGGCGTAGCGTTACCAGATGGAGATAATTCATGAGGGAGAGGGACATGAAAACTGACACGGAGGTTGTAGCTTTCTGTTGGACAGGTAAGTTATTTCAGTCTAACAGTGAAGTTTATTTTGGTGTTATGTTAGAAACAGGGCAGGATAGTCCAGCAGTTACTTAAATAACTTAAATAAATCAGGGCCCAAATCTATCTCACTCTTTTATATATAAACTTAAACTTGCTTTCAGAAAGAGGGCCCAGGAACGGGCCCCTGCCAGTTAAGGATGGGGGGAGCATGAAATAAATAGATACAGATCTCGTGTTCATCAACACAACTACAAAACTTTACATTTTATCAAATTTTACTGTAAAATCAGTAAATTCAATTTAATTCAATTTAATTTAGAACTTTTTGGTTTTGTTTGCTCTTTTGTAGTTCTACTGCTGCAAACACACTTAATATTTGAGTCTGATGGAAGAAATTTCCTAAGCTGGATGAACTTTGGCGCCAAAAAAATACTTGCCTAAATATATCATTTTCTGTGAAATTTGGTTGTGTATGCTCTCTGAAATTAATGCTGTGTATGCAAGATGCTACATAAGGGTAAACAGAGGTGGTATAACTGCACATATGACAAAAAATTCAACATCCTTGACTTATGGGGCTTAAAAAAGTGTCTCATTGCTCATTATTTACATCTTAAAATGTTTTTTACAGTTTGAGTTTGTTGTGTTATCCTTCTGGTAACATATAAGTATAAAAGTAAGAAAATTCTGGTCCTAAATTTATCCATTTTTTATATAGTGTCACTACATGGCCAAAATGAAGGTAGAACATTTGTCTTTGCTCTTGTTTTTCACGCTAATTGGCAAACGTTAGCTTGCTATGCTCCTATGGTAAGCAAAAAACGACACACTGAAGAGTACACCCAACTCATGCTGATGTTAACCCTTCTACCAAAGTGCTATGCTTAATTACAGCTTCCCAGCTGCTAGCATGGTAGTTGACTCTTAGCAATGGATAGTCATGATTTAGCAGCCTCTTTCCAACGTTTTAGAGATATTTCAAGGGCAGTACAAAATGTTCTAGTGTTTCTTTAATCATTCAATTCACGCTCCCCCTCTCCTGAGTTGACTTCCATGTGCTCCACTTGGTGTTTTCCCTCTTTGACACCTCATGGTTGGGGTGTCATCTTCTAAATCATTGCAATTCATTCTCATACCCCTCCCGTCTCTATGACTGCCTGCATTTCCTGTACTTTTCTCTCACTTCTCCCTCAATCTCCACATCCGTCTTTCCTGTTTCCCCCTTCATTTCCTCACATCCTCCCACCCCACACCTTTTTTTTTCTAAATGGGTGGAGCCTCTTGTCTGGTGCCATTTTTCTTGTGTTGTGGTACATCCAAAAGAACATGAATATTCATGACTAATCCACTCTGCGCCCTCAAAACACCCCCACCCCCTACTCGGTCCTGCAGCAAAGGCAACACTTGGTAGTGGCACATGGCGAGACAGCTGTTGCAAACCAAACCAGGCATTTGTGTGATGGGAGAGTACAAGGAGGGGAAAGGAGAGATCGATAGAGTGAGCAAGGAAGAGATACCAGCAGAAAAAAAAGGAGAAAAAAAGATTTGTAGAGAGCTACGGTTGTGTGTAGAGGAGGAATGATGGTTTGAAACAGGCAGTTGTTAGGAGTATCTGGGTGAAGGCAAGCCAAATAGACAGAAGGAAGAGAGTGGTGGCGGGGTCAATGGGTGAAAAGGAAGGGGACAAGCCAGACGGAGGGAAATAGGCACTGATTGGAGGAGCTGTTTGGGGATGGAGTGAGACATAAATTGAAAGAAGGCTTGAAAGAGTGTGACAGTGGGAAGGTTGGCAGGGCATGAAAGCTAAAGACAAAAACCTGAATTGAAACCCCTGATATACCAGTTTCTAAAAATGTTAGGACACAGGGTAAAACGTAAATAGGCCCACAGGATGCAAATAACTGAAAATTTTTATTTAACTGGAAACAGTAAAAGAACAGCATATATCAGATGGAACAGAAAAAGGAATTTTTTTTAGAGATATGCTCAAATTTAAGCAAAAAAGAAAAACAAAGGCATGTATGTTACCATGTTGCATCACCTCTGCTTTTAGACACTTTTGTCCCTTTTCTTCAGTCTATCTGGAATGAGCTAGGGCCCAGAGAATGCAGTAGCATTTCTAAAAATCTTATTCCTTTCGGGTTTCCTCTTGGCAGAGGTTATAACAAACATTTGTGGACACAGTGATGAACTTCCCTCACTAACCATGCTTTTTAGATACATTTCTTTGCTCATCCATACAGGGATTTCTTCAGATTCTGCATTGTAAATGATGACACTTGAAATCTATGCAATTTGCAGAGTGACAAGCAGGTTCCTATACTCAGCCTGTTTGGGATGCTTTCTTAATATCAAATCATGTTAATGACCAATTGACGCAACTAGATTTTTCCAGCACTTCTGTTGGCATCAGCTTCAAACAATAAATTAATCTTCTAAAAAACAATATGTTTTCTCTTTTCTGGCATTTAAAAGGCCTTTTTGTATTCAAAGTTCACACAGTATCCCATACAACATGTTTGGAAACTGTTGCATAAGAAATAAAGATAATTTTAGGAGAGCTGATGTTAGGATTTCCATGGATTCCCAAACAAGAACACCCTGTTTTTAATTCAATCACGCTACCAACCAAACATAATTCAATATCTGGTGGATTTAAAAAAACGTGTTATTTGTTTATTGGGTGTTAGATGTTTGAGATTTATTGGGTTGCTTTTTCCTTTTCTTCTTCTTTTTCTCCTTCTTGATCATGCAATTTTTGTTCCCCATCATGAAATATTATAAAGATGTTTATCTATAGACATGATAACAAGAAAAAATCATAACCAAGAACAAAGAAAAGAAAAACATGACATCTTTTTCTGATTTATAAGAATTTTATCATCTGACTGACTTTTTAAATTGGATGCTTAATATTAAACTTGATAATTGGTTGTGTAGTTCATCATACATAAACACAGAGACTGAGCCTCCCAAAAGGTCACAAGATAAATGTGATGATTAATGGGGAAGAAAATTAGGAGAAAACAAATCTTATCATAAGCATTTGTATTAATTTTTGGGACGCTCCCTAATCTTTTTATTGATTTTTACAGTATTGGATAATTGTTTACTTTTCTGAGAATTACTTTTAATAAATGCATAATTATCTAAAGTGAAAAAAAAAATTCTCCTCTGAAGGAATATATTTATTTGAAAGTCTACGCTCTTTCGTCAGAATCAGCATTTCTGATGATCTTTCCTCGACTCATAATGGTCGGCCTCATCTCAAGTACAACTGCTTTGAAATGTTCTTTCTTTGAGGTTTGTTGGTGATTGAGAGTTTTCTTTTGTTCAAAACTTTAAAACTGCATGTAGTCACACTTTTAAAAATCCAGTGTGAGATGAGACCCACCTCCATGGCACTTTCCTCTTCCTGTCCACCCCTCCTGGTTTATCATCATCAAACCCTAACCATCCTTTTTATGCTTAACCCTAAAAAAGGTGAAGTTTGTAAGGAGGTAGGGAAGTGACAAGTCTTTAGAGGATATGGGGTTGGACAAGGCTCAGATTCAGTTCTTTTGTGTGCCAGTTTGCAGCGTAACACCACCCATTCCCCCTTGTATCTGCTCATAAGTACTGATTTGCAAAGGAAAATGAGGCATCAGCCATTTCTTGAGCCTTGAAGATATAGTAATTTGACTATTTTGAGAATTAGATATGTAAAAATGTTACATTGGAGCTGTGGGTCAATGTGGTTGTTAAATATTCAGGAGTGAGACTGCGTTGTCCTGCCATTTAATGTGAGATGGCCTCTGTGAAAGGCTCACAATAGAGCCAGTGTTTCATTTGTCCCTCTCAGCAGCTGAGGTAACACAGCAGTGCAACATGGGTGGAAGTCAAGGGTTAAGATTTATAATGTCTTTGGATTGTTCATTCTGAGATTATGCAAATTTTTGCATTAATGCACACATTGTGAAGAATATAACTTTTTATTTAAAAAAAAAAAGTAACATTCAATAGATTACTTTTAATCACGGATTCACTGACTGCGAGATTCTGGTCTGACTACGATAACGATGTAAATCATTTGGATTGTTTTTGTTGTTTATTTTTCCTTCACTATAGCAAGAATCAAATACACATCACATGAAAATAAATGAATACCAGCTCCATTTTTCTAACTATTTCTAAATTTATGCAATTTATTTCTTACAAAAAACTTTATTATATTCTCTCATATGTGTGTTAAAAAAGAGAAAGAAAAAGAAAAAAGTCAACATGATATACAGTAATCAGGTCACACCAGATTGCTGTTGGCTGATCTGATCTGTTGCCAAAAAATGAGCCCGCTGCATTCAACAGATGAATATCATCAGATATCATTGTCTACACATCCATGATGAGAATCTCCCGTTCCTCCACATCCCAAAGGTGAAATATTGGATTAAGACCTGGTGACTTATTGTTATGTTCAAGAAAGCAGTGGGAGATGATCTGAGCTTTGTGACATGGTGCATTATCCTGCTGGAAGTAGCCATCAGAAGATGCTCCACTGTGCTCAT
>JBBBVU010000022.1:5704023-5714698 GCA_037177055.1 Atherinosoma microstoma | reverse complement strand
CATTATCCTGCTGGAAGTAGCCATCAGAAGATGCTCCACTGTGCTCATAAAGGGATGGACATGGTCAGCAACAATACCTTAGGTAGGCTGTGCTGGTTAAACCATGCCATGTTGGTGCTAAAGGGTCCAAAGTTTGCCAAAAAATATCCCTCACACCATTACACCAGCAGCAGTCTGACCTAGTGATACAAGGCAGGATGAATCCATGCTTTCATGTTGTTTCCACCAAATTCTGAGCCTAGCATCTTAATGTTGAGCTGAAATGGAGACTCATGAGACCAGGCAACGTTTTTCCAATTTTGGTGAGTCTGTGTAAACTATAGCTTCAGTTTCCTGTTCTTAGCTGTCAGGAGTGGCACCTGGTGCGCTCTTCTGCCACTGTAATCCATCTGCCTGCCTTTCCATCATCTCCAACCAGATGATCAAACCAGCTCGTCTGGCACAAACAACCATGCCACGTTCAAAATCACTTAAATCCCCTTTCTTCCTCATTCTGATGCTTAGTTTCATCTTCAGCAAGTCATCTTCACCATGTCTACATGACTTGAGTTTCTGCCATTTAATTGTCTGACTTGATGTTAAAGTGGTCAGTCAGTGTATCTGTGCATTTCTATTTACTGAAACATGATTACACAACTTGAATCATCCATATGTTTCTATAGCTTTTTCTATTGTAATAATTTTCTCTTTAAGATATTTATTCCTTTACCTTCCATGTTTATGTTATGTTGAATATTATCTGCAGAATCTTGGTCAACATCCCCAGACTTTATTTTTATCATAGACATGAGGGGCTGCATGTCAGCAGACAGAGGGAATGTTCCTTTGCCAGCCATGCCCAGCCTGTGCCCCTCTCTTTGCCCCCTGTATAGCACCCTATAACCCCTCCACCCCTCCTTCCTGCCCTCCATCTCCTGCATCCCTTCATGGGGCCCCAGTGCTGGCTGCCATCCCTCCCCATCTCCCTCTCCATTTCGCTCTCTCAACTTCCTCCCCACTCCCCAACCCTCACCCCCGTTCCCACCCAGGCAGAGGGCCTAGCTCTGCCCCACATAGCGGCGAGCGCAGCAGGCTGGCGCTGAGAGGAACCCTCGGGTTTACAAACTGTGTCAGGCCTCGAGACACTTCTGTGATCAACACCAACCGCCACATGAGGGGAAAATAATAAGGCAACCGCTACCCAGAGAGTAGTGTGATTGATGTTGTCAATATGTGAAATCTGGAATAAATTAGCTCTCTGATATGATCCAAACTGTGGGATGTTTGTGTCAAAAGAGCTGAGGGTCAGAAGAACAGAAGGCAGCAACTGTCTTTCTTTTTCTTTTTCTTTTTTTTAAACAGACTCAAGTTGAACTCAAACAAGCTGCTAAAACGTCAATATAGAGAAGGATTCATATTTCACATCTCATAAAAATGACTAATTCTGCAATACTTAGGTAAGGGGAAAAGCAGGGCTGATCATGAAGAAAAAATAAACATTTGTGTCCCGCAAAAGTATATCATGGCCTTAATAACGTTCTGAATCATCTCCTCTGGTGGAAAAACAGGTTTTAATTAAAAACTCTTACCCTTTTGGGATAAGACCCAGATATCTTTGATGAAGTCAATCACCCAAAAGATCTTGTAATTAAAATTCAAGAAGAGAAACTCAGTGTATTTAGGTGAAGCAGCAGTGTTACTATAATAGCTCAAAGAAAACATCATTTCATTCAGGTTTACATAAATTTACATAATTTGATTTTCAGATGACAGCGTGATAATCTCAGCAGGGACGCTTAACTTGTCCTAACTGCTAAAACTAGACCACTTTTCTAACTCTGCGGTTGGCTTTCCTTCGGCCTTCAGCGCCAAACAGCTTGAAAAGACACACACGGCGAGCGACTGAACGCGGTCCTTTCAGATGTCCTCTGTGGTACAACATGCAGCACACAGAGTGAGGAAAATAAACATTTAAGTTGCAGCAGAAGCAGGTTTCATCCAAAAAAAAGAGATGCGTTTAAACTGAAAGTGCAAAAACGAAAGAAAGAAAGAAAGAAAGAAAGAAAGAAAGAAAGAAAGAAAGAAAGAAAGAAAGAAAGAATGAAAGAAAGAAAAAAGAAAGAAAGAAAGAAAGATATGAAAATAAGAACAGAAAGAGATGGACTGATCGATACACAGTGAGGGAGAGACAGGGAGCATCCGTCCTACCATCCACCATGACCTGGCAGAGAAGTCATAACACAGCTGCCACCTGAGCCCGGGGTCACTCTGCCTCTCCCACGCCATTCCACACACTGCCACGCCACTCTCCTGAGCCAGAAATCCTCTTCCTGGGACTGCTGATAAATATATAAATATATAAAGCACAATCAATGAAGGGAAAAACACGGATGGAGTCACCAATCGGGAGCTGAGTGTTACCAGGATGCTGCTGCAGCTTGAGTGATAGAGAGGGTGTGTATTTGAGGGCATATACTGTATGTATGCTCTGGTGTATGTGTGTGTGTGTTTGGAGGGAGAAGGGACACAGAAATGCCACGGAGACCCTGTCCAAACAGCTGTGCCTCTCGCCTCTCTGGTCCAACTGCTCCTGCTGCCATGTGCAGGCTTACTGCGCCACCAACTCTGCAGCAAATACAGAGGTGCACGCTCAAAAGAACATGTAGTGCTTTTTACCTGTGTGGTGCGGTTATTTTTCTGCATGCATATTCCTAAGTATTTCTGAGAGACATTGTCAGTAAAAAAAAAAAAAGATAATATCTGCTGTGGACTGCACTGATATGGCATGTTCCAGGAGGCCTTGGGCCAAGCTCAGATGTCCGAGCCAGCTTATGGGTTTCCACTGAACACCCAACATGGCAGGTCAAATCTGAAACAGGGCTTGTTGTGTGTGTTTGTTTGTTTTTTCAGCTTCTTATTTAGCTTACTTGTAATGCTTAGTTTTTTAAGTTAAATCTGGAACACCCATATCAGCAAAACACTCAATTAAAATGTCTAAAAACCTGCAATGAGCTATAACCCCAATGCATCTGTGTTAGTCGCTGGTTTTTGTTAATAGAAAAACAACTTAGTTATAAACATTGGAGCTTTATCAGTAATCTTGGGTCTATATTTTGAAGTGATATGTGTGTGATCTTTTGAAAAACCCATTTCAAGGAGAGCTGAGTTTTCTGAAATGCAACAAATCTGCAATTTGATTATTTTATACCTCTGTGTTACAGACATAAATACAAAGGGAATAATTTTCAGTTGCTTCAATAACCACTTTTAGTATATTTAGTTAATAATAATAAACATTTAAAAAATTGGGTACCAGTAACAAACTCTGAAAAAATAAAAAAGCTTGTTAAATCTACAAGAAATCTACTAACTCAGATTTATTTCATACATTTGTGTCTTTTTTTCATGTGCAAACACAGTTTTGGGAATCTTTTAGAAAAAAGCTTCCAGGTTGAATATTTTCAGATTATCTATATGTGATGTGTATTTGTGTGGACAGGATGACCAGTGTTTTTGGTTTGCAGGGTCACACCATGCATCATCATCTGTCTGGATTGGATCACAATATGCACCTTTAACTCCTTTGCTTACATGGCAGCGACAGATGTAGCCAAGATTTTAAATTTGTTTACATTTTCTAGATACAGTGAAGTTGATGAGTGAAGACACTACAAATAATTTCTGTGTATTTGTTTACATTTTTTTTGTTTTTGTTGAATTTAAGATTTCAATTTTAATATCCATATCAAGTGTTACCATGAAAAAAGTGTCTCCTTCACAATTAGTAAACTGGTCCCTTTTCATACAGAGATGAGCGGTGTTAAAGAAGACAGACATGACTCAGTTCTGTGTTTATATAAATAACTGAGAAGCATAAATTGCACATAAAAAGAGCCACAAAGAAAAATTTTTGAGCTTCAGATGGAAAGAAATATTCATAGTTATTTATTTTCTAGAAGATTTAAGCGACAAATAAAAGAAGATTCCAAAAACAAGAAATTTGATGAACTCATGTAATGTAATTAGGAGCAAAGCTGGATTGTATCTGACCCACATGCAGCTGAGGGTTTGAACTATTTTGCTTCCACGACTCAGGAAGAGAAACATATTTTACTGTGGCTGCTTGTGCTGGAAATATAAATGTTTATATGCAGACTTTAAAAGAAAAAAACTAGCCAGGAAAGCCTTCATCAAGTCGTTTTCAGCACTGTTCACCTCCCCAAACCCAATGTTTCTCTTCCCCTCGCCATGTGCATCTGAAGCAGAGGGAAATCTGTTGCTGATGAACGGAGGAAAAACAAACGAAAGTCATTTTCTTCTGTGGTATAAACAGTTAGTCATTTCACATGAGGACAGCATTATTGTGGATTTTATTTAGTCATGCTTATTATAGAAAAGAAAAAGGAACGTCTGAAGAAAATCAGGTCTGCCCCTTTTTGTTTGAGTTTTGTGCTCAATCCAATGGAACGGTGGATTTTATCTGATGCATTGTATCTATTTGATCAGCGTGCCTGTCTTTGCTTGTTTACTTGCCAACATATGATGCTGTCTCTATGTATCTGTCTCGTTTCCCTCACTCCTTGCTGTTTAGTCCTGTTTATCTGGGGGTTCATTAACAGGCGCTGACAACATGCGAAGGAGAGCACCATTAACATTGCCTGTTTTCCCAAATGATGATCCTGCTGTGAGTGTTGTGCTCCGTGTCTGTGTTTTACATGAGTAGGGGGTGACTGCAGTGAAAGAGTGGGGTGGAAACGTGGGACGAGTGGCAATTACAGGTCCAGTTATGATGCGGTGGCGTGCTTGACGGGACACGTTTGGCACCAATCCCCATTTTAAGGGAATTTAAAAGCACTAGATGGGGCTCTATTGTGTGACCCTCCCCACCACCTCCTCCATCGCATCACCAGCTTCCAGTCATGATTCAGTCCTGTTTTTATTCTTGCCAGGCCTCAGCGGGGCCTAAAAAGCACAGGGACTGGGCGCACTGCCTAGATGACCCCTGAAATTAGTGAAATGGATGCAGCAAAATCCACTCAAACACAGAGGTGCTTACATTAGTACGTAAACGGCTCTTGATTTTCCATAAGATGTGCTTCACCTGGAGTTTTTCTGCCACCAGAGTGACACTCCACCCTCTCTGGAGCCTTTTGTCCACTGCTCCCTCCACCTCTGCAGAAAGGCCTTTGTTATGTAACTGCACCAGATTCCCTGCCCACAGGTCAGGAGCTCACACTGAACAGACACACATCGTCTCCGTTAGAGTACATCACTCAGAAAAAGTTTCTCAACTGATTCAGTTTGTGTCATAAAGTCTGAATTTCTGCATCATTTTCCCACTAAAACCTAAATTTGTTCTTGAGAGACAGGATACACTAAAACTCCAACGCCTATACTCTCTGCCCCACTCTCCCACACACATACACACTCCCGCTGTAATTTGTCTGCCCACTGGTTTCACTTATTAAGTTTCAAAAGGTTTCTGGGCAACGTGGTTTGAGAAAGGAGGGGGAAAAAAGAAGCGGGGCATTTTTTTGGCACACCGCTCAGCCCGTCTTGCCCAGAACGAGGAGGTTACCATGGCATCAGTGGGCACCTCATAAAGCAGACCATTGTTGGTGCCTGTGTCTGTGTGCATTTGTGTGTGTGTGCCACATTGAGTTGCATGGCAACAACCTCTGGGCACCACCACTACGAGCAAGAAGCTCAAATCTTCACAGGGCAGTGCCAACCTGCAACGCAACATAAACATGAACCTTCCTCCATCTTCTGTTTATCTGGTCCTATTTTCTTTTCTTTTTTTTTCCTTTTTTGGTGCCTGATCTTTATCAGTCTCATAATTCATCTTGATAAACACACACACACACACTTCCCCACGAAGCTTGTAAACCTCTCAACACATTTCATAGACTAATTGTTCCTCGGATCATCATTTATCATCTCTAAACACAAAACAAACATGATGTCGCCGGTTAGCAAATCAGAAAAAATTTGCATGTCTTTTTTTTCTTTTTTTTATGTGTGGTGGTGTGAGCAGATTGTTATTAAAGCTTGGAAATTATCGAGAGACATGCAGTGCATGCTTAAAGAAGTAAAAAATGAGCCCACAGTCTAAAATAACCTGAGGGGGTAAAAAGTATTTTTTCTAGTCAGATCCACAAGCTGAGGTGGGGGTATATATAATACAGGTTTGTATGTAATTGTTTCACTTCCAAATGGCCCAAAACACTGAGTTACTATGTGCAAAAATCTGGACACAATTTGTGGTTCCACTGGAAAAAAAAAGGAGAAGAAGAAAGAAGAAGTGAGAGGAGAACAGGAAAGTAGTTATTTTCAGCTTATAAAAGTTTTGGTGAGAGTCGAAAGACGTGGGTGACAACAAACGTTGACAGGTGTGTATTCACTGAGTGTGTGAGCTGTAGATATATTGCGTGATGAAGGTAGGATGTGAGTCCTCTGGCGAACTCTACTGGTGTGTTTGTTAAATACAATGAACTTTTTTGGCATTTCTGCTCCATAAAAGCACATTTTAACTTTAAAAAAACCTCAAACATATAAAACGAATTTTACAAATAAATCTGAAAATATGATTTAAAACTATTTAATGCATCAATAAGAGCAATATGTATAAATTCCTCACAGTTATATCAAGAATCGATTTGATAAACTTCTATAATAGATTAACTACCTCATGCATTAGCTTATAATCAATGTGAACAAATTATGTGGGATTATCTGCAAAAACTAAGAAAGATTAATTAAATTAAATATCTTCAATCAAATAAATACATGTTTGCTTTATGTAAAAACAAACAAACAGATTCTTCTCCCAAGGATGTTTATATGTAAGAGCATTTCATTTGCATCAAGTATTTGCTCCTTTATTATGCAAATAAGATATTTTATTGCTTGAAAGCAGAATTCATCAAATTCTTAAGCTTTTTCATGAATAATGATAAGTGTGAAAGATTGAATCTTAAATCAACTTCCTCAAAAAAGAGATAAATGTCGTTGCTTTTCATGTGTAGTTTCAGATTATCTGGTTTATGAGTTGAGAAAATTTCACTCGTTTCAAAAAATCTTGGCAAGTAAAATTGTTCTCCTTCTGCTGGCAGATCATTTAGTTTCTTTCAAGTAATTTATAGCTTTTTTTCTTGTTCTTGAAGGCTGAGTTCTTGCAGTGAACAGAGACAATTGGCACTGTTAGAGTTTTGTATTTACTGTGTGAACTCCTGCAGCCCTATTCAAAGTCACTTCAGGTCTTTTTCTGCTTGTTTTCCTCCTGAGTTGCTGGAGGTTTTGGGGTTTGTCATTTCTGTGCCACAGTGTTGTTTACAAATGTGCCGTGAAAAAAAAGTGCCATCCAGCAGCAGGAAAGGATTACAAAGGCTTTCTTCTTTTATAAAGGATAGTTTATGTTCTGCTTTTAAAGAGTGATCACATTTTATGGGAGTTAATGTTCATGATCAATTCTTAAATTGGATGGAGTGAAGATGCAGGAGATGTGGATTCAAGATTCATGTGTTTGGTGAAAGAATTATTTAATTAATTAACTGAGAAGACACAATAATACAGAATGGAAACAGGTAAAAGGAATTGTAAAATGACTCATTTCAGGAAATACGGATATTTTCATTTATAAATGAAGTGATGAGTAAAGATTGTTTTCACTGTATTATACACTGTTACCCATAAATATGGCACATAATTATTTATTTGTTGATGTTATTTTGCATTAACATCCTTAAATCAAACTTAAATAATATAGGCATCAGGCAAAAATCGTCCAACTTGTTAAATTACTAAAATGCGACATGAAGATAAATTTGTAACATTTTAAATGTGAATCGTTTTAAAGTTTTTATCCAAGTGACTGTAAATTTAAAAAAATTGTCAGCTCCCCTGCAGAAGAAGCTTGATGATCAAATATCTGTTAAAAATCTAGTTAGAAAATAACAAAATGTCTCATAAAAACAAAGACAAAAATGCAGTATTGTGAATCTCTAATGGCAAAACTTGCACTGTTTGGATGTAGTGTGGAGATAACATAACATAATTTATCTGTATCTATGTATTACTGCTGTGTAAGTAATGTTTAGAAAGTTGAGCCACTTTCACTTTGATATATCATACAAATGTTAAAGAAAAAGTACTTTTGGGGTTTTATGTTAAACTAATAAACTGGCATTTTTCTTTCTTACATGTGACAGAATTATTCTGGATGATAATTGCATTAGAGCTGTCATAATATTACAGATTTGACAATTATCAAAGTTAAAAGCACTTATAAAAAGTATTTTTGTGATATCTAAATATATTACAATCCAGTATTTCACCCTTGTTTTTCAGAAAAGAAATTAACTGTTAAAATTGTCCAAAAACAGCATTTTTTAATTAGTAATGTTTTGGTCTTATCAGCTGAGATCAAATCCTGATGTGATCATGAATGTAGCATCAGTTCTTATGGATATTTCATTCTTGTAATGTCACAGCTTTTATAGGACTGTTGTGATATACTGATACTATAGTATATCACAACAGTCCTATAAAAGCTCTGTCTACAGTATGAATTTTTCACAGAGACATGTTTGGAGGCTTTACATTCAGTTTTCATACAACCCACATGTATGTACAGAAACTAGCAGCCACCTGAAGGTTCTTTATTCCTCTGCAGAACCATAGCTGCTGCTTTGGCATGAGTGTAAAGTGCCTGTGTTTGGCTGTAAAGGCCCTAAAACGTGTAAAAACACCAGAAGGGTCTTGTGGATGAGAGTGACCTAAGAGGGTTCAAACTGATTGCAACTTATATATGCAGCCACCTGGAACAGAGTTCCTCTCTTGCCAAACACATGCCACGTTTAGCCTAGGCCGGCCTGGCAGCTCCAAGTGTCTCCGTGCATGTGTGTGTCAGAGTGTGTCGCCGGGTCTGTCGCTGTTGTGCATGTTTGGTGCTCTGCTGTTGTTGAGCATGTGGCCCACAGATTAATGCTTTAAATGAGACTCTCTCCTGTTCTGAATACCCCCTCTGTTTGCTTACAAGGCCTGGGTGAGACGGCGTGGAGGATTTGAGAGGGGTTTTGTATGTCCTCCTGTTCAGAGGGGGGCATCCTATTATGGCTGAGGAGCTAAAGGAAGGGCATTGTCACAAAGGGTTAAAACCTGAGAGTGTCTTTCTTTGGCATGCTACGCAGCATTGGCTTTTCTCCCCCCCTTTTAAGACATGTGGAAAACAGCTCCAAACAGATTTCAGTGGAAGACAGGTGCCAGCTCTGCCATCTGCTTTCAGTTTTACCTCCCTCACTGTCTGCTCTCAGCCGATCCTCTCCTCTCTCTGCAATTCCAATTCATCCATCTTTCTCTCTTCTTTCCACCAATCGGATTGCTTTAAACTCTCCCTGTCATGTGCTGGCAGCATTTAGTTACCTGGAAGGAATTAAAAGTGAGGAGAACTTAAATATAACGGACATTAATTGACTTCAGGTATGATGTGTCTAGAAAATATTCAGTATTAAATGTGACAGTATACTCTGGAACTGAACTTAAAGGTTACCAAATGTTTATATTTTAATTTTACTTAATAAGTGCATGCTAGTTGTATCCATATTAGACATATATTTGAAATTAATTTAAAAAAGTATCATAATTTTCTTTCACTTTTTTGTGAAAGCAAAAATGGGATTATTGAATTATCTGCCATCAGTTATGTAATGTAACCTTTTTATTTTTCTTATAGTCATTACTGTTTTTCCAGAAGCAAGTATAGCCTGTTTTACACATTAAGAAGAAGAAAAATGGCAGAAAAAAGAAAAAATATTCATAAAACTAGAGTGTCTCTCATTTAAAACCCTTTTCAGCCTGCTGTGCACAAACCCACAACTCCCAACATCTGACTCTTAATCAGAAACTTCTAATAACTGACATAAATAATCTAGATGGAGATTTTTCTTTCTGAAGTTCCCCACTTAACACACACTGGGAGTGCAGTAAAATTGGGGAGGTAAATTAAACAGGGTTGTTCTGCTTTTGGAAAGCAAATCCTACACCACCTTAACCCAAACTGTATGGAAGCCAAGAGCAGCCATAAATACAATTATTTAGTTTCTAAGCTGTTAGTTTGATTCATGAAGCTCATTTTCCCATAAGTTGACTTTTTTCTGCTTAAACTGCATATCACAAGATAATGAGCTTTGTTCAGTCCCTCCAGGATTTCACACACGCAATTTTGCAATCTGAACTGCCTGATTGTATGGAAGTTTTTGTGAAAAGATGCAGCAAAATTACAGTGGTTTTTCATGTGTTTTTTGTTAAAAAATTTTTTGTTGGTATTTTTGTAAAAGCATCTGAGATTTATTTGAAAAAAATATTCATTAGATTTTTTGTAATAGTATTAAAAAGTAAACTAATATCAAACATTACTAATATAATTGTATGGTTAATATAATAGTAATATGAATAAAAAAAAAACCAAAACAAGCAGCACTGAAGGCTCTGGCCTGTGCAGCAACCTCCTTCCTTGGTGACCATCTTTCTATGCAGCTCTTGCTCTCACCTGGTCATGAAGTGGTCATGACCACTTCAAAGGGGAGGGTGCTTCTGACATCAGCGTAACTCCATGAAGCCACTAAAGGCCCGGTCACACTGCCTTTCGCGGGCGTATCGCGGCTGAATCACGGCCAGAAATGTCTGCCCGTGAAGC
>JBBBVU010000022.1:5685013-5698255 GCA_037177055.1 Atherinosoma microstoma | reverse complement strand
TCTGTCACTCATGATTCCACTCCCTGCCCCCTGTAGCCACGCCCACCACGCCAGATCAGGGCCAAAAGTTTGAAACTAAAAAACAGGAATCTGAAAGTGTAAAAAAGAAGTCTGAAGGTGAAAGAAAAATCTGAAACTGTAAAAAATTTTGATTTTTATTGGAAAGAACTGAATCTGAAAAAAATCTGAAACTGAAAGAAAATAATAATAAACTTGAAAAATAAAATATAATACTGAAAATGTCTAATTTAAGTTTATTTAAACAAATAATTTATTAGTAATTTGGATTTCTAACTTGCAGTAAGAAAACAACCAGGCAATTAGCAAAATGGTGTCCTTTAAGGTCAAAAAGAGATATTTGAAGATGATTTTCTAACCCGAAACAAGTCATGCCCAAAAGTTCTGAGTCAGCACTTATTTAACATTTTGCTTCCTTTTTTGTAATCTTTTAAAATGATCTTAAGCAATAGTACACCAGACTTTTAAAAGATATTTCAGCTTATCTTTAGACATTTAGCCTACTGATTATCACTTTGACGATTAACTAAGTACAGTAATTTTTTCTTTTCTTTCTTTTCTTTTTTTATTTGTTTTGTTTTTGTCTTTGCGAATCATCTTAACCCTGATTTATCAATCATTCAAACATAATAAATGCTTCTAAATCAAAGGATGAACAGTGTCGTGTTGACACGTAACAGAAAACTTAGCAAATAATATTAAATAGTATCTTTAGACATTTTGTAGCAGCCGGCCAAAGTCACATTGTGCTACATTATTACATTGTTTCCTATCATATTTTTGGTTGCAGCTTTGAAAAATGCCAGAAAACTTTGACAGATGTAAAACTGCATGCTTGAACCAACAAGGTGATTCCCAGAGAGACAGTCAAAGTCATTATTAAGGAAGGAAAATAAGGAGAAAAGGCTGAGGTATGCCAAATGTCACAAGAACTGGACTGAAAATAATTGGCAACAGGTCTGATGGAGGAATGAATCTTCCCCAGAGGATGCACCTCAACATATTTAGGCTGTGTGGGATCATCTGGACAGAAAACAGAACAAAAGCCAGAAACATCCAAAGAGGAGCTTTCAAGAAGCCTAGAAAACTATTTCTTCAGACTACTTAAAGAAATTACAATGAGCTTGTGTTGGAGGGTTCCCACTGTGGCAAATAATTAAAGGTGTTCTTCCTAAATATTCACTGTCAAGCTATGTAGAATCATAGTCTATTTGTGTTTTTTAAACAGTATTCTCATTTATTTTGAATGTATCAGTAAATCACTGCACTCATTTCCTGTTTGTCCTAGCACTTTATAAAGAAATGAGGTGTTGTTGAAGACATGTACAGTACTGAGTGAAAGCACTGTGGATAATCAATCCACCAGAATCTTTGCACCTGTTAGAGTGATTGCTTGGTCATTGGTCATATTTTAAAGGTATGAACTATTTTCATTGAAGGATGTGCCAAGCTTACATTTTTTAAAGCTTTAAGAAAAAGTTGTAGATCTCAGATTTTATCAGCTGCAGTGAGAACAAATCAACCAGCTGAGGGTTTAATGTTTCAAAGTGATCTGTTTTGAAACCAGAACCCATAATGATGAATGAAATGTGAACATAACCACCCTTAGTGCTGAAACACCGAGGATAAAGTTTCATGACCCGACTAACAGTCAGCATCAAATGATGATCCATGGGAAAGAAACAGAAACAAGAAACAGTTATTTTTCTGTTGCAGTAATTGTGATAGATTTATGAAAATGTACAGTGGTGGTCAGAATAAATCATCTGTAGTCTTAAGAACATCTGCATTTTAACCCCAGAATTATGAAATGAAAGATGCAAGACTAAACAACAAAAAACAAAAAAACAAAAAAACAAAAACTCAACCAAAGGATACAGAACAAAATACGATCACCGGCCATTTTATTAGACACACCTTGCTAGGACTGGGGTTGGGCCCCCTTTTACCTTCAGAACTGCCTTCATTCTTGGTGTTGGAAACATTCCTCAGAGATTTTGCTCCATATTGATATGATAGGATCACACAGCTGCTGCACATCCATGATGAGAATCGTCTGTTCCACCACATCCCAAAGGTGAAATAATGGTTTGCGATCTGGTGACTGTGGAGGCCATTGGAGTACACTGAACTCATTGTCATGTTGGAGATGATCTGAACTTTGTGACATGGTGTGTGGTGGCCAATATGTCTCTTTAAATCTGGCGGGTGGTGGGTCACGCCCACTAAAAGAAAAAAAGAAAAGAAAAGAGGTTGTGGGATGCCAGGGGAGGTTGGATAATATAGCAGGTGGAATGATACCGTTTTTTGACCACTTTCTGATTATTTATTGGGCAGTAAACGCGTTTTTCGTTAAGTTTCGTTTAGTTAAAAGTTTATCGACATGTTTTGGTTAAACTCTGGTACTGATAATAAAAGTATTCCACATACAAAAGGATCGGAAGTGCGTTCTTAACAGCCGCCTGCTGAATCTGCCCACGGCCTTAAAGATGGGACAAGAAAAGGCTGTGACATGGTGGGTTATCCTTCTGGAAGTAGCCACCAGAAGATGCTACACTGTACTCATAAAGGGATGGTCATGGTCAGCAACAATACTCAGGTAGGCTGTGCTGGTTAAACCATGCCATGTTGGGTCTAAGGAGCCCAAAGTGTGCCAAGAAAATATCCCCAACACCATCACACCAACAGCAGCGTGAGCTGTTGATACAAGGCAGGATGGATCCATGCTTTCATGATGTTTCCATCAAATTCTCAGCCTACCAACTGAATGTGGAGCTTAAATGGAGACTCATCAGACCAGGCAACATTTTTCCATCTCCTATTGTCCAGTTCTGGTGAGTCTGTGTGAATTGTAGCCTCAGTTTCCTGTTCTTAGCTGACAGGAGGGAAACCCGGTATGGTCTTCTGCTGCTGTAGCCCATCTGCTTCAAGGTTGGACGTGTTGTGTGTTCAGAGATGCTATTCTGCATACCTTGGTTGGAACCATTTATTTGACTTCCTGTTGCCTTTCTATCATCTCCAACCAGTCTGCCCATTTTCCTCTGACATCTGACATCAACAAGACATTTTGGTCCAGACAACTGTGTTTTCTGTAAACCCTAGAGATGGTGTGAAAATCCCAGTAGTCGTCTTGACAATGTCTACATGACTAGATGTGTACAGTTGCTGCCATGTGGTTGGCTGATTAGATATTTGTGTTAACAAGCAGTTGAACAGGTGGACCTAATAAAGTAGCCAGTGAGTGTAAATCACAAACACAGAAAACTCAATCTAAACTCAAAGAAGCCCAACTAAAAACAAGGGAACACAAACAACAAAACAGAACCAAAACCCACAGATTATAACACTTTCTGCATCTCAGTGACAACACTGATGTGAAATGATGTTATCTCAGTATGCAGCTTGTAGCATTTCATCCTGCTGCTACACTTTTCTGATTTCACAAAGTTTTACGGAATTTTAAACCCAACATGTGAAGCTCTCTTTGCCATGTTAAGAAAACCAAAAGTTGACGATGCAAAGTTGCAGCTGCAGACAGAAGGCTCAGCTTTGTTGTAAAGCCTGCAGATATTCAGCATTAAAACCTTCACTCCCTAGCTAACTAAAGAGGAAGTCTGTAAAGGAGGCTTTGAAAATTACATGAAAGTGTCACACTGTCACCAACTGCTCCTGCAGGGGTCAGTATTCTGGTCATTTGGCAGCACATTCGTCGCCTCCGGGAGGAGAATTCATCGAAATCACTGACATTTACAACAATGCCAACTGGAAGTACAAACAATAATAGTCTTGTTGATAGCAGTAGTGCTTACAGTCTGACTATACCAGTGGAGAAGGCTGAGTGATTAGATCATTTGGTGCCAGTAAGTGCAGAATGAGGCATTCAGTGTGGCCCCTTTTGTGTCTGATGATTTCAAAAATACTGCTGCATTAGTGTAATGCTTGTTAATCACACTTCAGACTCAATAGAGATCTAACAGTAAAAAGAAGAGCTTGATTTAAGCATCTGCTTCTCATGCAGACAGATTACGAGCCCTGGAACCCTGGGAAGCCACAGGGAGGGACGTGGACAGGTAGAGCCGATAATTACCTCCATTCATCTTCACCGGACCCCAGCAATGTTTTATGAGGCTGCATCTGAGTGCCGGCCCACGTTTGATGAATCTCTGCTTAAATTAGCAGCCACCGGTGGATGGAGAGCCTCCATCACTCCGAATGCTCCCATTCATCATCTCATTAGGACCCCGGGCTGGGCTTTAAAGGCCTGAGGACTCAGAGCTTCGTCATAGCTAAACATTTCGAGGATGTTATCGCTGTTGTCTGCAAATTTGTCAAAAACGACACACATTTTTCATAAACTGCAATCTGTTCATTTCCCCAGGGCTGCTTCATCATTTGTTAAAAGGAAAATCTTAATGCATCATGGGCAGAGGATGGCACAGTTGTTTACCACCCCGGGAATCTGGTGCCATTACATACTGGGAACAAATGCCAAATCCTTATGTAAACCCAGTGTGCGTATATGTTTATCGGGATGTTTTTCTCTGCAGGTGCTTACATGAGCGTGAGATATAAAGATTTGTGATCCAAGATAATTTTGTTAAAATGTTACAGCCACTACGTGGCAGGAAATGCAAATGGCGGTCGAGGGAGTCCCAGCTTGCCATTTGTGCTGCACTCTTTGCTGCAAAGTGAGCAGAAATAAAAGCTCTCTGGTGGTTACACTGGTTCACTACTCTCGTCTCTCCATCACCTCTATGCCCAGGTGGTTAAAACTCTTCGAAAGCAACATCCTCGTCTGCATTTTTTTCACAGCCTCAGCTACCCTCTGTATGTATGTAGCATGTATCCCTAAATGGATACATGCTACATCCATTACTGTAAAATACTCTGCTGCTCCCTGCTGAAAGCTCTCCACCTTCCTCTGCCCTTTGTTTTCCCTTGAGCACACATCAGCCCCCATATCCCCCTCTAAAAAAAAAAAGAAAACAAAAAAAACGTTCCACCAACTCAGCCTCCTTTAAAGACCGCTTACGCTGGCAGTTCTTAACTGGGCTAAGTCCAAGTTTAACATTAGTGGGGGGCGGTTTGGGTGTTTAAAGAGCAGCGTGGAGCTGCAAGACTGATCACAGCCATGACTTAAGCTCCAGCTGAAAAAAAATCCCCACAATGCATTGTAGTGAGCACAATGGTCTTGTTTTAAGTTCAGATTTAGAAATCAGTAATGCAACACAGATGTGCGGATTTCAAATGTTCGAGAGGGAAGCTTAGGTTGTCTGTGGGCAATTAATATCTCCGTTGCCAAGGACAACATTAGTTACCTTTAGATTATTAATTTTGGTGCGGTGTTCTTGCAGAAAGCTGCAATTTATCACCAGCACCGTGGGGACTCGTCTCACCGAGGAGGCCTCCACCTCCTTTTTTTTCTCAGTATAGCCACAGTGTGCTGTCATTACCAGGAAATGGAGATATTTTTAAGGCTCCGCTCCCTTTTATTTGGATTTGGTCCTCAGCTCTTGTTCTGGAGAGAACTGACAAATCTGATTCTTGGTGCCAAAATTCAGAGTAAAACCCTGTCATTGTTCAAGGCCAACAAAAGAGTGGATCATTTAGACTCCGTTTATTATGATTGCTTCTTTGTGTCAACAAATTGTAATGCTGGCTTGGCAAATTGCTTCAAAAGACAGGGCAAAACCAAAGCTTGGCGCTATCCAGGCATGTGCATGCTCAGTCATGTAAAGAAATAAATAATGTAGAGAAAATTTGACATATTTGGACATGCACACATTTGATCATCTCTGAAACAGATACTCAAACATATGACACATAAAACTGACTTTACTAAATCGCTAATATTTTAAGTAGATATGTCAAATGGAAAAAGTTTGTGGTGTTATTATGATTAAAAGTACATTTAAGGCCTTCCAAAAAGGTTGGGAATGCCTTGGAGTGTAGAAAGTTTAAATAATTCTGAAATAAATCTTTTTAAGTAGATACAGGGCTTCTTGCTTAAAGTGAAAAAACTTTTACTTTACTTTAAAGAACTGGCCTACAAAAATGATCAAAGGCACTCTTTAGAGTAGATTCAAATTTGTTAAAAGCTTTCATTTTTACACGGCAAATTTTTAGAAAAAGAAGACCAACAAGTTGCAACCAGCTAGGTCTTCATCAGGGCCAGTGTCACACATGTGTTAAAGCTCACAAATGAGCTAATCCACTGGTTAACAGTCAAGGAAAGGAATTTTGACAACGAACAAAAAGAAAAGTGGGGATAAATGGATAAACTAACAAGAAATCTATTGGAGGGGAAAAAAACACCACAAAACTTCACCTGTACTCAATCTTACATGGACCACATGAAGTCTACTTTATCATTCAGTCCAGAATATGTTGTTGCTTTCAGCCGAACAATCTAAAAAGCTTCCTGTTGCAGGAAGCTTTTTAGACCATTGCCTGCTCTGATGTCCCTTTCAATGACTTCCAGCACAACAACTTTTAAAGAACTTGGATCATCATGTCCCATTTCCATGCAGGGGCAATGCCAGGGATTTTGGGCCCCATGAAAAGAAACTGAAGTGGGCCCCTTCCTTGCCGGCTGTAAGGCCGGCTGAAAATTTCAAAAATGTTATACATAAAATTAGCCATTTTAATTATATTTTTGACCATTATTCAAATAATCAAAAAACTTCCTCCATGTCCCCTCTCTTTTCTGACAAACTTGAAGATGATCCTGGACCTGGCTCTGTAGTGTACAGGGCATACAGAATTATATAGTATCCCTAATGATTTAATGTAGTTTGTAGCATCACAATCATTATTTCAGGTGGCCTCCCACTAATTTGTTTTACTTAAAGATTCTTTCAGTGATTTCACCAAAAATGTCAAGGGAAATTAATTTTACCAATACTCCACATCACTGTCTGCCTCATGTAGAAACACATACAAGTCTAATTTATTTCCAAATCTGTAGAATCACAGGTGATGGCATTAGATTTGTGGGGAAAGATATGCAATGTTATATGGTTGTTGCTATTTAATCCTCTGATATCTAGAAAAAATTTAAACATTTCTCTGATTGGACTGAGAGCAGTCACCCAGTCTGCAGCACTAGAAATGTTCTCTGTTCATACTACAAAGCAGGATGAGTCTCAAACTACTGACCTCACATTTCAGTGATAGCAGGGGATTTTTTTAACCATTCAAATAAATACAGACTTAATATTTTATTATTATTATTATTATTATTATTATTATTATTATTTCAGAGCGATTTTTCATATCTAATGTTATTTTCTCCACAATATCCAATTCATTCAACACTCAGCTGCTCACCTCCTTCCTCTGGAACTGCTTGGACGTTTTCAGGTGGGGTGGGGGGCTGGGAGACGTCTGCTTCGGCTGCTCTGGCTCTTGCTGGGAAGCAGGGTGGAGGAAATGCCATGATTTAGTGTTGCTTCACTTTCCAAATGACTCAGCACCTTGCAGCTTTGATTCAACAACCAATTTTGCATCATGTCAAAGATTGCTTAGACAATGTGTGGCCATTTGTCTGAGGGTTAAAGCTGAACAGAAACCGTGTTAACACATTAGCAAATTAACAAGACCGAGATCTGAATCCTGTAAAAATGTGGATAACAGGATGTATGTGCTGGAAAATGTTCAAATATCATGCAGTTGATATAATTATGCATGGAAGATTGGTAGGAAATTTCAGCTGTCTGATATCAGGGGTCTATGGACAGCAAAGCCTGAAAAAAGTTATTTCAGCTAAAAGAGACTTTACGAAGTTCAGGACACTTACAAAATTAGCTGATTAAACAGATTGCTAAAACAGCTAATTGTTTTTTTTTTTAAAGAAATTATTTTTTTAAATGTTTGGAAAACACTTTTCACATCTAACTTAGTGTGGTTCAGATTACATTTCTAGCCTCAAGAGTGACGACAAGATGAGAGAACTGAAACAGGCAAGTAGGAAAACATCAACTGATGGCAGTGGCTGATATTTACCTGCTGCTTGTGTCAAATGATCTTTCCCTTGGAATTTACAGGATTTATTTACATTCAATTTTGTTGGGCACAAAAAAGAAAAAAATATTGTACTGTGGGGCTTTAAAAAGAGTCAAAGTAGTCAAACGATTATTTTAATTTTTTTTTTTCTACACAAAGAATCTTCTGATGTGAAATAAATTTTGCTCCTTCAAAGATAATTTCATCAAGGGATGTAATTTTTTTTCTTCTAATTTTCCTTTTTTCAATGTCTATTTAAAAGGATTCAGTATAACTTTTGGCCACTAGGGGCGCTAAACCTGTAACTTCCCACAGGCCATTAAACAGTGTCCATCCGTGTTTTGGAATCGTGTTTACAGGCCACTTCGACCAGCTGATAGCAAAGTAATTTGGATTAAGGAATTCAGGAATTTTTTGAAGGATGAAAACTGTATAAAAACCATAAAACTAAACCAAGCCAGTTGCTAATCATTCTGTTACTTCTTTGATTTTTACATGAATTATAGGAAATGCATTTATTGCATGCAAACCAGCCCCACTTGCGCAAAATGTTTAGGGAGTGACATTAGCTTTGGTCTGTAGCCAATTAGCTTCAACTAGCCGCATTTAACTTCTACTAAACAGCAAAATAAAGACACAGACGTACACTGCAATGTTCTGCAGCTCATCAGGCATTACTGCCATTGTTTTGAATAAATGCTGGCTGGAAGATGTGGAAAAAGTTCATCACATTTTGGTACGTTTGCACAACAGTCAAAGAGCTAACTTACCAGTCTAATAATACTGAGTCAAACAGAGAGTGGGTTTTGCATCCACACTGCTATTTCAACAGACTCCAACCAGCAGATTCTTTGCCAAGGTCTCCTCGTATCTTTCCTCTGGAGCGATCCCTTTCCCTCTTTCTCTTTCAGACCTCCTCAGACACCGTTTTCACCTTCTTACTTCGTTCAGCCATGACAAACTTTCAATATAAAGAGGAGGAAGAAGAAGCTCAAACCAGATCCCTCTGTGTTCATAGAGGGGGCAGCGTAAAGCAAAGCGCTCCAGGTCACATGATCCCATGAGAGACGGATCCGCTCCTGCAAAGTTACAATGACTTGTTTCTGAAGAGGGCAGCCCCCTTGTTACACTGACACACATCAAACACTGTATATTGACCCCAGAGGTTTTTTTGCCATATGTTGATGCAATAGATCTCAGAAACTGTATGTATCAAATATGATACATTAGGTGTACCATATTTTAGTAGCAGGGGTACAGTGTTATTCATTATCTAGCATTAATTAGAATGACTCTTCTTTGCATTATCACCTTTAGCGGCTCTAGAGAGAACCAAAATAAGTTTTTTTTCACTATTTGTTCAGCTTCTTTGGGTCATTGAATCTAAATGTTCTGCCCCAACAGATGGCTGCAAATAAATTACACTCTCCACCATCAACTTATAGAAGATACATATCGCTCTGCAAACACCAAGGAATGTAAGCTTCCTCAAGAATGATCCATCTTGCAATCAGCCTCAGTGTTACATTTCCAGTCTAATTAATTGTCCATCTAAACATAAAGTTGGTCCACACTTTTGGACTTGAGGTTGAAAGTTTGTTTTCAAGTTCATCTTAGTTTTAAGGGTCAGTATAAGGGTGTGTAAGGGTGAAGTGAAGCCCCACCCTGCCTGGTGTTTGAACCACACCAGCACAGATAAATTAATAAATAGGTGCAAAGAGAAAATGGTCACTAAAAAGAAAGTACAATTCCTGTCATTTAAGTTAAAGATCAAACTTTTCTTAAAGATATGTAATTTGTTTTTGAGACAGGCGCCTTTACATCCTGACCTGCAAAGGTAGCTTAAATGTTGTTCTGGGCCATATGTTGCGCTCAGTAAGTTTTCCTAAACCTATCAGCAAGCTCTATGTTCCACTAATATCACGCTAGAAATAAATAAACTATTCTGCACAAATTAAATGCGTCTGTAAACATTGATTTACATTGCAAGAGATAATCGAATCAGGTGAGTGTGTTCTGTATAACTTCCTTAAACATGTCTCATCACAGCATCCATCCCTCCTACTCACATCCTCACTCAGAAATAGACCTGTCATCTTGCCATTCCCTTATCGTCTAACTGTTAACAAGCCTATTTGCCTGTGACTGACGTTGATGTGATCCCTAAAGCCGCAGGCTTGGCACCGGATCGCTCCTAAGCCAAATTAAGCCTCTGTCATGCCCACCCCCACCTTCAGTCTAGTGCTACTCCTGCCATGGGAACCCTAAATCTTTAATGACGATGGAGAGCTCTGCATGCTCCCACAATACAAAAGCAATGACATCTGTCTCTGTAAGTGCTGCACTTCAGAGAAACTGCATTTGTTCTGTCCAAACTTTCTGAAAAGAAATTAAATATAGGAGTCAAGGGAGGGTGAAGGAGCTTGAGAGGTTAAAGCTAAAATCCCTTTTTGTCAAAGGTTTATTCCTGCGCATGGTGGTCCCAAAATACTTGAATGTATTAAAAGCATCTCAGATCCCCATCCTTGCTTTGGTGCTCTGGCTATGGCCCACCTGCTCACAACTACTTCAGAGTCAACTTGGGCCCCCATACTTACTTTAACTGCAGCATTGAAAGTCTATGAGACATATGATATTTGGTCTGAGCAAAAGGAGAAGGTTCACAGGAAGAAAGGACAAAAATTTGACTATTTTAGATGAGAAAGAAATGGAGGTCATTTGTGGAATACAGAAAGAAAAATCTAATTAATAATTATTTTTAAAACATTTTTTGATCTAACCTTTATTTATTCAGGTAGTCCCATTGAGACACTATAAATAAATAAGCACATGAAAAATGAAATGCGTAGTCCGATCATCCAAACAACTTCCCAGAAAAAAAAAGGAGGGGGGGGGGATTTTTGAACACCAGCTTTTAACAATCGATAAACACGCTAAAACAAAAAATTTTAAAGAATTGTTTCTGCAATACAGGAATGATGTGTGGCCAAGGGTCTGATCTTTCTTTTTAATTTTTTAGTATGTTTTTAGCATGTTTTTAGAATGTTGTATATTTATTTATTTATTTCGTTGCAACATTTTGTGCAATGGCAATAAAACCTATTCCTAAATGTTTTGATCTTGTGCTAAAAGATATTTATTTTCGAATTCTCTGGTTTTTCATTCAGAGCCTGAAAAGATCCTGAAAGAACTCCAAAAGTTCTGGTATTTGTGAACCCTTTACACCTAAATTAATGTAGTTTGTCATTATTTGGATGATCCGAAAGATGACAAAATAAATAAATAATATATCAATTTGATCCAAATTGGATCAAATTTGTGCCAAATCACAAAAGAAGCTTACAATTTATTTATTTCAAGCTTCTGTTTCTTTCCAGTCCAGTAGATGGCGGTAGCGCATCTCTAATCTGGTTTGTCAACCACTAATTAACCCATAAGAAGAAGAATAGCATCGGGGTTCTTCCTGTCCCGTGGAAATATGGCGACCTCCATGCTTTGCAAGAGGACGTTAGAATTATGTAGGACTTTAAAGGGACTCTCCTCCTCCAAAGCTTTACTATCTGTTAACTCTCATGGTGGGTCTCTGTTGCAGACTGCATGCTATAACCCAAAACCGCTAAAACTAAACCTTCAGGGACCTCACATTCCGGACAAGAATAGCGAGAAGACGCCGGAGTGGCAGAAGACGAGCCGATATGACGCGAAGCGGTTCGGTCGGTACGGCTCGGCGTCGGGTGTCGACCCTGCTTCTCTCTGGCCCAGTCATGAGCAGCTGGATAAAATTATTGCCGAAGAAAACGAATGGCATCCCTCACTAGAGGTGATGCTGAAGAACGTAGAAGCCAAAGAGAAGGAGGAAACGGAAAAACGACGAGCAAAGTAAGTCAAGTTAACGATCCGCTGTGTTTGGACGTCTCTGTAAGATTCACTTAGAACCTAAGAAGTGAACGTGATTACTACAATATACTTCTAACTTTAGTTTGAATTCAATTAAATTTAAGTTAAACCTTGCAACATGTTTTTTTTCTGATAAATTGACATTAACCACTGTTCTGAATTTACTGAATGAATAAAGTCACTCATGTGATCAATCAGAAATGAGGCTCACAGGCACACGGATATTGGGAGTTGATGTTTGTGTTTATCTTGTCTGCTTTTTTGTTGCAACACGTACTTATTAAGAGTGACACACAAGAAAAGTCTAGATGAGTTTGTTAAAGTTGGATGAATTATGCTACACGGTTATGTAGGAATAATGAGTTAAACAGATATTACAGCCATTTCCAGTTTATGAATTATACGGTTTCATTAACAGGAATAATTATTTCTAGAAATCAATTTCAGGAGGAAAATTTTAGATTTTTAGCCAGAAAAGGATGTACTTGCAATAGAAAAAATAAATAAAAAAAGGCTTTGATGCCTGTTACTCAACATTTCACTGTTAAGCCTAATCTGTGCAGATATTATGTATAAAGGTATTGAAATCTCTTGCTTGAGACCCAGGAACAAATTTACATTTTTATCTTGAATATGTACAAACTTGTTAACTCACATTATCACACAGGCAGCCATTAGAATTGTGTTGTGAGCTTGTCAAGTGCTTCCCACTTAAAACTGTAATGCAACCTATTCCAATAAAATGTTTTAATAGAAACTGAATTTTACACCTCTTACCTCGAAATAAGGAATCAAATTGTCAGCACATGACAGTAATTATTAAAAATGTCATTTCAACCTATAACTGAGCAAAAAATGTTTTAAAGTCATGTATCTGTAAATTACAAGACAAATCCACAGTAAGACTCAGTTATATGGTTGAATAATTAAGGATCGATCGATGTGGTTGTTTTGGGGCAGATACCGATTATTAGCAATTAAGGAAACTGATAACAGATATTTAGGATCTTCATTTGCAGCAAAAATTTTAATTTTGGTGTCAAAATTGAGAATAATGGTGCGTTCTATTTGAACCCGGAACTCTGAATTTCCGAGTTGAAAGTTTCAACTGGAACGGCCCCCTGAAGTCAGATTTCCGACGTCGGAGGATCCTCACCAACACCGACTTCACGTTTAAAGATGGCTGCGCCCAGTGTTTACAGTGTAGTATATTACAGTGCCCCTGTAATATCACGTTTATTTGCATTTTTGACCAGTTTTTGTTGCATTAAATCAGCCGTACACTTAGTATTGTTGGATATAAATGTAGGGAGATGCTGCTGT
>JBBBVU010000022.1:5672356-5684913 GCA_037177055.1 Atherinosoma microstoma | reverse complement strand
AGCCGTACACTTAGTATTGTTGGATATAAATGTAGGGAGATGCTGCTGTAGTGTAATTCACATTTTTCATGAAGTACTACGGATCAGACTGAATACAGAATACTGGTTGTTTGTTTTGTACACTGAAAATCTGTGATATAAAGACCTTAAACTGTTGGATAATAACACAAAATCTGATTATTTTCTAGATATATGAATAACAGTTAATGATCTCTCAGGTACATGTAGCCTGATTAAGCAAACCAATAAAGAGTGGCAGGAACAGAAACCTTGGCTCACTTAATTTATTGGTTGCTTTTGTAGTAATTTTTCATGTACATGTTAACATCAAATAGCATTATTAGTTTAAAAATCAAACTTTCACTGGTTTCAAGATGTGTTAAAATAATTTGTAATTACATTAATTTATTAGTCATATTTTCAGCAAAATTACTACTTTCACTCCAATGCCAAGTAAATTTAATTGATATTCTTCAATACTTTTGAATTGTAGGTCTTGATTTTGTACATGGTAATACAGATAGCTTCAAGTAAATTATCTGTTGTGTATAAATATATGATAGCAGGGAACATTCAACAGGTCATTAAAAACTAGGCACAATGCATCACTTACAATTACTAACATAGGTGAATATAGTGACTGTTAACTTGTTGACAAGGTTACACAACCTATGCAGCCCATTAGTGGAGGGATGAACACAGATGTTGCACCAGATGCGTTTTTGCCTTTGAAAAATTTCGCACGTTTATATGTTTTAAGCTGTATCCAGTGGGTCTAATGATTTTCGATTCCTACGTGAACACATCTGAGCAGTGTAGTCGTTGACGACGTCACGTCTCATGCACCACCAAACTCCATAAAGTGTGAATAATATAAAATATAGACGTGCAGGCAGGTAGGTCCAGGTGTCGCCTCTGGACACGCTTGTCATTGAAACTGATCATAATAAGGTTGTGCTGTCTTTAAAACTTCAACATCAAGGGTTTTTATTACAACTTCTACCATTTCCTCTCCTCAGCTGAGGAGCTGCATCTAGAAGCGTCAGTGTTGATCGGCTACACAGTCCCTGACAGCCAATCAGTGGGGACTGTAGGCGGGACATTATTACACATCTTATAGCGGTGCCTTCAAGCAGAGAGAGATGCTGTATGATAGCCAAAAGAGTGCGTTTTAAAATAAACTTAATTGATCGGCTATCGGTGGGAAAAACAGCCGATACCGATTATTAGAAAATTGCCCGATATCGGCCGATATTATACGCCATGCCGATTATTGGTCGACCCTTACTAATTATATTCCATAGGGTACTTAAAGCTGGTTGAAGTCCTTAAAAATTATTTAGCATACTATTGTCAAGGTTGGAAAAGTGCTTGCATTTTGAAAATAAAGCTTGAAACTGATTGCTCTGCTTTATAATAAATTTTCCATTGTTAAATAATCAGAATGGTCAGAATATCATCCAGCATAGTTAGCTTTTTGTTAACAGGTCAGTATAAACACCAGTAAATTAACATTTTAACAACTTCAGTTTCCTTTGCCCAGTAATTTCAAAGTGTTAATGGTTAACTCATGGTTTGTTTGGCTTGGTATATCATGCCAACATTTGCTTGCTGGCAAGTCAGCAGTTTGAAGGGAGCTGAGCAGCAGGTGATCTTCAGGTTGTTTTATATGCAAGATTTGGTCCCAACCCAAACTATTGGCATATCTAATTTTACTTATGGTCTGAAATGGAAAAAAAACAACTTTACAACTTGTGCAATGTAAAGCAGTCACTGAAGTATTACGTTTTCTCCGTTCCCTTCACAGAGAGAAAATCATTGCAGCAAACATGGCCAAAATGCCCAAGATGGTCGCTGACTGGCGCAGAGAAAAGCACGAGACCAAACAGAAGCTGAAGGACGAGAAGGCTCGGCGAACCAAGCTGCTGGCTGAGGCCAGGGAGCGTTTTGGTTTCGCTGTCGACCCCCGCAGCCCCAAGTTCTTGGAAATGGTAGCTGAAATTGAGAAGGAAGAGAAGAAGAAAAAGAAACTACTGAAGCGCAGGCTGAGAGAGGAGCAGGTAGCGGCTCCAGTCACCCCTCCCACCGCCTCGTCATAGCCCTGGACTGCCTCATTTTAAATGGACTCAGTTGCACGTTTAAGTTTCTGCTGCAGTCCTAAAATAATTAGAACTTTAAGTTTTATAATGTTCAGTGGAACATTGTAAACTTCTGCTGTGGGGTTGACGTGCAAAGATGCATTTTTAACAGTTTCAATGAGGTGACTGCAAGTTACAAAACGTGTAGTATCACATACTACATCCTCTGTAACCATCATGATGAATTTACTGCAGTTTCCTGATAAACTGACAAGTTTGTGGAAAACGTCTGCTGTTTCTAAGCGTATTTGTTAAGGCTTAAGATTTTCTACAGAGTCCAATGGGTCAGTGCCAGGAAATGGACACCGAACACCTTCTCTCAAGACCTGGACTAAAGAAAAGCCTGTTTTTCTCTGTATTATATTTTCATTATCCCCTCATCTGCAAGTCCTTGAAATAAATATGAATCCTTTCAAGACTGTATTTCTGTCTAAAAAGGCAAATTTAAGACTTTTTTTCAGTAAGAGTAAACAAACATTTATAAGCACAATTTATTCATGCAAAAATATTTTTTACATGGCCATGTTTTCAGAATTTGATTACAACATTTCTCACTGTTAACTCTGATTCATCCAGACACCAAGCTGGAAATAGCATGCTACAGCCAAGGAAGTGAATCTAATACAGTTTACGCACCCACCTAAAATGGGACACTAGTTACCCACAATGCATTTGTCACAGTGCATAGCTGTGGGATATAAACCTTCTCACACCTATTAAAATCATTCTTTTCAAATCCAAACTTTTGTAGCAATCAGAGCTCTATCAAACGATTTCTTACTGTACATACATGTCATTAAGTCTTAATTACATTCCAGATTTAGTGTTTATCAGTGTAAACCAAACATTTACATTTTAAATGTTCATTTATATTATAAAATATCCTTTGGTCCAGTTATACATGGGGATGACAGTGGCACAGAAATGTCTCACCATGGCAACAACATATCCATTCATTGTAAATGTGCAGAAGTTAAAAAAGCTGAGAAGGTCACAGTGAGGAGCATGTGCAGTGATGAAGATGCTCTCCCTCACAGCTGGGTGTCCTCTTCACCAGGGTCAGCCTTGAGTTTAGCCAGAGCAGCGTGTATCCTGAACTGCGTACGAGACTCCATCGAGTATTCTTTGTAGTTGTGTCTGAGTTGGAACAGTAGCAAAAAACTTAAATCAGCATTGGACCATTTCTAACCAGAAACTTGCATCCGCTGGAGCTGCACAGTAAAAATTAAACTGGTTGCTGGCATCTTTACAGATGGTGAGTCTACATCAGGGGTGGGGAACCCAGGTCTTCCAGGGTCGCAGTCCTGCAGGTTTTAGATGTTTCCCTGCTCCAACACATTTGATTCAAATCACATGGATCAAGTTCTGCATAATGAGTCAATTTGAATCAAGTGTGTTGGAGCAGGGAAACATCTAATACTTGCAGGACTATGGCCCTTGAGGACCAAAGTTCTCCCACCACTGGTCTACAGTATCATGACCACACTGAATAGAAATGATGAATTCAGTTTGTGTTTAAAGAGGCAGAGAGCGACCGCTTGTGTTCCTGCAGTGAGTCTTGTCTTTTCTATACAAAAAAAAAAGCAGAAATGTCAAAGTTGTCCATCTCTGTTTGAGATCAGATGGTGAATTTTGTGGTGAGGAAGGAGGACATGTTTTCTTTCATGCAGGAGTAGCTGTACAGCAGAACATTATTACATCACCAAAGTCAGTAAAATCTTCAATAAAGGGTGTTGATTTGCCTTTAGTACAAGTCTGAGTGTTGAAAGTTTTGTCATCTTTCTGGACTAAACTGATCAACCACTGTTCTATTTAACTGACTTTTTTTAAATATATAAAATGAAGAAATTACAACATCAAAATACTTTGCTATTTTATTAACCTTTTCCATGTTGTTATTCTGCAAACCTAAACTGGTAAACACTGGGACAGCATGGAAAATGTATCATCTTGTCAATCTAATTTCATTTGTTAGTCATACTTTTTTGGCATTTAAGGCCTGCAACACATTATGAAAAATTTGGTAAAGGAGCAATTCACAGGGATAAATTATGTAAAAAATATATATATATGTATTACTCAAAATGCTTGATGTCACCAGGTGACTGTAAACATGATTAAGTACAAAGACAGTGTCCATGAAAGGCAGAACAAAGATGGGCAGAGGATGTCCAGTTTGTCAACAAATGTGTAAGATAATCCTTCAAATGTTTGAAAATAAAACTGCTTTTAGAAAGATTAAAAGGGGTCTACATATTTCTCTCCATGCAGTGCAGAATATGAAACGATTCAAGGAATCTGGAGGAATTTCAAGGCATAAGGGACAAGGATGTAAGCTGGAAACTTACACTCCTCCAGTCAACTTCCCTGGGCTTGGAGGCATCTAGGATGGACCATCACAAAGAGATTTGTGTACTGTGGTCAGACCGATCAGTGTTGCTGATCAAATTTGGACAACAGGTCCGAAATTCAGAGTCTGTGATGTATGGTTTGGTGTCAGAGCTGGAGATTTCAGAGCAAGAGCAAGAGATTGTTGAACTTCTTTAAAGCTACGTTTAGCACAGATTACAGACATGGCTGAAGAGGAAGAGGGTAGTGTTCTGGAAAAACACCACAGGGACAACCCCACTCTGGCACAACTTAAGACAAGTTTGCAGGAAAAATGGGACATACAGTCGTAAACAAAATTATTCATACCCTTCCATTAAAGAAAAGACAAAATTCTTAATATTATTAATAGTAATTCAAATAACTGGAGACTGATAAACATAATAATAATAAATATAAATTTGCTAAATAATAATTTTGTGAAATAAGACATTGTTTTTTAATTTAATTGAGCTGAACAAATAATAAACAAACAATATGGTCCTGGACCAATGAGAGCACTTTGCTGATGAGCAGTGGGCCAAAATACCTGTGGACAGGTGTAAAAGTCTGATTGACAGTTACAGAAAACAACTGATTGCATTGGTTGCTCAACAAAAGATTAGCTTATGAGTGCCGTAATGTATATTAATTTCTCATATTTTTGCTCGTTTATTAAAAATATTTCTATTGAACCACAATTCAATAACAATGTCATGATTTTCATCAAATTTTAATATGTTATTACTTTTGTCAGTTTCAATTTATTTCAGTGACAGCTGATTTTTTTCCTTCTTTAATGGAAGGGTATGAATCGTTTTGTTTACGACTGTACAGTAATTACCCTGGAGAGCTTCATCACTCGGTATCCTGAGTCAAAATGTCCGAGAGGAAATGGCAAAATATTACAAAGAAGTATGAGATCTACTGTCACAGTTTTTTAAAGTGTTGACGGCCTGAAATGCAAAAATGACGCGTTGAGAGGACAAATTAATTTGATTAGTAAAAAAACATGAAATATCTTGAGTTCATATATCTGCAATGAGATACTGTGAATGAACATTTCTGCACTAAAACAACTATTTTTCTTATTTTGAGTTCAAGTTTTCAGTGATTTGCTAACAAAGGCCAACGACTGCTGACTGTTGGGATGCAGTTTTTCATAAAACTTATTTTCAATTATGTGGCCTTTCCAATGATGACTAAACAAAATTCAGTCCTGACTTTATATGGAGCACCTTTGCCTTAAGTCCATAATTCACATTTCAGGTTTATTCATCAATCTACTAATTTTTTTGTTCACACAGAGAAGATGTGACCAGGGGTGCCCATACTTTTGCATGTGTTAGTTAAGCTAAGTGAGCCATGAAAAACACACTAAACTAATATTTGTTGCTTTCAGGGGGAATATGAATCTGTTTCCTCTGAATAATGCATGCACAAAATGAGTGTTTGGGCAAAACTTACTTGGCCTTGTGCAGTATTTTAATAGCTTCATCTCTTCTGCCTTGGTCTATGTAAAGCAGACTGAGCTCCACCAGAGAATTAGGAACCAGGTAGTGATCAAACCTGATCTTCTTTTCACTGAGCACACACAGAAAGTACAGAGTTAATGTTAACAGCTGCATACATGCTGAGCTGGGATCCTGGACTGCACTGACAAAACATCTAATCCTGGATTAGTTTGCAAATATACATGGTATGAGGGCGGAGAATATAATTTCATAGTAGTCAACAGAACAAATACGTGAGGTGAGACAGTTGGAAGCTGACCAAACACAGTTAAAAGCTCTTTTCATGTGGTTTTGTCTGTTCTCAGTGTCCAGTGGTGCTCACCTGGAACACACTTTGTTAAAGCATTCCTCAGCAGCCTGGAAGAGACCTTGGTTCTTGAAACACAGACCCTTCAACATGTGGATCAGACAGCGGTCGTCTGTTTTATACTCGTTCCCTGCAGAGGATGGAGTAGACACCGTCAGTCATCTAAAGCTTCAGCACTGAGGCCAAAGTCTTGAGCTACACCTGTTTCTTTTATGTCATATACTGAAAGGAAAACTGGAAAATAATTTCTTGAAGTAGTTGTCAGGAAAAGTTCTCCAGACTTCTTCTTTGGATTTATCTGCCTTTTTTTCCATTTTCTGTCCAGATGATCCCACACTGCTTCAATTATGTTGAGGTCCAGGCTCTGGGGAGGATTCATCCCTTCTTCAGACCTGTTGCCACTGATTTTCAGGCAATAGTGAACAGTAAATGGATCAACTGATGGTCCTCTGGATGCATGTGTCAGGTCTTTATTGTATCTGAAAGTGTTGTCTTTGATTAAGAACAAATCCAGCAAAGAAAAAGATTTGCTTTTAGACCACTTATTTTGACCTCCACTTGCCCAGTTTTCTCAAATGCTTTAAGGAAACAGTGCACACCATGCTGAGATATGCTAAGTTTTCAGCCAAGGGCTCTTTAGGATTCGCCTTGTTGCTGCAAAAAACACTATTTCATATTCATCAAATTGTTATCTTTGCCATTTTTAGCAGAAGCAAGTAAAGAAATGGGAGCATAGATGTTTCTTTGCAACAGGCAGCGAGTCATAAAGTGCCTAAAAGTTCAACTTAAAACCGGTTACTGAGTCCGTTATGTATAAACACAACGCTGATTCATTTCTTAAGAGCCTTTTTCATGCTTGAATGATTCATAGCTCTGTAAGGAAATTGCTTCAAAAGGTTCAGATAGACTAAAAATTATTTAAAAAGAAGCACTTTTACAAAGAAAATCTTCAGAGAGTCTAGTGAATTATTGCTCAAGACCACTTGATAAGATGTAAAGCTGCTTGGAAGCAAAATATAAAGAAATGAGGGATGGCTCAAGACTTACACAGTTCATGAGGATTCAGTTTGGGATGAGCTACATTACCAGGGTCTTCCAGCAGAGTGCGCTCTGCCTCCACCAAAGTCTGCATCATGCCTTCAGTCAGCTCTGGTCGTCTGCTGATCATACTGAAACCGTTCCACATGTACATCATCTCCTGTAACGAACCAATCAACACTGTTGGAAGGCACAGAGAGGCTAAACGTGAATCCAGCTGTGTTCATGTGAGAGTGTTTTACCAGCACTGGCACTGGCAGCCTGACTGGGCGGGGGGCCTTGTAGCGTCTGGCTTTACGAATAGCAAACTTCTCTGTTGGAGGAGACTTCCCTGCTATCTTTTGCTTGAGAGTGGGTACCTGTCTAAAGACACAGGAGAAGAAGAAAGATAAATGTGGAAATTATAACCAACTCCTGACTTTGTTGGGGCAAAGCAGCCAACTCTAAAGACAAAAATAACATATTACCACCCTATAAAAGTATAAAATGCAAACATTTGTGCATCTAGACAAGCAATCATTCCACATTATTACTTGCTATAAGTCCGGCTGGTCTCCTTCATGTTTCTGATGTTACAGCTATATTCACCAGTTATTCTCTTTTAGTTCTCAGTAGTTGGTATATCTGTGTGTTTATGCTCATTACAGCTGAAAAGTCTTTTTGAGTTTTTAGTGGTTAAGAAAATTCTTCCATTTGTTTTGTCACTACCAGTAGTTCCTCTTCAGCACACATAATAGTTTCAGTTATTCATGCATCCATCTTTATTTCCATTTTACATATTATTCTGGTGTGTTGATTGCATTAGTTCTAACAAATTAACTCTCAATACACAGTTGAGCCGGTAAAAAAAAAGAAAAGTGATTGCTAAACTGTAAATTGGTATATTTTCAACAAGTCACAAGTTATAATAGCAAAGAGTTTTGAGGGATTTAAAGGCTGCTGATCAGAGGCGTCAAGAGTTGTTTCAGACCTGTAGGTTAGCTTGATGCTACTTCTATAGAGATTTAAAAGATGTTAATGTTTGTGATTTTAAATTCTCTCCACAAATGTTTAATGTCTCATAGTTGGTTTCGGGATTAGTTGAACTGTGAGTTACAACTGATCATTGACAGGATACGCTGGTTAGCCAACATTAAGGCATCAGCAGAGAGCAACATGGAGGATCTTTGGTTGAAATAGTAGCTGCTAGCATAGCTTTCCCTCTAAATCCTGTCTGTGAGCTAAAACACTGGCAACCCAAATACTTCTCACAGTCACACTTCAAGAAATCTAAATATTGTTTTAATTGTGCAACATTTTACTCAGGCTGGAATCCTAAAACAATAACTGGTGTAACGATCTACCAAACTCTGTCCGATCTGCAGAGTCATTATTTACTTTTAATGGCAAGCTAAAGACTCAGCTGTTCAAGAAGCCTTTCCACACTTAGCTTAACTCGTCAGGATGAGTTAGAAAGATTTGTCCTGCCCTTTGGCTCAACTAAGCACTGAACAAGCTGCGTACACTCAAGATGATATTGTGTGATTAAATCATGATCTGTAATTAAACAAAGGGACTACTGTAGGGAGGGGGAAGGGGAAAACAAACAAACAACAAAAAAAAGCACTGCCTCCAATCACTACACGGCAGCAGTCTGACTAGCACTTCATTATGACGTCCCCTCCCGTTTCATTTCTTGCTCGTGTTGTTTTCGCTCTCAGATGTAAGTTGCTTTGGAGAAAAGCATCTGCTAAATGACTGTAGAATAGAATAGAATAGAATAGAATAGAATAGAATCGAATAACAAGAAGAGAGCCTAAACAGGAAGTAAACAAGTCCCAATAGAAATGTTCTTAAATGATGAGTGCTGTGATGTTTCCTATGTGATACTCCTCTTCTTCCGCTAATTGAGAGATTCTTCCAGCCAATTGATGCTCCAGAGTGGCCTAGGAAAGGACTGAGGAGTCTACGTCTGGAACTTTTGACCATTTTGCTATTACACCATGGGTCTGAGTAAGCCTTAGATCTTTGGTTACATTTATTTGTTAGGTTTCTGACATTTTGGTTCTTTCCCCAACACCACAAAAATCAACAGGACATAATAAAGTCAAATTTCAGGCTTTTTTAAAATACTGCATTCATGTGAAAATACATGGATAAAAATAGACATTGAAAATAAATAATTAAATAAATAAATAAATAGACCCATATAGTAAATTTACCTGAAGAGTTCAACCTCATTCTCCCCAAAAGGCCTGGCCTCATCCTCAGGCAGCATACTGAGGTAAGCAGCTTTCATGTACACATACATGGCCTGACACAGAAACATAACATAAGAAAACATTTATTTAATTTTCAAAATTGAATAAAATTCCCAAATTCAGCCCTGTTACCTTGGACCAGCGGCTCTCCTGACTCAGCAGGTCTGCGTAGAAGTACGCCATCTTCCATGCACGCTTATAGGTGAAGCACCACATCAGCTCCCAGTAGCACATGTGGTGAAACTGCTTCCATGTTTGCTGAGCCTTGCAGCCATCTTCAAAGAGCGCCACTGCCTGCGGTGAAATGGTACAACAGGGCAGAACAATGATGACGTCACAGTGATACTTTGTTTGAGGCACAGTTAACATGTTAGCATCGGTTATTTGGAGTTCACTGGTTAAAACAATGCTAACATGGTGGCCAAGGCATTTCATACTTCACTTAACCTTTTTTTTCACTTAACCTTAAGAAGGTGCAATCACAAAAGTTTGTGAGAACAAACTGCTGTACTAAAACGCAGTAAAACATTTTTTAGTGCAGATATTTTTTAAAAACACACCTCATCAATGTTTCCTTTGATCTCCTCAATTCTGCCAGCAAAAAAGAGGAATATTGCACCCTAGACAGAGGAAAAAAACTCTATTAATAAAATATCAGGCCACCAGTTTGGTCTCTGAAAGACATGACAAACATCTTGACAGTGTTTACTGAGACATTTCTATTTTACTTCAGTACACACTGTCAGAGCTTTAGGTTTGCTCTTTGGGATGGGCTGGCCTGTGGGTAAAAGGTGGAGTGGAAACAGGGATTGTGAATTTACAAGAATATGAGTCAGGTGGAGTTGCAGGAGTGATAGCATGAAGGTGTATGTAAAGCAAAAGAAAAAGGATCCTGTGTGCAGGAGGGACTGTGTAAAGGTGTAGTATCAATGAAAGGCAAGAAAGAATTAGTAAAAGTGTAATTATGGTGTGGAGGAGAGCAGTGATGTAAAGTAGTTCATGAAGCAATAAGATGGATATAGATGGATGTAATGATGGAATAAAGAAGGTTGGAGTCAGCTGACGAGAGGAGGGAGAATCTACATCAAAGGGTACAAATATGAACATTAACAAAGTGGACTTAAAGGTTTAACTCTGAAGGACGAGAACAACCTGCACTCCACTGTAAAAAATTGTTCCAAGATCATTGGAGTCAAAGAGACTCGTCTTCCCTGCCATCAGGCCAGTGCTACCATGCTCCTCAGAAGAGAACCAGCAGATCTTCAAAATCTTTTATCCCTTCAGCTGTCATACTTCTAAACTCTGACAGCAGTCGTTTTAAACAACATTTATTCTGTCATTTGTTTAATGTTAGTGGAGCTAACAGGTCTCTTAGCCTGGATCAGTATTAATTGTTTTATCATTGATAATTTAACGTATTTTTATTTATTGTTGTCTTTCAACAACCTAATTCGTAATGTGTACTGATTCCTGTCTGACTGGGGTCTGTGCTAAGCTGCAAATGAATTGCCTGTATGGGATAAATAAAGTTTTCTGAATGTGAATTTATTCTTGTTACAGTCGAAAGTTCAAAAGGCTCTGAGAAATTCTGCTCACACACCACCGAAAGCAGTCAGGTTATTACGTAATCACATTAACTGTTTATTCACCTGAACTGATGCACTAAAACACAGTAAAATCTTCACTGCATTAAAAACAAAAACTATGGCAATTGGCAAACTTTTACCCAGTAGGTAAAAATGTAATCATGTCGCCATCCAACTTCTTTTTTTCTTTGTTCTAGGATCTTAACACGTTAAATGTTGATATAACAATTGTGGCTTGTTGACATGGTCAATGATTAGACAGAAAACTGATCATTTGATAGAAAAAAAAAAAGACTGATCAATGTTTTTCATGTTCTCACTGCCCCATGTCTTTTTTTGCCAAACTAGCTGTCAAACCTAAAACATATTCAGCTTCACTTTCTCAGACTTTTTAGTCTGGAAGCAGAATTGTTGACATTTTTGGGATTCAAAATGCTGAAACATTTAAAATAATGATGAGTGGTTATTATTAAATGATATATCAAAATATATCACAAAATATACCAGTTTCTTGGTATTTGGTGTATTAATTTTCTCTATACATGACTGGGTGTTATTACATTTTCCAATGACTGAAAGAAGAATTACTGCGGTAGTTAAGAATAACGTATTCCATTATCATGAGAATTAAAAACGGTACAAGTACGAAGCAGAACCATGTCACCTCTTGCTTTTACATCTTTTTACAAGTTACATCAGACTCGAGTGTCCTCCAGTTTTTAGGTTTTACCTGAGGATGCAAAGGGTGCTGATATTAGTTTGAGATATTCTTTGCACTTTAAAGCATGTTTGTGGCCACGGTGCTGCAAATTGCTCATGTTTCCACCTCTAGTGCAACTTGAGCTCGACAGCATTTGCAGAAAATAGTCCAGCAAAGTATCTCCAGCCAACAGATAGTTTCCCACTGCGCTGTATTCCTAAACTTTAAGCTATTCTTTAGAAATAAAAAACAGTTTTGGTATGATATGGCGTACAGCCACCACTACTTTTAGTGGAGCTACATTGTACTTCACATGCTTTTAAGTGACTCCACAAGTCTTTCAACCACGTTACAGTTTGACATTTCCAATCAAATTCATTTGATTGGAAAGGACTTTGTGGTGTGGTGTCTTCAGAACCAGCTGTACATCAACACTTCTAAAACCAAGGACATGGTACTGGACTTCCACAGGAAGAGACCGCCAAGACAGCCTGTCATAGAGGGTCAGGAGGTGGAGGTGGTGTCGTCCTATAAGTACCTTGGTCTGCAGCTGGATTACAAACTGGACTGGTCAGTGAACTGTGACCCTTTTTACAGGAGGGGGCAGAGCAGGTTGTATTTCCTGAGGAGGCTGGCAGCCTTTAACCCCTGCAGAAAACTGCTGCAG
>JBBBVU010000022.1:5628111-5659183 GCA_037177055.1 Atherinosoma microstoma | reverse complement strand
GCACAAAACAGCAGCCAGACAATCATTCTGCTTGCTACAATGCTGGACAAGACAGGTGTAAAAAAAAAAAAAAAAAACTTGACTCAAAAGGGCTTTGGACAGAAAATGTAATATCGTTGATCACATCAAACACATATCAGCCTACCTGTTGGATATTTCCCGCTGGAAAGGACCGGTTGCCAGAAGCAACGGGATTGCCCGGTTCCAACAGGTCGGTCAATATAACACTGGTGCGCACATTCTCCCCGTTTATTTTTCTTGAAAATCCCAACCCTTGCGTAAAGTGACTTACACCACTTTCAGACCCTGTTTTGTGCGTAAGCAACGTTTATAAAAGAGGTCCCTGGTCTGTACATGGCTTACATATCTACACATGTATGTGTCTACCTGGATAACACTTTTGGAAACTGAATTTGTTCATATACCATATACCAGCAGATGGCAGTGTTTGTTTAGACATGCGATGGGACCAACATGAGTTGTTTTCTGAGTAAAGCAGGAGTGCCCAGCTGTAGGTTTTTGATGTTTTCCTGCTCCAGCATACCTGATTCTATCTAAATGGCTTTCCTCAACAGCTTGCTGTCAAGTTCAGCCCAAACATGTTGGCCCATTATTGCAGGGGTATCCAGCTCCTCTCCTCGATAGCTGCTGTCCTGTAAGTTTTCCATGTGTCCCTGCTCCAACCAACCTGACTAAAATTAATGACTCATTGTGCAGAACTTCATAGCCTGGTGATTCCATTTAATTTGAGTCAGGTGGGTTGAAGCAGGGACACGCTGAAAACCTGCAAGAGAGTGGCCGTCAAGGACCCACTTTGAACACCCCTAAGTACTCAAGAATGCTGTTGAAGAAAGGAGCTTGTTAATTTAAGCATGAGGAGCTTCCTGTTTTTCATCCCCTTTAAAAAAAACTGAAGCACTGTCTTATAAAACCATAGATCTTTTTAAAGTTTTGTCTCTCTTACACCACAGAAGGCCCCTCTGCCTGCCAATTGATGAAACCTGCTTGCAAGCAAAGAAACTCTTTAAGGTGCATCACATCTCAGTCTCTTTATAAACGAACTCTCATTACAGCAGGAATTAAAGTGCATTATACCATGGTCTGGGTGAATACTCGATTCTGATTGACTACAGGGTGTCCGTTAAAAAGTGTTATAGGACACCAGTTAAAAAAAGTTCCGGTCAAATAGCCTGATTGTTCTAAATTATCGCGCTGCCTAAAATGCTTGTTGGTAACCGTGGCAACAGAAACTCAGAACATACCTGCTAAGTTGTATGTTCACCCACTAACTGGATTTAGACCATCTGAGATTGTTTCAGTTTATTGATCACAACGGTGAGACAAGAGACAAAACGCTTAGTTTTATAGTTTCCTCGAATGTGGAGACACGCCGCTGGGAAAGCAGCCTGACTGGGCTCTGTCAGTCCAGGAGAGATGAGAATGGAGCAACATGTTGTGTCATGTTGTCTCCCGACCAGCAGTGGTCAGAGTCCAATAACGTTAACTCCCCGTCCTTCACATGCCACTATGATGGACATGCCAGTATCTCTATCACATTTCACCATAAACGGCCATTTCTTGCAATACTATAACAGCTGCGCCGAGGGAGCTGCAGGTGCAGTGGCCAGAGCCCGTTACCTTGGCAACGCTCTCAACAAGAGATGCTAAATAGTCCGCTCAGCAGCTTCTTGTGAAAAACGTACGATTCTAGGTAAAAACAACATTAACTATTAATAATATATTTAATATTTATTTCCTTGATGAGTGACCATGGTATAAGCGGGATAATGTCCTTCCAGGTGTCCATAATCAGAAATGAATGGACACCGGAAAATCGCTTTGCATGGACGGTTCACGCCTCCGCGTCGTCCATTAATTTCTGATAATGGACACCTCGTCGGGCATTATCCCTTACTTATATAGACACATACAGCCCCTGAATGAATCAATCATTTGCCACAGTATTAAAAATGATCAAGACTGTCTTCCGAAGTTGTGCCATTTCCACCAGAGTGCACGTGCACTTGGATAAATGAATAAAGAAATAAAATATTCCAGTCCAATGATGAATTTTCTAATCTTATTTTACTCACCGACACTTCATGACAGAAACGGATCTGATGAGGCATAGCTACGCTGTTCACCGGATGTAATAATGGCGCCTCGCGGTGAAAGTCATCAGCAGGCTGTGAAGAAAGACGGAAACCTGGACAACCAGGCTGTGATAATCTTCGTAGTTCAAATTTATACGAAGCCAGGAGCGAAAACTGAGGCGACACAATGTCTGCCGTGCTCCCCATGCACGGGAATCTTGCTCCTAGCAAGATTCTGTTTGGACACTTCCTAGTTTTCCTAAAGCCTAATGGAGAGATTCATAATCCTTTAAATAATTCAGAAACACGCCACAATGTATTTCACTTCACAAGCAAAACAGTCTGCTGCCATGATAACCCTTCATATTAAAATAGAATATCTTAAGTTGAGCACTTAATCAAGAAAATTGATAATAATACAGAGAAAACAACAATCCATGTCCAAAAATATAGTTCTTTCCCCCATTTTTCTTTTTACTTTAAATTTTGAAATAAAGTGCTTATATAATTCAAGTTTTCCCAGCAATATTTATTTCTTACATTTCAAAACAATAATAAAGCAAACAAATGGGGCCAAGCTCAAGATCAACAGAAATCAAATTAGGCTATTATTTTCTAAAATATCAATGTACAAAAATAAAAAAGGGTGAGAATATCACTAGTATTGAAGCTGGATCTACTGGTTTACAAAAACTAACACTTGACCTTGTACAGTAAATCTGCAGATGGTGATGTCCCTGATTGCTGGCCACCTGATAAGTCTGTATTCTTTTCGTGAGGAGGAGGTCCTGAAGAATATACACATCCTGGGGGTGAAGACTTTTCTGCTTTGATGCTTAGCACCAAAATGATTCAGTTACTCCTGCTACAAAGTTCCTTAGATTGCCAAGCAAAAATACGTAGATATGTTTTTACTTTATAATTGCAATGTTACACTCATACAGAAATTCACAATTGTTTTTATATCAAACATTGTAATTTACTTCTTTTTTTTTTTTATTTCAAGCATGTGCCCACCACTATCTCACATTGTAGGATTACCTTTGTGTAATCCAGGGGAATTATTAAATATGTTAGTGACCATCTTGTATCGAGCTGGTGATATAGTTTACCTAGATTCTATTTTCTTCTGTGGGAAAAGCAATTTTTATGGTTCTTTTGAATGAAACAAGGAACTATATTAGAAAACTAAACTCTGCTGTAACGGAAGAAGTGATATTCAAATGAGTAAACTTTATTGTCATAATAAATATTGTAATAAATTTGGCTAAGGGAGACTGCAACTAACTCAGCTGAGTTAGTAGTAATCCACTCAAAGCAATAGTAAAAATAATCAGCAATAGTCTTCATATTTATTAGTCTCTTGATAAATTTCTGTTATTCATAAACCAGTAGACACATGTAAGCATTGGGTTTGAGCTAATTGCACTCTCTCCTCTCCACTTCCTGGGTCTGCGGGTGAGCCATGTATGTACAGCCCACAGCTGTGGAGAATTGATTATCAGCACACCAATCAGTGTCTCCTTAAAATTCTGCTCTGCACACCAGTCAGGCTGGCCTTTGTGATAGTGGCCAGGGTGGAGGTGGCAGGACAGTTGTGGTATTGTATTAAGAAAAAGTAAAAGTGAGATCAGTCTGTGTGTACTTTGTGCTATGAATTTGTGATATCTATTTTAAGTCAACAGAGATTTTTCCTGCATTTGTGGACTATGTTCCATTAGTCCAGTCTCTCCAGCCTGGAGAGGTTTTATTGTGTGCACACATTTGTTGGTACCTGTTGCATGTTGTGTTGTATATGACTGGCCTTTTACTTGATGATTATTTTATTTCTTATTGTGACTTTTGTGTTGACCCAAGTACAGTTGTTCATTCTAGTGATTGGTGGCGGTATAATTCTAAGACTGAACTGGTTTTATTTTTCATTGCATGTTTTGCGTTGATTATCATTATTATATTGTGGTGTTCATTTGTAAAAGCCCAGTCTATGATAAAGTCTACACTCATTGTAACAGTCTGTTACCGTGGTAGTGAGCCGTATAGGAGAAATGATTGTTGCTATTTATGGAATCTTTTGTCTTTCTCTGCGTCACTGAGCTGATCTGCAAGGTGTGCATATTCATACTCATTTAATAAGAATTTAATATTAAGATAAACTTAAGAGGGAAATTTAAGGCCTTTTAACATGTATAATAATTAGAGGCCTATATAGAATATGCAATAAATTTGATAAATTATTCATAAGTAATCCCAAAGCCATGTGACGGCAATATTAACTGATCCAACATGTTTTAACCACAGCATTAAGGTTAACGTTTAACTTATGTTTGACTGTAGCTGTCTAACAAGTCTGAAAATTATCCATGAGAACATTTCATATTCCTTTTTTATATGTACAATTTGCCTTGAATAGGCATATCTACTTGTCATACTTTAACCGGTACTTTCCAAAGACCTTGACGTTAAACTAAGAGGAAGTTTCTTTCCAGACAATGAGCACAGAACGAAGCCAGAGTCCAAACTGGTGTATAACTAACATAAGCAGAAGAAGTGCAGCTTCCTTCTAATAGTAAATCATTATGCATATGCTTTTTCTGTTCAGTGAACTAGATCCTTTTTTTTCCATCAAAAAATATTCGACTTTATATTAATCTGGATTTCATTGAAAGAAATTGCCAATGATGAAAACATTTTTTTTGCCTGTCAGTCAGAATAGTGTTTATAAATTTTACCACATTTGTAAAGAACTGGAAATGTACACCCTTTGTATGTATGTAATGTATGTATGCATGCATTCATTCATTCATTCATTCTTTCATTCATTCATTCATTCATTCTCAAGTGTCATGTTAAAGATGCACTCTGTAAGTTTTTGGTCTCAAAACTCTGCATCCCAGACTCACTTTATGGCACAGTGATAGCTGTTAAGTGCATTTCTGGAGCTGCCGCTGCCCAGTAACATCCCGAGGCTGAGACAACGTGCTATACGACTTTCATCCGGGATGCTGCCTGACGCTACAGTTCAACTTGCACACGTGTCACGCTGTCAAGCGGATATAAACTCACTAGACGTTTTGAATGCGTACTGTATATGGTTAGCAAAGAAACACAAGAAGAAATTATTGTAGGAAGAGAGAAAAAAAAAAGACAGAGCAAGAGAGAGATTTTTACTGGCTGAAGAGAGCTCTCTGTACAGGTAAGATGCAAGATGGATGCTGAATTAGCCACCAGTAGGGGGTCGCGTCACAGAGAAAGTGGTAAAAGTTCTGTAGTTCTAACATAGGAGCCCTTTTCTGATAAAACGTTCTCATCCATTAAACTTGGAGGTGCATGGATACTTTCTGCCTGGATCTCATCTGAGGAGACAACAAATACCTCCCAGGTTTACTACCCCTCACCCTTTTATAGATCTTTGCTTTAAGGATGCTCCACTGTTTGTTAAAAGAGTAAGGTCAGGGGTTGATGGTGGCTACACCATGACTTTTTCTCCTCTTATACCAGCAGCCAAAGATTCAATTATATTTTATCCAGCATGGAATGGTGAGTGTTCTTTACTGCAGAAGGAACAGTTCTTCCTTTCATACCATGGCAGGAGTTAGAAACTGAACATATTTAGTAGAGGTCATCTTAACACCCTCAGCCTCCCTAAAGGAGTCTCCCATCTCACTCCCCTTTATTCCAGCCCAAGACATCTCTCCACCACCACCTTGCTCACATGGCAGCCTTGTTGGGACATGGTGGCCATTCATCAACCATCCAGAACTCCATCTGGATCATTAAGCGTAGCACGATATTCATCAGTGAAGACAACTGTTTTAAGTCTTCATATATTTCTGAGCCAACTACAAACATTTCTCTTTGTGGACATTGATTGATACAGCTGCAGTACCACTGAAGCCTGAAGTATCCTGGATGGAGAGGTTCTTGGAATTCCAGAGACACCAGAAGCTTCAAATACCTGCTCACCGCTCATCACTGACTTTTTAAGTGCTGCTTGCTTATAATTTGTTCACTTGACAGACTTTCCTTGCTATGTATTTATCAGAATGAACCCGTTTATTCTCCAATACACATGCAAGTGCTTTGAAAGACCAATGATCTCACTTATATTGTTGTGAAATGTTAATCTTTCATCCCTTTCACCAGGAATTTCAAACTTTATTTGCAGAAAGATCCTTCTTACAATGAGGCCTATACTGAGTCGGTCTAAAACTAATAAAACGTGGAGCCTTTTCTTCAACAGGAATTTAAAGTGTTACCTATACCACCAGTCTGGTGACATCAATGAAAAATAACTCATGGCCATGAGATATTTAATTGTCTTGTTCTTACGCAGTAATAACTTGTGGATACGCATTAGTATCTCGGCCACAACTTAGTAATGCATGGCCATGAGTTAACATCTTGTGGCCAGGCATTAGTAACACGCAGCCACAAGTTTTTTCTTTGGCTGTCACCAGGGTGGCTCTGTAGATTTCAGTTCATAGGTTCAGCTCACAAGTTATGTCTATCAATAACGGCAAACAACTTGCTTTAATTTACTGCAGCAGCGGTGTGGCCACGCCAGGTTATCGCCACAGCTTAATCTCCTTCCTACCCCTTAATGACTCTCATGACTTAATGATCTCGTTCATGCATTAGTAATGTGTGGCCACAAGTTATCAAAACTTTGACCTGCTTAATAAGGTGGAAAAACTTCCGTAATTAGTTTCCCTTTAATGAAACTCACCTGGGAAACTAATTATCAAACCTGTCTGAGATTATCAGTGATATAATGAGACAGGACCAACAACACACCATAAATCTACCACTGAAAACCTAAAACTTTGAAAGTCTATAATCTGCTGTCTGAACCAAAAGCATAAAGCTCTCTGATCTAAAAAGAAGTTATTGTTTACTTCAACTTGTATATTGATGCTATTCTGGAGTTCATGTTTTCACTGTTCACAATCTCAAGTCAATGAGATCGATCGTGGGTGCACGGCAGTGGCTCAGGTGGTAGAGCAGGTCGTCCAATAACCAAGGGTTGGGGGTTTGAATCCAGCTCCCGCCACAAGTGAGGGTGGACACTTCACCCTTAGTGGCAGCCAGGGTGAAGTGTCCATTCTCACTTGCCTCCAGTATCGGCATCTCTGGTGTATGAACGAGTATGAATGGAGAGGCTGTTGGCACACACTGGCTGCCATGTTTCTGTCAGTCTGCCCCGGGGCAGCTGTGGCTACATATGCAGTTTACCATCACCAAGTATGGATGAATAATGGACTCGATGTAAGCGCTTTGAGTGCCGCTAGCAATACAGTGCTATATAAATCAAATATTATTTTCCCTTTAAACTTTTGCTTAAAAAAAGACCCTTCAGTCTCTGTGCTTGTTTTTAAGTGTTTTAAATGAAGAAAGCAGGTGATTTGTAGCTTCTTCCCCTTTTAGATGTCTAAGATTCCAGAAATGCATGAAATCAGATTAACACAGAATATTTTTCATGGAAATATAAGCTTTATTCCAAAATCAATCACATTACAATTTACAAACAAATAATAGTTTACCATTTTACAAGCTACATCATAAAACTTCCACAATAGGCTACTGCTTCCCGTCTCCAACACAGACACCAACTCTGTTTCATTACTGCATAACTGTTGTGCGGTTCCTCAATGACTGGCTGTATGTTGAAGGCAAGAGCACTCCTTGACATTTACAACATGTGCGTAGCAAAGTGTTCTTAAGAAATAAATGATTTATATTCATAAATTTGCTCTATTAGATAGATGTATGTGTATTAAAAATATGTTATATCTTTAAGTAGTTCTTGATTGCACAAGGTCACTGTCTTCAGTGATGAGTCGCTGCAGGAGGTGATATAAGACGTAAAGACTCCAGTGATTAAAATGATCCTGTTGAGGCATTCCCTGCATGTCCTCAGGCCATCGTGGATCTTATTCTGCAGTACAGGACCATCGAGACAGCCATGGCACACAACTGAGGGGAAAATACATTTGAACAAAGTTACCAAATGTGTATGAAATAGTAAATAAATCCTTTGCATGATGTTATTTTCTTTTGGCTGGTCATACCTCCAAAACTGCAATTCCCAAGGCTACAGCCACAATAACTACGGTGTTCTCATCAATCAGATGCTTGATTTTTGGATAGCAACCAAGGATATTCTAATGAAGATAAAAAGTAGAGGTAAAATTATTAATCATTATTGATGAGAAAATGTTTTGGATCATAGAGGTTATTCTTTCCACATGGTGAAGTTCATACCACGCTTCCTGCCAATGACTGATCGCATGGGACAACATCCCAACAGCACTGTGGTGGATATGTGTTGTTGTTTCTTCTATAATATGGAGACCCTGTAAAGTCCGAGGCATTGTAGAATCCACAGCATTTTAACTGCAAAGAGAGCCCACGTTACAGAGAGTTCTGGTGAAGCTGAACAGGAGAGAAATCCTTATCAATTCAGAATATGTATGTACCGTGCTCATTGTAGTATTCCACAGTCCTGTGATGTCCTCATTATTCCCGTAGTCCTCCTTGATGCTCTCAACAGCTGCCGTGCCAACCTTTGCGAACAGCTCATCCGCCTATGAAACATGCATTGTCATTTTCAATCCCTGCTGATGCTTTAGTCATGAGAATCTGCTTCTATAAGTTCTTAAATAACTTACCAGAGGTCTAAACACCAAAATCACTATTGCTCCTGCAACCTCTGCGATGAAGACCAGCAAGACTATCATGAAAAACTGAGAAGATCAGAGTCATACGTGTTATTAAAGGGAAACTTTTACTTCCAACAGGAAAAGTTTTTTTTACTTATCTACCAACAAATGTTCTGTCTGTCTGAAGAGTAAAACTTTTTAACATCATTATAGTTCTTGTAAATAATTATACTAGTGAAGTTGAAGGCGTAAAAAGTTGTTTTGTTCAATGTTTTCATACAGGAGGAACTAAATGATCTTAACTTCAGCCAATAATGCAGATTTGATCTCTGAAGCTTGTGCATTAATGTGATAATGAAAAAACTGAGGAGCAGCTCTTTCTTATGTCCATATTCAACATATTTACACATTTAGGTATTCTAGAAGGGATGCAGAGGGTGAAATGAATTAAATGAATGAAAATATAACTATTATCTAGGGTAGTAATTAAGAAAAGAAAGAAAAAAGCTTTAAAGTTAAATATGGCATGAGAAATAACTTCGTTTAAGCATTAAAAAGACTTTAACACATTGATTCCACATTTTAATCTCTTTACATTAACGCATTAATTTTGAAAGCTCTATTAAAAAGTATCAGTATCAGAATTGGTATGCATTGAATTGGTATAGTACTTCCTTTTCATGGTATCATATCGAACACTACTCTGCAGTGGAATATTTTGGGAAAACCCCTGGGACAGTGTCAACTCCGGTCCTGCAGGTTTTTGTGTTTTCCCTGCTCCAACACACCTGGCTGAATATATCATTGTGAAGAGGTTGACAAGGAGCTGTTGAATCCGTTTAATTGGAATCAGGTGTGTTGGAGCAGGGACACAACAAAAACCTGCAGGATAGCGGCCCTCCAAGAACACAGTTTGACACCTCTGCAAGAGCATCAATGGCAGAGCAGTGAAGACAGCTGGAGAGAAAACTTTTAAAGACAAAGAAATGTCAGCCAGTTCTAAAAAGTAGGTCAAATCAGGCACCTGCTCCTCACAGAAGCAGGTTCTTCCTGACCTATTTGACCATATCTGGCTGTTGTAAATCTAGTAAAACGGTAAAGATAACAGTTCAAAGAGAGTTCAGGGTGAACAGCTACACCAACCTGAGAGTACATCATCCTACTGTACCTGATTTTATACGCCTGGGCTTATACCATAAGACATAAGCAATGTTTTGTATGTGATTGCGCCAACTTGATGTATCAGATGACATACGTATATATTTGCATTTGATGGTAAACATTTTTTCATGCCAAATACTTTGTTATAAGGAGAACATGTGTGAATTCTGATGTGACTACCCCATGGGAGTGGCCAGGGCTTGTCAAGTCCTGGGCATTGCCTCATGGGATGGAAACTTACAAGAAAATGCTATTTATGATTTTGGTAAATCTAAAATTTAATAGATGCATGGATATAAAGGGGCAAGGATCAGCCAAGTCCTGAATTGTTGAGGAGAGTAAAACCGGTTTGAACCCGGTTCTAACTCACACTTTTATTTTTCATGCAGGTTCAATAAATGAACCCTGATTTCTCATTGTTTTCATAGTTTTTGACTCTAGACTTTGATTTTCCATTGATAGTTTTTGAGCTACAATTTGAAGCAGCTTTGTTTTTACTTTTTTTTAACTTTTTGAGTCAGACACAATGCCATGATATAGAATGTCCAGATAATAGAAGAAGTATTGTCAAATACATGAAAACTCCTCACCTCATATATATCCTAATTTGTATGTTTAGATGAAAATACTCGTGGTTGGACAAATGTGGCCCCAAGAAATTGTAGGATGATATTATCTCTTTTCTTACATAAGAGATAATGAAGGGCGAAGCTCCTTCCCTTAGTATTTAGAGAATCTGAGCAGCTCTTGTCATGGCTGCTGCTCTTTTACTCAGTAAGAAACATTTGACCAGACTAATAGTTTGTCTTTCTGTATACTTTTTCCATCCACCAGAGGACAGAAATGTCTTTTTATTTAGTTTGCTTCCTGTTCTGTAACCAGCTCCCACTCACTTTTAGCCAAACCTGCAGTTTTTCATCAGTATTTGCCATATATTCTCCTCAGCCCCCGTTTTCCTAAAGATTATATGCCACTGGTCTGTCTCTGTCCAGACATAAACTAAATCCTTACTTCAAAAAATTTAACTTGGGTTTAACGCTATCTTCTGCTCTACAAGTTTAAAATTTTAAGAAATAAAACGAATTGGGAAAATATTACTGCTATGTAATCTAAGGAATTAAGCTGATGAACACACTCCAAATGCTCTTCTGCTGTTTACCACAAACATTAAACCGCACATCTATCTCTTAGTACATGTATAATTAAGACATTATAAATTGTCTTGTTATCTGTTCAAACCTCTGAGCAGTGTGAGGCGACAACCAGAGGTGGAAAAGTGCTGAAAAATTGTACTTGAGTAAAAGTATCTTTACTTTGCTTAAATTCTACTCAAGTAAAAGTAAAAAGTACCCATCTTAAAATATACTTGAGTAAAAGTAAAAATGTACTTAATTAAAAATGTAGTTTGAGTAAATGTTACTAAGTTACTTTGATAATTGATATCATGAAGGCACATTTTGCTTAACAGAGGACGGTTTTAACTAAATTTTAAACATTTGGGATACACAGACAAAAGCGCATGTATTCTACTTACTGCCACATGCTTCCATAGATTTGACATGTACGTTTTGAAAGCTGACAGCATTGTCTGGCGTGGCAACCACATTTTGCATTAAAGTTATTGCCTTGTTTGCTTTTGAACACAAAGAGCTGGCTGAGATATGGCCAAAGATTTCTTTCTCTTTCCAATTAATCTCTGCACGGGAGTTCGATGTCTCTGCTTGACAATCTTCAGCCTCCTTCATCTCTACCTCTTACTCGGCACCAGCCATGATCAGTGAGAATTCCACACGCAGGCGTGCATGGACGTGTAATTAAGTAAAAGTATATTTACTTTGCTTTAATTCTACTCAAGTAAATGTAAAAGTACCCATCTAAAAATCTACTTGAGTAAAAGTAAAATTACTTGTTTCAAAAACTACTTAGAAAATTACAAATTACTCACAAAAACTACTCAATTACAGTAACTTGAGTAAATGTAAGTAATTACTTTCCACCTCTGGCGACAACTTACCAGCAACAGCATGCATTTGCTCTCCCTGATGGCTCCACAGCAGCCAAGAAAGCCGATGACGACCAGCAGAGCACCGATTGCAATCAACAGGTAACCCACGTTCAGCACCTGACTGAGCTCTGAAGGCACCCCTTCAATTTTTCCAAGGAAACTGAGGACAGATCCACTGTCCACCTTCACCCAGATCCCGACGCCAAGGATGGCAGCCCCTGCCAACTGAATGGGAGAATATGGAGAGGGGAAGTGGTTCAGTTTTTAAGGAGCCCTTTACAGATTTTATAGAAAAATACCACATCACATGTCATGGAGTAGGTTACTTCAGCTTGATTGGTGCGACTGAGCCTAGAGTCTGACCTGCTGTAAGTTGCTGTGAGTATACTGGGGGTATAGTAATAATGTGTCTCCATGCATCTGCTGTTACATTGTCATATTAACCCATGTTTCTATGCCACTGTGTTTTCTTTGCTTTGTGCTTGAAGTAACAAAGAAAACAGACTTTGAGATGTAGCTCTAATTCTCTGAGTACATGAGAGACCAATTAATGTTGAACCAATTGCTTTTACTTCGATTCGATGCAGAAAGAGGTTGGAGATAGTGTGGATTACAGTGAACAGACAAAACAACAATGCAATGACACAGAACCAGATGCCAAGATCACCAGTTCTGCCCATGTTTGTCAAGCAGATGGACTTTTTTTTTTGTTGACAGTCCTGTGTGAACATTTTTCTTTTTTTTTATAGGGAACAATGGTGGGAAGAGGGATAGCATTAGCATTTGAAATATTTCTATGGATGGAGATACACTCACTGCCCACTTTATCACGTCCATCTTGCTATTACCGCGCCTGACCCTCTTTCCTCCAGAACTGCCTTAATTCTTGGTGTCATAGATCCAACAAGGTGTTGGAAACATTCCTCAGAGATTTTGCTCCATATTGACATGATAGCATCACAGTTGCTGCACATCCATGATGAGAATCCCCCGTTCCATCACTTCCCAAAGATTAAATATTGTATTGAGACCTGGTGACTGTGGACGCCATTGGAGTACAGTCAACTGAAATGGAGACTCATCAGACCAGGCAAGTTTTCCATCTTCTATTGCCCAGTTCTGGTGAGTCTGTGTGAATTGTAGCCTCAGTTTCTTGTTCTTAGCTGACAGGAGTGACACCCGGTGTGGTCTTCTGCTGCTATTGTATGCTGTTATTCTGCATAAAATAGTTGGAACCAGGAATTTGACTTCCTGTTGCCTTTCTATAATCTCCAACCAGTCTACCCATTCCCCTCTGACCTCTGACATCAACAAGACATTTTGGTCAAGACAACTGCTGCTCACTGGACAATTTCTCTTCTTCAGACAATTCTCTATAAACCCTAGAGGTGGTTGTGTGTGAAAATCCCAGTAAATACTCAGACCAACAACAATGCCACTTTCAAAGTCACTCAAATCTCCTTTCTTCCTCGTTCTGATGCTCAGTTTGAACCTCAGTAAGTCATCTTCACCATGTCTACATGTATAAATGTGTTGAGCTGCTGCCATGTGATTGGCTGATTAGATATTTGTGTTTACATGCAGTTGAACAGGTGTACCTAATAAAGTGGCCAGTGAGTGTATTTAGATCTATCTAATTTACAAGTGGGGAGAAAACATCCATTTACATCGATATATGGAGATGTGTAGTCGAGGGAGGGTCTTGTGAAAGAGCCACTTTCATCAGCCAGGTTATTTAAATAAGACATTTTCTATTCAAACTATTTCTGCTCTTGTGTTGACAGGAGCCATTGACTTATGCCTCTGTTTCCCTATGCTTCGTATGTTCTTCAACTTTATTTGCATGATTGTGCACATCGTTCCCATTACAGACTAATGTTTATGCATAGGGGTAAACTGTAAAATAATACAATCAAAGCTGAATTGGAGGTAATAAATGTGTAAAAGATATAACTTACAAAGATGATGCCATTGAAAGCAAACATCATGACTTTGAGGAATCCAAAACATCCTCCCATTTCTGCAGCTGATAGTTTTTCCTATAGCAGGAAAAAAAGAAACAGGTTAAAAAAGTTCTACATTAGTCAAAATTAACTTTGAATACTTTTAAATGTAGAATTACTTGAGTTAATGTGGTTCATTGACCAGAGTGTCAACTCTGTACTTCCTCTCTGACACATTCAGTGTTTGTCATGAAGGTCTTTATTTTTGGCTTCTTTTATCACTCCAGTAGTAGAAATATAACAACACATCTGTGCATGTAAGAGTCATTTGTGCCAACTCATCTTCATGTGTCATTATGAAATTCAAATGAGGTGATGCATTCGCAGAGCCTTTTCCCTTCAAGTGGGAGCTGTTTTCTCATCTCTTCACTTCTCACCCCCACAAGCTTAATAACTTATCTAATAGTTGAAGTGCCTGAAACTGTATGGTACACGTCACCTTTCATGGGAACCGGTTGAGGGATTTTAGAAGGTTGAATGATTGAGGAAGTACTCTTCTCTGTGTTTTTCAAGTTTTTACACAGCACAAATTAATAAACCAGCCATATGCAAATGAAGGAACTGAGCTGCAGATCAAAAACACTGATATTAAAATTCCCATCTGCAATTTTTCCCTTTATAAACACATTTATAATACTAAATTCCCATAACCTGAAGATGAATCCATTTGCTTTACATTAACAAACACCCCTGTGTGTTTGCACATGAAATGTAGCTGGACTTCATGACTCGGGGATGATATGATGGTAAAGCAAGGGGTAAAACTGATGTAAGTTACGGCAACACAGCCCACTCTGTCTCTACTCGTGCATGCATATTGTTCTTTTTAGTGACTTTATTTTTACACCATCTACTGTTTTAGAGCTGCTTCAGGGTGGCTTTTTTCAAATGTGGTGTATGTGTAGAGCTCAAGGAAGGGGAACAGTGCCCTTTGTGCGGCACAACAAAAAAGATAAATTGTGTTCCCAATGACAGTGACAGAGCAGAACTCTGTTGTATATAGCAACAGGTTGCTTTCTTGGAACAGCAAAATCCCTTGTGGCTTCTTATCTTCATTATCTTATTCATACCAGTGTTTTTACTGCGGTGTTTTAGTTATTTTTATTTCCTTTATTTAGCCAGGATGAGTTCATTTAGAAAGAAGGACCATACCAGCTAAAAATCAAACATATTTCTTTCTTTTCCAGTTATGAAAAAATGCATAAAACAGCAACAGGTTTCCCTCGGGGTAGTTCTTAAAACACCTCTAAATGTATGCCCAGAGGGGAGAGAATATAAAATGATGATAAGTTCATAACATTAACAGTTTCTGCTAATATCTGCTGAGACAAAAACACCAAATTTAAAGCAGGAAGTGGTTGGTGAGTTCGTTCAGGCCACTCGTTCTGTTACAGTAAAGCTGGCGCTCATCAAGTTAATCATACATTTGGGGGCCAGGATGCTGTGTGAAGCGTGATGAGCCGTTGCCTTGACTCCCCAAAACTCCCACAACCATTTCACTATTCTGAGCTTTTCCGGCTTCCTCGTGGTCAGCAGCTGCACTCTGACACCGAGGAGTCAGCTTGGTGATGTATTAACAAGATCAAGTCACATGCAAATCGCAAAATGCCCCAGTAATGGTTGAAAAATGATCCACCAGAAACCCTTCTCTGTCACAAAGTACAAAAGCAATTATAAATCTACCTCTGTATGTGCTATCAAACAGAGTGATCGGCATTCACTCGCCTCAGATCAACAAAACCAAACTGTTTCTGAACAACAGGCTTCCATCAAAAACAGAAAAATCTCAAAGGACTCCATTGAAGGGAATAATTACAGGCAGGTCTCTGGAGACAAAGGATCATTGTTGGATGGATCCCTCTCTATGCTGGTACGGTACTTGGAAAAATAACAATACAAAAAGCTAACAAGACAAATCCTCTTGCTTAAATTGAAGTCACAACCAGTCAAAATTAAGTTATTTTTCTTCTTACCTGTCAGAGAAGTCCAAGGATGTGCTCTGAGGCTGATTTCAGTCTCCACCTGCTCTGCTCTGATACACGCTGTTGTTGTAGAAGAACACTCCGAGGTCAGAGGAACACAGGAGTGTATTATTCTTCTGGCTTCAGTAAATAACCCACAGTAAACCCTCTGTCTCTTGTTTTCTATGGCTTTGTTCCTCTGTAGCACATAAAAGAGCCTCTGAGGGACTTTTTCAGAAGTCTGCTCTTATTTTAAAGGCTCCCGGCTGGTTATAAGCACTGGGAAGGGAGGGAGGGGGAGTGGGTGGGTGTGACCAAAGCAGCTGAGTAATAACACATCACCATGGAGCCGGGCTTGTAGCTCCAGAGGGAGGAAGGGGGGGAAAAAGGTACAGGGAGGCCACCTGTATCACCTGTGTGTAGCACAGGCACATACTGCAAGTTAAACTCTTTCACTGCATAAATTGGACACTTTTTGTAAATACAGCAACATAATGTGGCCGGCAATAGCTGCAAAAATTGCACAAGACCAATGAGAGGGTAGATTTTCCATTTGTAGAGGAAGCTGTGTGTTCCAGTGTGGTTTCGACAAAACACATGCAGATAGTCAAAACGCATGCAAATGAAGAAAACAGCTGCAACAATTTTCCCGAGAAGGCTGCGAGCTTAAAAATATGAAGCTGTGCATTTACAACCCCCTGTTCCAAACGGGTTTAAATGCAATAGAAAATGTTAAAGAAAAACAGAAGATATCATAAATCAATATTCTATTCCCAACAAAACATAGAAATCATCAAATTTTGAAATGAGATATTTTACTGTTACATAGAGAAAATACAGTTTTAGCTCATGAATTAGCTTTTGAATTTGAATGCTGCAACACGTCTCAAAAAAAGTTGGAAAGGGGTCAACAAAAGGATTGAAATGGAACTAGAGCTGAAGGGAAACAGCAGCAGGACCATGACACAACTAATCAGGTTTACTTGCAACAAGACATTAACAAGATTGGGTATTAAAAGAGCACTGTAGAGAGGAAGAGCCTCTCAGAAGTTCAGCAATATGGGAGAAAACTGGAAAAACCTTGAATATTATCTCGTTTAATGTTCATTATTGAGAGAATCTGGAGGCATCTTGGTGCAAGGTACAGAAATTAAGTATTGGATGTCCATGATCTTTGGACCTTCAGGCAGCAACACGAAAAATAGACATGATGATGTCATGGAGATTCCTTCAACAAATCATTGCCTTTGTTCACTGCGCAATCTACAAATGCAGGAAAAGCTGCATATGAGCACAATAAAGAAACACTGCCAACTTCTCAGGGGGAAAAAAATACTCTGAGGTTAGACTAAAGGAAGTTAAATATTCTTTAAGGAAATCAGAAGGTCCTTGAAAGTCATGGATGACTTTAGATAAATTTGATATATGCTTGTATGATATGTACGTAAGCTAAGAGCAGTCATGTTTGAAAATTTTGTAATATCATTCATCTTAAGATAATGAGTTAACTATCTTGGTTACCACAAAATAGCAAGGACTCATTTTCTGAGGTAATTTATGTTGTTATCTAGAATCTATCAAGTAGTGACTCAATTCTGAGCTCACCTAAATAATCATGTGAGTTTGAGAAAACAAAACTTGTGGTAATCAGTTACAGTAGGAGATTAACTTGATGGCTATAAAAAAAACTTAACGTGTAACAAATTCACTCCATACTTGACGGTTTATACCCATGAGCTTATTCTGCACTTATAAATCTGGTTAATAATGTTGTAAACTAGAGCTGTACTGGTAGATTTGAATTGTACTTGAAGACATGCCTTAAAGTTTTACTACTTGTTCTCACACATTCAAATACGGTGGTAAACGTTACAAAACATATTGTATGTTTAAGCTACAAGACTTATGGATGTATTTTAGCTCCATAGATAACAGTATCTGGATCTGAAGTCTGAAGCTGGGAAGGAGGAGATATAGAAATTTTCTATTTAAGCTTATTATTCCAAATTTGAATAAAACTCGCAAGTCTAAATCTCAGCTTCACACATGCAGTAGGAAACACTAAAATTAGTTCTGTGAATTTTTTTTATTTTTTTTACCTCAATTTAAGAATTAGACTAGCCTGCCTCTTGCCTGATAATTGCTGGGATAGGCTCCAGCCTATGAAGAAAGAAGAATTAAATTTGAATTCTTTGGAGGATGCAAACATAAATACTGCAGGAAAGCTAAGTTTTATTGAACTTTAATTATAGTTATTTTGGGTTCTGACGCAGGATTTAACATCTTGTGAATAAGAAAGTAGATTAAAATTTCTATGAATTTGCAAGAATGGACCATTCATCCATCAGATTACCATTACTCTACAATACAGGAGTGTTTTTTCATGGCACAGCATGGTAAACAAAATTATATACTTTGATGACGTTTTGGAGGTGCGCTGATTTGAACAAGCTTCAGGGTGGATCCTCTGTTGCATTATCCAACAATAGGAAGACTCCTGCTCATTTCAAGCACAGCTCCATGAGCACAAAACAAACACGTCCACTCCTCTGTTTTTGTCCTCATTATTCATTGCTGTCTGGTGTATGTTGCTGTATGAATTTAGTTAAAGAACACAGTGAGTTTACTTGCGAGATGTCAGGGCCTTAAATGAAACCCTGCTTCTATACTTCCTGTTTTCCTGAATTAACTGGAGTGGTCAGTGAGTTAGATGGTCATCAGATACTGGACTCATGTTACTCACATTGTAGTGAGAGATTTAAATGATGTGAACTTCACGGTCCAAATAAGGAATATATTTAGTAGCTGAAAATGAATCAGAAAATGTTCAAATCAATAATTGAAATACACTTTCCTAAAAAATCCAAAGTTTGCCTACTAAACATTATTTATGGACTTTTGGATTAACTTTATATTCAAACAAAGGAAAGGCCTCCAACACAATTTTTTAAAGTGATCCAGAAAAGTCCCAAATTAAATTTGCTTTTCCTCTTCCAAAGAAAGATGCTGCATGGGAGGAGATACCCCTGTAACCAGACAGTCTTGAGCAAAAGTTTTGGCAGTGGCTCAAATTTGTAAAGAATTTCTACATGCTTTGTTATTTACTCTTTCCTTTATAATTTCACTCAAACTAAATATCAGCTTCTGAGCCAAATCCTGCCTGATGGTGATCCATGCCTCAAATTGATCCCAGTTTGTGGATTTCTGTTTGCCCAAAGGTCCTAGATTGGATTAAGACCTCAGAAGTTTAAACTAAATTTCAATATGATGATTTCTAAGCAACGTGGTTATCACGTTTATATCTTGTGACACGGTGCTCCATCAGGCTGGAAAATGCATTAAATGTCTTCAAATTAGTCCTGGAGCATTGGAAGAAAGTTTTGATGCTTTATACTTTGATCTTGACAGATCTGTGTGAAAGGCTGCTCCCTTGGATGAGAATCCGGGTGTTTCACTGTTGGCACAATATAGGACTCAAGGTTGCATCCATCCTTTATTTTTTTCCAACAATCAACTTTCACGAAGTCCCAAATAGATGAAATGGGTTTTCTCATCTGAGAATACTTCATGTCAGTCTTCTGCTGTCCAGTCCTTGATGTTCTCACCACAATAGGTCATTGCCCAATAATCTTCATCTAACTGTGTGTGCAGAATCTCTGAACTCCTGGCGACCTCATTTCGCCGACCTCTCAGGCAAAGACGATCATGGTATTTTGAGGACACTCATTGATGTCCTGACATCTTCATCACAGTTGAATTTCTCTGGTTGAAGCTTTTAATGATCCAGGAGGTCTTTCAGGTGAGATACACTTTCCCTGCACGAAAGACCATTTTTATACAAAGCAGTACGGGTTTCCTAAACCGACAGATTAAGACTACGAGTTCAACTTTCAGTTTGCTGTTAAATCCTGAAAGTCATGTGATTTTGTATTCACACATTTTTTTCTGTGCGGATACCAGAAAGATGTTGGCTGATACGTTCATGTCAGGACCAAAGCTAAATAGTCTGTGATTAAATTAAACATACCAAAGAGGTTCTTTGGAATTTGGAAAGATACTTCTGACGGTTCTTCAACAATATAAGCTGAGGAGAGATTTGTAAAAAAACAAAAACAACCTGGGAGTGGTTTTTAACATGCTTTGCTTTTAAAAAAGTAAAAACACTCCTCTCAACTGGTAATTTTGAGAAAGCGATCCATACTTTCACCTTGTCAAAACTTCCACTTTAAGCTTCATTCACGTCTGAGCCCATCCTTGCCGTCTCGTTTGTAGATTCTTAAGTAAGCGAGAGCAAATCGTACCAAGCTTCCCTTACATTCCTCCCAAACCATTTATGTTTCAATATCAAGATTTCATTGATTGCTTTTTACCTGTTTAAATAGGTTAGCACCTTATCTTTCCAGCTTCTCACACACTCCTTATAGAGCTCTGAGACCTGCTGACCAGATGCTTCTGGTTGTCCCGGTACTGTTTTCCTTCTCATTTCCCAGAGTGTTTCCTTTTAAGATTAAATCTGATCTTCCTCAGGCTGACTTTGAAAGAGAAATCCACGCATTCATAACATTGTGTTTGGATTACTGTAATTCTCTGTTTGTCAGGTTGGACCAGACCAGGGCTGCAGTGCTTACAGAGCATTCACGCTGTAGCGCCCCTGCTGCTGACTAACCAAAAGACGGGAATCCATCACCTCCTTCACCCGCTTCCTGACGCCTTTCAGGTGAAATGTAAGGTTTTATTGTTTTTAAGTGTTTAAACTCCTTGTGTCCATCTTATTTAAGTGAGCAGTTGCATCTCTACTCTCCACCCAGAGCCCTGAGGTCAGCCGACCAGCTCCTGTTGGCTGCCCTAAGCCAGGCTAAAGACCAGAGGGGATAAAGCTTTTTCTGTGGCAGCACCCAGAATATGGAACCCTCTTCCTCTGTCTGGTCCTCTCAGTCCATAGGTCAGTTTAAGTCCAGACTGAAAACACATCTCTTTTCTCAGGCCTTCAACACTATATGGAGTGTTGATACTTAGCTTGTTACTTTTATCATTATTTTATCTGTAATTTTTATTTTATTGCCAATTTATTTGTGATTATTTTTATCTGTGATACTACAGTTGCTACTGTAAAGCACTTTGGTCAGCGGGTGCTGTCTTAATGTGCTATATAAATAAATTAGAATTAAATTGAATCAAATTTATGGTATTGGGACTTCAACAGATTCTGTGGGCTTTGTGAGATGTGAGGAGGGTCCATTGCAGACTGGGTTTACATAGTCACCATCAGATCCCATGAGACGGGGTTCTGGGTAGTTTAGAGTGCAGGTGAAAACCACAGACTCTTTGTCGTGTTTTTTTTTAGTCCTTCCAGGACTCACTATTGTCCTGCTAGAGCAGTGTTTCTCAATCCTGGTCCTGGGGGACCACTGCCCCGCATGCTTTAGTTCTTTCCAACTCCTGAACACATGATGCAGTAATTGAACAGCTCGTCAAGATCTTTGCAAGCCTCCTAATGAGCTGTTAATTTGAGTAGGCTCTAAAGCATGCAGGGAAGTGGTCCCTGAGGACCAGGATTGAGAAATGCTGTGCTAGGGGGAGGTCAAAGTGACATCCAGAGCAGGGTTACTCACTTTACCTCCACTGGCAGGGTTGTTTTAATGTTAAGGCTGATCAGTGTATGTCCATTTCACCGAAACTTCCATCTAAAAAGGAAGGGAGTTCACTGACTAAAGGACATTTAAGCCTTGAATATCTCAACTTAGTATTTTCTACACACACACCTAGATCACATGACAGAAACACACTGAATCACTATGACAAAAAAATAGCTTTAAGAAAAAAAGTTGATTAAAAAACACATAATTTAAAGTAACCACTTTAAAAAGTGACATATTAAGAGGGAAAAGTGCATCGACTTAGAGACTGAAACACAAACAGAACAGAAAAGAAAGGGAAACCAAAGGAGGGAGGTGAGTTTTCCTGAGAACGGTCACATCAAACTCATATTTTCTTGTTCGTGCCTGCAAGTCGGGACTCGGGGCAAGTGAAACAGATGAAAAGAAAAAAACAAACATCTTCACCTGAACAAAACACATCGAGTCTAAAATGCTAAAACCTAAAGCAGCATGATGTTAAAACCAAACATCAAAACAGAGTAAGTTTCACCGTCGTGTCTTATTAACCCACCACAGCGGTTTGTAATCAGTAATCTCACCTGGTTGTGCATTAAAGGACATCACGATAACCTTTAAAAATGACCTAAGCATAATTTTCTCCTCTTTTTAAACATGTTAAATAGAAAAATATCACAGTAAAACACTGTCTGAGGCTCCAGAGATGTTCATTATCACTGCTGAAAGAAGCCTGAACTCATCACACAGAATGAGGAAACTGCTTGTATCCACGTGACATAGATACATAGATAGATAGATACTTTATTGATCCCGAAAACATGAGGCGGTGGCCACCCTAGCTCATTGTAGACCAGAGTCTACAATGAGCTAGGGTGGTAAATGCCTGCGTCTGTGTTGTTTCTGGTTCCTCCAATCATTCAAACTGCTAAAGTGATCGATGCAACTTCAGGGTGTTTTTTTTCTGCATTTTGTATTTTCTCTTCTTTTTAGCCTATTCTTTTTTATGTCTTTGTATTTTATGTGTTTTTATTGTATCTTTGTAAAGTGTCCTTGGGTTGCTGTTAAATAAAATGTATTATTATTATTAAAGACAAAAACAGGAGAGTGAGGCAAAGATTTTATGAAAAGATGTTGGAAAGAAGTGACGTTTGTGTTGGGATCAAATGGATCAAATTAACCAGTCACTTTACTTTATCTGGTTAGGATCCTTCTTTTGTCAACTTTTCCCTTGTGGATAAATTAAAGCTCATGGGATGATAAAAGCCACAGCTGCCATTCTTGTTTTACTTGTTTAGGTTGCAGTCGCTAAGCAAGAAGCTGACAAGACGTGAGTTGAGCTTCATGTCCTGGCGAGCTTTTTGATGAAGATGACGTAGACTGGGCTCCCATGAAGAATCTAAGCCATGATACAGTGAACACAGCCAGCTGAGATTTGTTTACACCCAACATACATAAGAACAATGTTATAAGAACACAAATGTACTTTAAACACGCAGAAACTTCAAGGTTTGAAATGAATCCCAAAAAGTTATAGACTTCCAAGACTTTAAAGATATCTGGGAGCTGAGCTGCCGGGTATATCTCCAATTCAAGGATTCCATCTTTCTTGGATGGATAATAACTAATAATCATAACATGATCACAACTCATAACAATTCAATCATAACAGAACCTTTGTTAAAGTTTTTTGTTAAAAAAAACTGTGAAAACGTCCTTGCACATTTGCCATTTTGGTTTGTTTGACCACCACTTCAAAGTAACATGACTGAATACAAGCAATACTCTGTGATGACAGAAAGCTTCTGTAAAATCTGTAACCACGAATAATGATGTGTTGAGGAACATCCTTCGCCCTGGAAGTAGTTCCTGCTCCGTGTAAAGACATAAGTTAGCTTAGCTGGTAATGCTGAGACACTACTGTTGTAGTTTTGGTTCAAGAAACAGACGCAAACTAAGTTGCCCACGTTGATTTGCTAAAATTGCAAAGCTGGTCGAACAGTTGCATAAAAATCGCTCCGGAGTTTATTAAATGCTCCACAATGAGTTTTTTTCTTCACTGCAATAAATACAGCACATTAAAAACCCACAACTGTCCTCTCCTCTGACATCTTGAGTCCTGCACAGCTGTTGCACCGCCCGCTTCTGCCTCGGATGTTCGTATCACCCTGCACGCGAGCGCTGCGACCAACACAGTAAAGGAGGGTCTCCGTCTCTTCACTGGTAGTCTTCCTGGGCCATCTGGGGGTCTCGCGACGCTTCAGGTCGCCTGCTTGTCCGGGTGGCTCTTCAGCTTGTGGAATTTAACGCTGTCCAGCTTCTCGAACCTCTTGTCGCAGAAGTCGCAGGTGAAGTTGTAGTGGGCCTCTGGAGTGTGTTTCTTCATGTGCCAGTTGAGCGACGCTCGCTGGCGACACTGGTAGCCGCAGATTTCACACCTGGCAGAGGATGATGATGATGATTTAATCTTACATTATTAAGCCTAAAAACATGAAAACATGTTTATTTCTCTCAAACATTTATCCCCATCACATTATGAGCTTGCTTTAATATCTCTTAGCATATCCTTGCACCTTCAGTATTTTGAACATATGTCAGCACCGGTTTGCCTTCAGCTCTACAGTTACGGCTGATACGGCTTCAGCATCAGGTCTTCAGCCATTTACAGCAAGACCTCCACTTCTTCTGTCTAGTTACTTCTGTAGATTTTGTTCCAGCTGTCTTGAAGCCGTTTAGATTACTTTTTGTCCACACTGTGTGTTGTTATGCCTTGGTTTTTTATTTGTCAAATTACTCTGTGCTCTACAAGCTGCCCCTCAAGATGTTAGACATTAAAGGTACTGTGTGTAAGAATTACTGACATCTAGTGGTAAAGATGGGCATAGAAATTACTTCGGTGGCCGTCAGTGGCGAAAACCCTGCAAGACATAAACCTGTTTTCATCTGTGAGTGGATCCAGTTGCCTCAGGTGTAGCGATGACTGCACTAAAGGTAACTACATCTACATTGTGCAATGTCTTCTATGTGTCTTTTAAGGTGTTACTTATCCCAAACGTTGCTCTAGCTCCTACAAAACCAAACTAGTACTGCAGTTTTAAAGCTCAGAGGGTTCTCACTTCACACACACAGTTGTTTGTACATTCAGAGACACCGTAGTTAAAATGGTGGCACAAATATGGTAGCTGCCATGTATGTGGACCCATAGACATATAGGTAGACATATACGTAGGTATTCACTGGTGCAATACATTTCTTAAAAACCTTTATGTGGTCGTATGTTAGTTTTCATAGTACAATGTTTCAAAATGTCAAGGGGTTTCAAAAAACTGTGTAAAATCCACATTTTGTGCCATTTTTATTAAAACTATATCGTGATAAAATAGATGTACTTATAGATGCATTAATGTACAACAAATTCAGCTTTACTACTTTATAAAGAAACAGCTTTTAAACCAGAGGGTTGTAATATAATGAATATCTATTGTCTTAAGTTTACTGATCATCTGTCAGTGATTATTGATCATCAATTATGTTACAGTTTAAAAAAATGTTTCACCATAAATCAAATATAAAAAAATGCAATCAGCCGAAAATTTTACAAACGTTTATCATTTAATCCAGTTTAAACTGAACTGGATTAAATAATACTTATGTTCATCTAATAAACTCTCTTGCCAGGACCAAGATGGTGGACGTGTAGACATGCCACAGCAGTGGGCTGAGGCGATAGATGTGCTGTCTACTGTACATGTATATATAGATATAAATGGCTCATTCTAAGAGAATAAATTACAGTTATTTTAATAAAGTGATTCAGTGTCCATAGAAACAGCTTTTAATAATATATTACATTTTTCTGTCGATGAACTTTAATTTTGTTCTTCGCTGCAGCTTTAAAATGAGTAGAAGGTGCCTATGAAGAATTTTAGATACATTTTTATGATTATTTCTGAAATTATTTTGAAACATTTATAGAAATTTGATTATGTAAGACAAACAGGTTATTGTGGTAAAGAAGTTAACCATGGGTCTATAAGGATAATAAAAATCAAAGTATGTGGTAAAACTGCACCACCTGCTGGCGTAAATGGGTGTAGTTGTAGGAACGTTAGAAAAAGGTTTAGTTCAGTGGTTCTTAATCTTTTTCGCCACGACCCCTAGGATAACATATGTCGGTGTTGTCGTTTCAAAAATCATGGCGCTAATTTAACAGATTCATCTCTGCATTAATGGTTTCATTTTGCTAGCCCTGATACAAATCCCAAATCTATTTGATAAATATAGGCTATACATTTTTGTACAATTATCTGGCGACCCCCTGAAATGATCTTGTGACCCTCAGTTTGAGAACCACTGGTTTAGTCAACACATTTTGGTACATATTATCTCTTTTAGCTGTTTCAACACATAAATGAAAATATGAAGCTTGTCCATTAGACGGTATGACTCCATACCTCTTTCCTCAGCTTCAGTTTCCTTTACAGATGTAAACATCTCACCGTGATGCGTGTTTATTACAATGCACTGATTCAGCAGACGTTTTCATCCAAGGTGACTTATAGTGGGGAGTGCAGAGCGGTTTTTGCACTGAGTGAGTTTATGACTGGTATTAGTGATCATATAATCTTAACGAGGAGGGTGGGAAACAAATTGATGTGTAAATACGATCCAGGTGCTCAAATATCCGTAATTCATGTTGTAAATGTTCCAGACTTATAAACAACTTCATGGAACAAGGAAATGTGTCGCGTGTGTGCAGCTGTAGAGGGGTTTACACCCACAGGTGATGACTGTCTGACCAATCGACGCGCTGCAGTGTTTCAACGTCACCGTACGGTACCAGCTCGGCACACATACAAGTATAGGACCATATTGTTTCCATTCAATGGAAAAATAAAAACAAATGAGAATAAATAAATAAAAGAAGAGGAGCTGACAGCATGCGATGGAAAAGCACCAGTAATCTGTGTGGTGGAGGACGGCCCTCCCTACTGTTGCTCTGTGCACCGCCTGATGTGTGTTTTCAGCTCGGTAACTTACTGGAGGGGTGTTTCTCCTGTGTGTGTCCGTCTATGAACCTCCAGATGATTCTTCCGCTTAAATGATTTCCCACATGTCTCACAGATGAAATCTCTGACCCCTGCAGAGAGAAACACGTTCATATTCAGAGTTCAGATTCATGCTTTACTCTATAATCCCACTGTGCAGTGCATTGTCTTTTATTCAGATGTCATACGTGTGGAATTACTTTCTTTTTTTAACTGGGTTACTTTTACATCTTGATATTTGTTTACTTAGAAATCATGTTTGTTTTTAACTTCTCATTCAACCAAAGAAATTCTCTGATGCAGGAACAGTTAAGTTTATCTATAATAATACACTTGTTGACAGGTCACAGGAATCTGTGAGAGCCCACCTGAATGGATGATCATGTGACGGTGCAGGTGGTTTGACAGGTAGAATTTCTTCCCGCAGCCAGGATGAGGGCAAACCTTGGTCCTACCTTTCCGGTGAACTAGATTCACGTGATTCTACACACAACAATCGGTTAATTTAGTCTTCTGCAAGAGGAAAAGGGGAAAAACGTGAAGAGAATGAAGCGTTACTTTACCTGAAAGCTGCTAATGGCTACATAAACCTGACTGCAGCCTTCATATGGACAGTGGAACATCTTGAGCATCCCATCAGCCTCGATGATGGGGCCTCGTTTGCTTCTCTTTGACCTGACACTACAAAAACACAAACTGTGAACTTAATGCACAAAGACCAGGAGGACTGGAGCTAGACTGCAACACCAGCTGATCTCACGAAAGTCAAATCTTCCCTTTGCAGTGAGATGCAGAGAACAAACCTGCTCAAACACCTCTGCAGCTGTCTGCTGCTGCTCAGCTCCAAGGTATCAACAGCAGGCTGCAGCAGCTGTTTGTCGGCCAAAGCTGCACAAGAACACAAAATGTTTCACAGAGTTAATTAAAAGTTACTCTGAGCATCAGCCGGTTAGACAAAGATAAAAGCAAATGAGACAGCAGGGACGTAAACATGAACATCAACATCTTTTTAATACATTCTAAATAAATAAGATTATTTACTGATTATGGAGCTTACATGAATTATATAAAGTATATTGGATTCATGTCCTGTTTGCGTGTTAGAGAGCAGTCTAATTAATGGTTTACACCCACGATATGCCCTCCTTCCCCACTGCCATATTTACATCCATCAAAAGTCATCATTATAACCACATCTTACCACTAAAGTCACTTATAATAGCTGGCAAATGTAAAGACAAAGGAAAGTGTCATAAAGTAACAGTGTGTCCCGCCAGATGTGGTGAAAACTTCAGTGCAATGCAATGTTTCAATTAAGGTTTGTACATATCTGTATAATGCAACTAATATACTCCACATTGCTTAATTTGGTTACTGTGTGCTCCAAATATGACCTTATACTGGGTAATGTATTCATAAAAATGAGAATGTTTCTCAACTAACTCAACCTTGTTAACACAGCTGAGATTAAGACCATACATTTGAATATTTATGCAGATATTGCAGGCCTTATTGTTATTGTAATATCCAACAATAATATGTCATGCTTTCCTAATGTCATGCAGCCCAACACATGACTGCTACTTTTTCAGTGGTCACAGAAATGTAATCCTTCAAAAAAGGAAAAACAACACAATGTTCAGGACTGTCAACCCCTGACCTAATAACACAAAGAAGTGCTTAAAATCATAAATGGTGAAAAAAAAGCACAGGTGGAAAAAACAAGAGGTTCACAGTTTAATCTTCTGACTTGACTTGTCCACACCAGAGCAAAGTTATAGCACTGAAAGACCAGGACTTATTGGACTTTCTGTTGCCTTTCTATCATCTCCAACCAGTCTGCCCATTCTCCTCTGGCATCAACAAGACATTTTGGTCCAGACAACTGCTACTGACTGGATATTTTTTCTTCTTCAGACCATTCTTTGTAAACCCTAGAGATGGTTGTGTGTGAAAATCCCAGTAAATCAGCAGTTTCTGAAATACTCAGACCAACAACCATGCTATGTTCAAAGTCACTTAATTCTCCATTCTTCTTCATCCTGATGCTCAGTTTGAACTTCAGCAGGTCATGTTGACCATGCCCTTAAAGGCCCACTATATATCTTATGCTATCCGTCCCGGATGTGAAAGTACTATAGTGCGGTTTTTCAGCCGCAGGGCTGCTGGGCCGCGACGGCCCTAGAACTAATAATAGATGTCCCTGTGCCATTAAAAGAGTCCGGAAAGCAGAGTTTTAAGGTAGAAAAGTTATATAGTGGGTCTTTAACAGCGCAATCACTTTCAACTCCTCTGTGCTAATTCGTGCTTACCAACAGCGCTCGTTGAAGGCCCGAGTTCAGATTAGCCCACAAAGTTTTAGTTAAAAATTCAGCACACCTGTCATGGAGTCTTCATCCTCCGCTGTTCTGACTTTTGAGTCAGTTGCGCACACCTGGTTGTAGGTGGGACCCCCGATGATGGAGCAGGTGACTTCCTCCACATTTCCACTGCCCATGTTGAGCTGGATTCCTTCCGATGCCAAAGCCTCATAACTGGGGCCAGTGATGATTATCAACTGAGACAAACCGAGAAAAACAACTCTAACACTTCTGAAAAGCAACAACATGATGATGTGTACAGTCTCATCTCACTTACCTGTGAGGCCTCTAAAGCCGTCCTCTGGTCAGGAATCTCACAGCCAGTCACCACCGTGTGCAGAGTCTGAGGGCTGAACAGTTCAGTAGATTCTTGTGGCTGCAGGGCCGGTGGGACCGTCAGCTCCAGCTGAGCACCCAGTGGGACGGAGTCATTTAAACTCTGCGACAAAACCGAGTCCTCATCCGGCTTCTCAAGCTCATCGGCTAAGGACACTGTCATGCACTCATAATCTTGCCCAACAGACCTGATCTCTTCTTCTTCTCCAAGTTTCTCTCCCTCTCCTTCCCCTCCATCCTCGCCTTGCCTCAGATCCTCTGCAGGGATGGGGTGCAGCGCTCCTGTGAGGGCGTCTTGCTGCTGCATCAGCTCCATCTCCCACACAGGCTCCCCTGTAGGAGCCCTGGTAGGGGCCTCTGGGACGGGCTGGTGGTTTAGAGTTGCAGCTTCCTCCCTCTCGCCCACAGCTGCTTGCTGCTCCTCAGACACATTTTCTCCAACATCTACAAAGGATTTAGATTAAAAAGACTGATAAAAGAAAATAGTTATGTATAACACTTATGACTAAAACAACCCCAAAATGAAAATATAAAGCTTCACACATATCAGGCTGCACCTTTGAACTTCCTGAGAGCCTCGTTCCTTCTCTGCCTGCCCACAGTGCCTTTAGCCAGCGGTGTGTCTGTTTCGACTGCAGCCTCTCCATCACTGTCCTCGTTTCCTCTCTCCTCAGACTCAGAGTCACTTGCCTCCCTCAGTGGTGGGAAAAGGTATTGCACAAAGGAATGGTTGGAGTCACACTGCCAGACAGCAGCGGTGGAGAAGTTAGCCTGGGGCTGCAGGGCTCTGAGTTGGGGCTCATGGGGGCAGGAGCACTTGTGCTCCTGGTACCAACACACAAGACTGTGGAGGGTGGACACACTCTGCTTTCTACCTGTGGAAAACAAAGGTTGATAGATTATTGAGGGAATGAACATGGATTTCAAGAGGAATCTGTGTTCATTTTGGCTGAATACAAGATTTAAGATGCTCAGTAGTCTGCCGTCTTCATGATGCTCATTCTCAATAGGAGACAGATCTGGACTGCAGGAAGGCCAGTCAAGTACTTGTGTTTATCAAGTCATGCAAACTTTTCCAGCAGTGTTATCAAGCAGTAACATCTAATATCTGGGAACCTTCATAGATAAACAACTCAACCCTTTAACAAGGCCTGTGTGTATAGGACAGTCCAACAATGAAAATTTACACTCAGAAAACCAGCCAAATGTCACTTTTAATGATTGTGGATGTGGCCAGTAAGATAGTGGGGGCAAAGTTCAGTAGTCTTACTGAAATCTTTAGCAAACAGATGTTGAATAAAGCCATGTACATTAGCCAAGATCCCACTCGCCCTCTGTACGTTGAATCTATGCCATTCATGTGCCAAAAATATTTTTACCCTTCTTTCCATTCAGGCACTAAACTCAAACAACAGGTGTAGATAGTTTTTGTCCATTGTAATGACTGTTTATTTACTTTTTATAATCTAACTCCCAAATTGTTTTTAACTTGTAAAGTGAAGCTGTTGTTTTGCTTTGTGTTAACTGTTGTATGATTTTTATGAGCCGTATTCCTGCTGCACAAAGTGACCCTGTTGGACAAACGAGAAACTAGATCTGAATCTCTACTCTAGAAAAGAAACTACATGCAAATCTGATGTCAGATATGAATTCCTGGTCGACTTTTATAGTAAAAATGTCCAACACAACAAGAACAATTACATTATGCAAATGACATAATTATACAACACTACCACTTCCTTTTTCCTTAAAATATGAAAAAGATAGATAGATAGATAGATAGATAGATAGATAGATAGATAGATAGATAGATAGATAGATAGATAGATAGATA
>JBBBVU010000022.1:5614490-5628011 GCA_037177055.1 Atherinosoma microstoma | reverse complement strand
TAGATAGATAGATAGATAGATAGATAGATAGATAGATAGATAGATAGATAGATAGATAGATAGATAGATTTTATTGACTTATTTACTTTTATTAGGGCCTGAAATTAAATAGCTCAAAAAAGGTTTGTACATAAACTCCCGTGCAAAGAAAACTTTAAAAACATTTTATGGTCACATAAGACAAAAACTGCACTCTTTCTTTTTTTTTTTTTTTTACCAAACTGAGCAGAGGTTTGTTTAGATGAGTCAACTTTCAACCTCATAAATACAGTGCAGGATGTTATATGTGGGGGAGGACGTGTCACGCTCTGGGGCTCTTTTGCAGCTAGATTGTGAAATAATACCAGAGAAGAAGAATGTCACAGCAAAACACAGACTGAACAATTGAAACACACAAAGGCTGTTGGTGGAAAGGTAAAAAAACAAAACCAAAACATGTCTGTGCCAGCTCCTGAGACAGTTAACCCAACACTACTCAATCTGCCAATAACAGAGGTCAAATATCCAACCAGGATTCTTCTAGAAATTTGTTGCTGGTTTTTGTAGTACAAAATGATACATACTGGGTATTTTTAAAAAAGACCCAGTATGTATCATTTTGACCAAAATATTTTTTCAGAAAATCTGTAATGAATTTAAACTTGATTCACAAGATAGTAAAGTTGTACATTGTACAATTATTCTATTCATTAAAAGAATAAAAGAAAAAAACTGAAAGACAAATATAGCGACTAATTACACACCTATATACACGCGCGCACACACACACACACACACTAACCTTTTGAAACAGCTGCTGCTAAAACAGACTACTTTGATTGTTTTTATTGGTGTTTTTATTTCACTGTAAAGCACGTTGGTTGGCCATAGGCTTTTGAATGTGCTATATGAATAAAATTGACATTAACATTAAAATATGACAATAATATGAAATACTAAGAATTAATAAGTCAAGATTTTGTTAAATGTTTGGTTTATGAAATGTCAGAGCATTGTGGAAAATACTCATAACAATTTTCTTTTAGTTGAAAAATCTGAGATATCGATTTTACTCATATGTCATGATAGAAATACTAGTTTTACTTTTTTGATTACTAGCAGTTCTTTTAAATCTTGATGAACCATGAACAAACATCAACCCCAGACTGATCTTGAAAGCAGCCGCTCTTTAAATGTAAACAAGTAGCTGACAAAATCTTAAAACAACCAGATAAAACAGCTTCAAATTAGTCCTGCTAGGTTCATTTGGAAAATATTACCACTTTATAAAAGCAGTACTCACTTCTTTTCTGTTTTTCTGAGACCTCTGGTGCAGGTTTCATCCTATAATGCAGAGAAACGGAATTTACAATGACACCATTACACATTTAAATCTGTACAGCAGTGAAGTAAGAAGCAAGTTAACATGAAAACACTGTCGTCAAAGCCACTAATTCGTTTTCTTACAAGCTTTAAAACTTCGAGGTTAATTTCTTACCCGCAGTATTTTTGCTGATATTTTTCTCCGTACGTGGAGTTAAGCAGGATGAGATACTCTGCCAGCCCAGCATCACTCAGACTGGTCCGTCTGCGGAGCTCGCTCCACAGCTTGTGCGCCTCTCCGAGGTACACCCTCCTAACATCGTACTTCTTCCGCGACTCCAGACGCCTCTGTGCTCGGTCGGAGTCTGTGAGCCTTGGACGTCCCCTGCAACGCCTCAAAACACCCTGATCCCCGGCTTGGTTGGCGTCCTGGGGACTGTCAGCCGGGCGATGCGCCATCTTGGCATTAACAGCTGATGTGATTGACCAACATTCCGGAAGTTGTGTCAAGCCTCACCGGAAGCACAGATAAAAAAAAGTTGTTTCTTCGTGTGTTTTTTTTACAATAAGCTTGTCAACCGAACAAAAGCACCTTCTAATTTATTTATATGTCAAAACAGATCATATAGACCAAAATGCCGCGAGAGAAATGTCAAGTAAGTAGGCCAAGATCCGTGGCGGAACCTTTTTTTTTTTTACTCGGACGGTAACAGCGCAGACACCAATGTGCAACGCGTAAACAGACGCGGGAAGCTTGAGGTTGCATAGTTCTCAGATATCACAACTAGTATTCTCACATTATTAGTGATGGCGGATATTTTAACGCTGGTGTTCAGGACATTTATGTCAAAGACAGGTCTGAAGAAGGACTTGACACCCAGTCCTCCATCAGCAGGCACCTTACTGGTGGGAAACCACCGCGTCAGCCGCTCCGTGCTGCTCCTCGCGGCCGTCACCGCCGCCTCAGAGTTGGGGATTAAAGTGGTTTTCTTCGCCCAAACACAAATTCAGAGTCTCCCAGTGTCTCTGCAGCGGTGTGTTCCCAGCCTGAGTCCAGACAGTCTAAAGGTAGAGCTCTCTTTAAACCTCAAACATGTTGGTTCCTGTTTCTAATGAGGCTTTCACCAGCAGGAGTTGTGTTAATGTTTGAATACAGGGACTTTATATATATATATATATATATATATAATACTTTGTCATTGAACTGCTAGCACGAGTTTTTTTGTTGGCAGCGACCTAAAATCATCTAATAAAGTTTTTATTTTAATCAAACATCAGGTAAATATAAAAGCAATAGTCTAAAACAGGACTATTCAACTTTGTCCCACTAGGGCTGTGACCCTTGTGGAACCGAGTTTAAAAGCCCTGGGGCCTGTTCCAGAAAGGAGGTTCAACTAACTGAGTTTAGAAAGAAACTCTGGGTCAACTTACTGTGAGCTGAGCAACTCCGAGTTCTCAGTTATAGAACAGCTGCTTTGAGTTGGTTCAGTCAACTCTGAGTATCTCTTCCCAGAGTTGGGAAACACAACAAAAAACCATCATCAATGGAGCCCTGATACCTGGAATCACCATAGCAACCACTGACAAAAAGCTAATAATTTAACCTGATTGGTGCAGAAGTTCTTGTTGAAGCTTTTGAGCAATATAAAGAGGTTTTTTGGTTTAAAAAAAAAAAAAAAGGATCACTGTTAAGGGTGAAATATGCATAGAGGCAACAGTAAATGAAGTAAAGAAATATATTTTATGAAAGTATTAGCCTATATTAGGCTATAAATTATTTATTTTTTGTCTGTTTCATACTGATATACAAAATAGATTTAAACCCTCCGAACAGATGCTGTTTTAACTCATACAGTACATGTCCTCTCTCCTATTATCTGTATTTTTTATTTTAGATATACATCTATGGACTAAGATTAATCTCCCTGATGTGAGGAGGAAGAGGATGGTGAGGAGACTGACAGTAGATCTCTGTAACACATGTGGAATTATGATTTCAGACATGTATGAGGACTTTCCTCATGACTACACCGTTGTCTCTCTAAAATCGTGTTGCCAACATTATCAAGAAAGGTTTAATTTACAAAGAAGTATGAAGTCTCGCAATGTAAAATACAAATCTTGTTGCGATGTCATCACATGCGCCCTGCATGCGCTGTCATGTTGGATATGTAGAGCTGGAAAAGCCAAGTGACTGTAAAACGGTGCCGTTTCGTGACATCTTGATCAGGAATTAATAACACGTCTGTCTGAGTTCTGAAAAGTCCTCTCCCCAAGAAAATGATTATGTATTAATTCAGCTTCTAAATCTATGGAATCGCATTAGTATGGACAACCCATGTCTGACAGCTGCTTCAGGTGGGAGGAGACAGGTAGAAACTCAGGGTCACTTTATGGTGAACCTGCTATAGAGTAGGTTTACTTCATGGAGTCAGTTACCATGGTAACAGACTCAGTAAAAGACTTGCCTCGCTTTCTGGAATGGAAAACCCAGAGTTTCCACCAACTCAGGGTTAACATACTCAGAGTTTTCTACATAACCTGCTTTCTGGAACAGGTCCCTGGTCTAAAATGATTTTTTTAAAAAGCACCTGGTAATAATTTACATCATTGATTAAATCATTGATGGAAATAATAGTTAAAGGAATAAAACGATAAATCCACACAGCAAGGTAGACTAAATTTGCATTGCCTGACCTTAAGCTAAGCTCTGAGTCATTAATGTTTAAGCTTTCACAGTCTGAGGGGAAAAAGCTGTTTTTCAGTCTGTTTGTCTGTGCTTTGTTGTCTGTGTACTAAAAACCTATTCTCTTTTAGTCTTCTAGCAGAAGATTTGCTTTTTTTCTTTTTAAAAATATTTCACAATACCACAGATAGGAAAATCCTAAGTATTTATAAAGGGTTAACATTGTTTTTGGTGTCTTTAAGGGACCAGTATCACCAGTACTTGGACAAGTATCACATTAACTAGTGATAGAAATTTGCAGCTGTAAACATGATACAGTGTTAGGAAAACCCTTTGGAAATTACTTAAAGTAGCCTAATGACAAAAGAAGGAAAAGGAAAAAAAAAGTAGATTTTATGGATCAAAACATCATAAACAATCATCTTGTTATCACTGGATCTTAGAATTGTATATATGCAATCCAGATGAACAACAACACATGACTGTCATAATGCATCTATGTTTGGTGCGAATCAAACACTTCATACCGACTATCAAACACGGTGGTGGAGGGCTGATGATTTGGGGCTTGTTCTGGACCGGGATACCTTGCAGTCAATGAGTTGACATGAACTCCTCTGTATACCAAAGGTACTGTAGAATCAAATGTGAGGCCATTAGTTTGAGAGCTTAAACTGACACTGGGTCATTCAACAGGACAATGATCCCAAATACAGCCGCAAATATCCAACAGAATGACTGAAAAAGAAAAGAATCAAGATGTTTCACTGGTCCAGTCAAAGTCCAGGCCTCATCCTGAATTAAATGCTGTGGGACCTTATAGTAACTCTTATAAACTTTAGATTTTCACACTTTTCCAGCCCTAATGAAGCCTAATTCAGTTTCAGTTTTGCATCCTGTCTCTTCTCTGAGCTCTCTCAAGCCAGTAATAGTCAGTCCAATGTTAACTCCTGCTCTATCTCTCTTTCTTTTCCGCTCTTCCTCCGGTAATGTCCTCTTCCCTTTCTTCGCTGAATCAGCCATGGTGCTCATTCAAAACAAATCATTGATATCCAGCTCCTGGCGTGTGACATGGAGGTGTATTGCAAAACGTAGCCTTCACATGATGTTCTGGAATGCGGTTCTACAGCACCAGGATGCTGTAACACATAATAAATGTCAGTAAAATTAGTCAGAATAAGGAGGTTTGAAGTCGGAAACTTGTGTAGTGTTGCCTTAAGAAAGTTGTGCATGACAAACGCTAACAAATTTCAATGAACTGAGACAGAATCTTAAAAAGAGCAAAATGCCTCCACCGTAATGCAAGAGATTTTGCCATCAAGCAGAAAATTACTACTCAGTTTTTTCTGTTAAAGGTGTTTTTTTTATACACATTTCCTGCATTTTGGCTTAGTTTTTGTAAAACAGATATGAGCACAATGTAATGAGTCATGTTGCTCAGCTGAGTTGTTTTAAGCTCATTTCAAGACCTGGCGAGGACCAGGTCATTTTTTATATCATGAGAAGAAGAAAAAAAAAGACATGAAAAATGTCTTTTTGCCCTGGCTTTGTATTTGATGACTAGATGATTTATTACAGTGTCAGAAACATAAACTCCTTAATTTCTTTGCTTACACATAAATGTAGGACTTGTAATTTATCTTTAGAAAATATCATTGTGATTATTATCACCATTACATGTTGTCTTAACTATTTTCTTTCAGTCTACTTTGTCATGATTTCTGTCTTTATTGTTTAGAAAATTACATTTTCCTATCCCCGGACTCTGGAGGAGCTGCTCCTGCAGGTTGCCAGCCTGCACGAGTCTCCCGTACCTCCCTCACTCATCATTATTGACAGACTGGAGGGCTTCCTACGTGGCCCTGCGGGCGGCGGCCATAGTGGACTTACCTCAGGCGAGCAGTCCTCGGCAGCACACTTGGCCGCGCTGCTTTGCGACACCGCAGCTTTTCTCACGCAGCTCCTGGAACAACGTGGGTCGAGTTCAGCCCCCTGCCGCATCATCACCTCCTTCCTGTCAGAAGTGGACTCTGATCACGAAAGCAAGGATTCCTCTGCCACAGATCCCATTCTTGATGTCCTGGACCGCTACTTCCTGGTGCGCTGCACTCTGGATCAGAACCGAGGCTATGAAGCTGCAGCGGCCGCAGCAGAAGAAGTGTGGCACATTTATCTTTCCGGGCGAGGAATCACAGAGGCTTCTTTTGCTGAAAACTGTGACAACAAGCCGAGTTTAGCTCAAGAGTGGCAGCTCTTCATTTTTCCTGATGGTTTAATGGAGTTTAAGTTGGTTTGAAAAGACTTTAGAGGATTATTAGAAACCAAACTCTTTTATTACAATGTAATGTAATAAAAACCTTAAGACTATACATACAATTATTCCACCAGTTCTAGGTGAGTAACATTGAATTTTTTTTATAACATACTGTAAATATGTTTTATATAAACCAAATAAATAAAATGTTGTAAATATTAATATGAATTGTTTTTAATTGAATAATAATTTCTAAAAGAAAAAAAGTGGTATTTTTGTGAAATACTAGAAATCAAAAAGGCCTGAAAATACATTGTACATTACTTCACTTTACTGATTTGTCCCTTCGGGTAATTTGGTTTGCAGCAGACAGACACGTTCAGCAGTAGCATCAGATAAGACATAAAAGGACATAAAACGTACAAGATAGAAGATATGAGCAGCAAATTACAACATATGCAGCAAGTACTTGGTCTTAAATCATCTAAAAACAAAGTGCATAGTAAAGTAAGTAAATAAGCACAGGTGCAAAGTAGCAGCAGCATGGTGCAATTACCTCTTCCTCTCTGCATCGTTTAGAGCCCAGATGGAGAGAAGCACACAGGAAAATGTGTCTGTTTTCAGTAGCTGGGGGAACAGATAGGTGGAGACCAGAAGGAAGTAACTTTCATTCGTGGTTTAGAGGATGTATTTCATCCATACACATGGACTCACTAAAAGGAACATGTTTTGTCTTCTCTCTCTCGCCCTTCAATTGCTTGTTAATCAACATTTTAGTCATTGCTGTTAACACAAATATCTAATCAGCCAATCACATGGCAGCAACTCAACACATTTAGTCATGTAAACATGGTGAAGACAAATTGCTGAAGTTCAAACTGAGCATCAGAATGAGGAAGAAAGGAGATTTAAGTGAGTTTGAACGTGGTATGGTTGTTGGTCTGAGTATTTACTGGGATTTTCGCACACGACCATCTCTAGGGTTTACAGAGAATTGTCTGAAAAAGGGAAAATATCCAGGGGGCAGCAACAATTGGGGATATTCGGCTTTTTGTAAGATGTCCGAATGAACCTAAAATGCACTTTAATCTTTACATGTGAACTCATTTAAACTTTTGAATGCACGTGTACAACTGTTAAATGTTTTAAGTACTTATTGCACATAATAAATGTTTATAAAGCGCTTCATATGGCACTCAAAAGCACTTTGACACTTTATGCTGTTCACGAACAAAATAATTAATCACCGAAAACCCAAAAGAGGTGTCCAAACCATGAATCAACCACTTAGTTTTCTGGTTCAATGACAACTTGTGTTGGAACAGTCTTCTTTATCAAACTGTTCACATTTTAACATCATCAGACCAAGACGACACCTAACACATGATAACTTATATTAAGACATTATAAATGAGTGGTGGATATCATAGTTACAAGTATTTCCCCATTAAGAAAAATAAAGTAAAATGGCACATTATAAAATTTGTTTATGAAGTCTTCCTTGGCAGTAAATAGTGCAGTGATAGAAACATTCAAATGCATTGATCCTAAGGGGAAATAATTATCATTTTATAATGCAAGTTTCTGTTTTTTTTTTAAATTAAGTTTTGTGTATGTATGTATGAAGAAATACAAATTATACTGTTCATCCCAGCAAGGACACAGTCACCATTTGAGTGTGATAAAGATGAGACATATGGAAATATATGTAGAAAATATATACAAAGCATATATGAATAGTTATACATAATTATATGCAGCATAACAAGAAAAGGCTATTAAAGGAAAAACCTTCAGAAAACAAGCAAACATTTGTGCTGTAAATCTCTGTGTCTTTTAATGAAAAAGCATAGCAAATCAACAATGCTTAGAAATGTTTGAATATACTCATAGAATACTTATAATTTCAATTATGGGAATTATCCAACACCACAAAATTAAACAACCATGAAAAAAATATGATTGAATTCAATTTCAACATGGCAGAGGTTAAATGTTTTGCATTGAAATGCCACACATGCTGCACTCTATAGATGGCAGTATTACCTTCACAAAAGAAAGGAAAAACACTTCAGAGTGAAAAGAAATTAAGAAACGGCTACAGTTACCTTAAAATGTATATTGCCTCAAAGCCTTGCTGCACAGCCTACAGTAATGATAATTTGATTAGATTTATTCCAAGATTCTCTCATAAAAGAAAATAAAACTTACTGATTTAATCTATAACAAATGTAATAAAACATTAAAATAATTACATACAAATACAGTGTGATTCAGATTTGGAACTGGCATGGCTTGAGGGGTGGGGGTGAAATTTAAGGGTTTCATTTTAAGAGAGGCAAAATAATATGTTTTTATGGTCAGCAAACCCCTTGAAGCCTTGGATTTTGTGAACAGCTACAACCCAATGTTGGCACATATAAGTAAGATTGTACATAAAGCTCACAGCGTGACAGACATTAGCATTGTCATTATAAGCATGTTAGCGTGCGGATGTTAGTAATTAGCTAAACACACTACAGCTAGCATAGCCATGTAAAATTAAATTTCTTTTTTGACAAACTTATAGAACATGTAAAATAAGCTTAGCTATTATATATCGAGTTTTGGATACACAGAATACTCGTGTAACTTTGTCGGTTTTCAGCTTTGTAAGGGAATTTGTTTACAATAAGAAAAAATGAGGAACATGAACAGCATCCGTTTGTCCCATTAACAGTCTCACATTTCGGGATGTCTGCTGCATATTTTAATCTCATAGCCATTTTGCATATGGTAAAAATGAGAGCACACTTAGCGCAGTAGTGACGGGATAAATTGCTCTGACTCTTTATGAAGACATACTTGACTCTTTAGCTATGCTAATTCAGACATTGTATCTAGCTTATTATATAAAAAAGATTTGCCCAGTTTTTTATGTATCTAAAAGGTTAATATTGTTAAACTCAGCTTGAACCAAACTTTAACATGCTAACATTATTCGATAAGATTGTACATAAAGCTAATAGAGCGTGACAAACATTAGCATTGTCATTGCAAGCATGTTAGAATGCTAACAATAGTACTTAGCTAAACATGCTACAGCTAACATATCCGTGTATACGTTTCAGTTTTGTTTTATTTTGCAAATTAACATGCATTGAACAAAAAGAAAAAGCTTAGCTACTACCGAGCTATGGGTACACAGGATATATGTGATATGTTTGTTGGTGTCCAGCTTTGTAAAGGATTTGTTGAAAAGAAGAAAAAAATCATAGGAACAGAGCATCTGTCTGTACCATTAACAGTCTTACATTTCAGGATGTCTGCTGTATATTTTAATCTCATAGCCAGTTTGTCAGTTAAGCTAAAAACAAGAGCACACTCAGCTCAAATATGAATACATCACTGAAAAAACTCAAAAGTTTGTTCAATCAACTTGAAAGTTCATGAAACTGCAAGATACAATATTTATGAATCAGCATGTAGGCTTTTAAACTGCAGTATGTTGTGTAAATCACAGCTGAAAATTTCTGTGTACTTGTAGTGTCCCGTACAGATACATCCAGTGGACCCTTCTCTCTGAGTCCTTCAGCTTACACATTGGTATCAGTCACCTCCTCGGCTCTTTTGACAGTAGATGAGAGACTTTAAAGCCTGGATGGAGATCCAAATCTATTCTTCACCTCATCTGAATGGAAGTATCGTCCAGGTGCAGCATGTCGAGTTTTGCTACCTTTCATCCGTCATCATGGACAGGGTACTGCCTCACCAGGAAGGGTCTTCTATGAGCAGGGATCTCATTTTTGTACTCGTTGGCGTAGATAACCACTTTTCCGAGGTCATCAACTCTACTCATTGGGCTGTAATCCATAGAGACCCCAGAGTCAGCCACTGCCATGTAGGTGTACCCAGAGTCTTTCGATGTACTGGCAAGGTTTGGATACTCAAAGCTGGACTGGGACGAAAGGCGACCGGAGCCAGAGCTTTGCTGCACAGATCCCAGATCAGAGTGAGACTCACACAATGCTGTCTTTCTAGAGGCAAAGAAGACCTCAAGGGGTAAGGCCTCCTCTAGGGTGTCATCCATTTGGTCATCTTCACTGTGGTTGTTACCACTAAGGGTGACATAGGTGTCCTGAGATTCAAGCAGGGAAGACTGGGAGCAGGGGATGGGGTGCTGTTGGAACGCCCGTAACCGATCCATCAGCCAGTGGTTGTTTGGTAAGGCTCTCCACCCATCTGTCAGAACTGAATCACCCCTGTCCAACACCTCTCCCTCAACAACCCCTTTCCTCATATCCTTGTCCTCACCTCTGACAGCGGTCAAGGCTTTAGAGGCCTTTGGTGGAAGAGGTGGGGAAGTCAGAGAGGGACAAAGGCTCAGTTCTGAAAGAACCTCCAAGGGGGAAGGGTATTCTTCAGAGTAGATGAAAGCTGGAGTCAACCACAAGCCTCCACTGGTCTGACCTAACCACACCTATATATAAACACAAAGAATTATGAGAACATTGTAACTATGACCATTGGATTTCACTCACAGACTCAGAGTCTTGTTCTTACCTCAAAGTCTCCACCATAAATAGTAAAAAGACCTTGGAATTTGCTGTCAGGAGTTGGAATAACTGGCCAAATCTTCCTTATAAGGAACCTGAAAAGGAAACAGAAGCTGAGTATAGATTTCCCAATTTGCACTTAAAATTTTTCAGGGGCAATAAACATATTTGTGGCTTGAAAACAGACTGTTTGTGCATTCTTTGTTCACTGACCTCTGATGGGACAGAAGTATGATTACAAACAGCAGAAAGAGGATGAAAGAGATGATGAGAGTCAGGGACATGATGAGTGGGTCAAGTTCTGGAGGAGGCACAGGAAGATGAGTGTGTTAGATCTCTGAATGTTGAATAGAAATGTGGCATGACATACACTTTTATATACTTTAAGAACAATACACGAGTATCCACCTGCAGGTAAAGTTTCCATGAACACTGGGTCACTCCAGGCACTCCAATAGCCATCATAGGCGATCCCATCCAGCTTTACACGGACTTGCACCTTGTACTTTGTACCAGGATGAAGACCTCTCAAAATCAATTCAGAGCAAGCCTGCGCCACCTCCACCTGTGAAAAAGATTCCTTCAACAGTCAGTCCAACCCCAATCATAGCCTTAACCTGTTACTTAAAGTCATGAGAAGCCACTGAAATAACTGTCATACCTGCACAACGTGGCTGTCTGCTGGAGTGTAGATAACTTCATATATCGTACTGTCAACCATGTACTTGAGAGGTGGTGGCACCCAGCTAACATTCAGCTGGCCTTGCTGACCTGTGGTGTTCAGCGTTACATTCGCTGGAGGGTCTAAAAGAACTGCCGGACAGACAAAGGTTCTTGTTAGGGATGATTTTTGAAGTAAGTGAGGTGGAATTTTGTTCCTCCGTGAAATGTTTTTCATACCCTAAAGATACCCAGATGTCACTTGTAAGCTTGGAACATGACCAGATACATTGCAGGATTAGAATTCACTTGGACTAGTGTCTTTATCCAGTTAGTACATCTAAATTGTGCATTTAAGGCCTCTCACTTGCTCTATTTTACTTTCAACAATCTCTTGAAAACTGCTTGTTTATCAAAGTGGCTTAGGCAGCATGAAGACTTTTTTTTTATTTTATTTTTTATAGATTTTCATTGTAAAAAAATTTTCAGCTGTCAACAAATACAACACTGATAAGAACTGAGACCAAATCCTAAAGCGAAGGTTAAAGTTGTTAAACCAAAATATGGAGCTTGAAGATGCTGTAAAACTTCTGAAGGTCTTACATGGACAAGCAATACCAAACATATTTGATCTGTTTCCTTGTAAGTAAAGCATGCTACCATAAGTTTAATAGCAGTGCATTTATTTAACTGTACTGATTAGCAAAGCTTGAAGAAAGCGCAGTATTCAATTTAAAATCACTCACAGACAAGCTCAATGAGAAGGCTGCGATTGTGGATGAGGATGCCATCCCGATGAACCTGGATATCCATCTGGGTGAACATCTTAATCTGGTTCAGATGGCAGACGAACAATCTTTTCCCGCCTGCGGCAGGGACGACTCTCAGTGGGCACGTGCTGTTGTTTTCATTTCTACTCAGGAACAGAGGGAAACATCGTAGGTCCAGCAAAAAGATAGTGTTTCAACATAATGCAAATGCTGAATGACGTGACTACAGCACATCCGTCTGATTTTAGAACATTTGTCTCCAAAAATGAAGAGCTTTTAAATCCTTGAAATATTTACAAAATCCCAAATAGTCTGGTGTGGTAACCCTGAGCAGTTCAGTGGCCCACTGGAGGCAACAGGACAGTTGCATACATATAATTAACTTACTGGTAGGTGTATGTGAAGGAGTACTGGTCCACAGAGCCGGCCCTCTCCTCATCTTCCTCCCAGAAGCACGTTAAGTCCTTCTTGCTCTCTGCAAAGCACTTGGGGTTTTCCCGTTCCTCTTTCAGAAGCATGGAGGCTGAGGGGGTAAAACAGGGGTGGCATCATGAAAGTGGGAGCTCACCAATATGGCCATGATCAGTCTAAAGCCATTTGCTGATGTTAAAAAAATACCTTTTTTATAACATCTTTTATAAGGTATTTTCTGATAAAAATACCTTTGGTGTGTTTCTCCCTTTTTTCTATTGTATGATTATCCTGAGTTTGCCTCATTTTTTCATTTTTAAGCTAGTTTTTCTGCCAGCACAGAAAAAGAATAAAAGTTTTCCCACCTTTCTTTTCGAAATCTCTTGTGCCCTGACCGATGGAAGCTGGCCCCGTGGCGAGAATTATAAGTACCAACAGTCGGCTGAGGCGATCACATGTCATCGTTTTGTCCTTTTGGTGAAAAAAGACTCGGTCCCTTTGCTGTCCACCTGCATCACTGGACAAAGACTTGTTACTTACGCGCCCGCCGCAGCTCTTTGCCAGGGGTGAAGCTTGTTTTGTTGTTTAGATATGACGGATAGCGCAACGCGGTCACACGCCTGCGTAGCAGCGATAAGACGCAAAGTGAAGCTGTTTACTTTCTCCATTCAGTGAAGAAGAGGTGGAGCAAGAAAAAAAGTGTAAGACAACTTTTTACTCACTTGCTGGTGGGCGGGAATCACGTGCTCATTGATGTTTAGGACGGTTGGACGTGAATAAGAAAGAAAAAAGTGTCACTTGAACGTGCGTAAAAACGCATAAAAGGATTATAGATAGATAGATAGATAGATAGATAGATAGATAGATAGATAGATAGATAGATAGATAGATAGATAGATAGAT
>JBBBVU010000022.1:5554184-5585401 GCA_037177055.1 Atherinosoma microstoma | reverse complement strand
ACAATAAATGGCATCAGTGTATACATACACAAATCAAAGCCCCTGCTTAGTGAGGGGGTATCTGCATCTCCCTCACAAGTGTAATTACCAAGAATGCTGTTCTACAACAATGGCAAAAATGCCTTATCTCAACGTCTTTTAATGTGTTGCTGGCATTTAAACTTGTTCATGTTTTCAAAATACAATGAAACTGGTCAGACTGGCAGATATCAAAGTATGGAGCTACTGTAGCTTCTGTTAAGATACAGATTTATTCCACAATTTGTCAAATAATATTTTATTTGCCTATTCACTGTAAAAGAAGGTAATGAAATCAATTCAAACCTTTAAGTCTCCAGGGTTACAAATGCCTTAAATTCAAATAAATGTGATCTACTTGAGGTCCATCAGAAATTCACGAGTCATTGTTCTACATCATTACAATGTGACATTTTCATCCATCAGTTACTATTCATTTTAAATGAGAGATGTAAAATGTGCTATGCTGTCAGGATTTGTTGTGAAACAGCCAAGTTTGTCGTTTCCTCTTGTTTTCAGTTAGCATGCTAATCCAGCTAACTTAGAACTGGTGCTAGCCTTTCATACATAGAGTAATTACTTCACAAGATCAGTCTTTTCATACGACAGTTCCCATCATGTTATCTGAAGCATACACACAACTACCACAAAATCTCTTCATCGTAAACTTATTGCTTCACATTGAGGCTTTTTCAGTCAAATTTGACTCCAAAATCAGATTTTAGCACCATTGAAGCAGCTCCTGGTATCAGTTTACCTTCGACAAAAATGATCCTAATAAGTAACGGATACACATTTTGGATCATGCTGAGGAAACAACTGCTTTGTTTTCAGTGTTTGTATGCTGCATAGGTGCCTTATCCATCACATAGACCAGAAAATTATTAGTTTAAATTTCCACATTACAGATGATTGAATGAAGCAGCTTGATACTCTGAGACTCATAATTAATTCAGAACAGCAGATGACTGTAGGCCTGCTCTGCACCATCAGTACACTTCCAAAACAGACCCTGAACAAGCAGCATTTTTTCTTCAGTGTGCAACTGCTGCTGCATCTCTTACCCTCTCAGAAAAAAATACGATCCATTTCCTTGTGAGTCAGGAATGAGGAAGGAATAGTGGAAACGAGTCTAGTGCAAGTCAGTCACTTCCTTTTAATCCCACACTTCCTTGTATCTTGATTTTTTTATACTCAGAGTTGAAGTTTCTTTTTTTTTTTTTTTACTGAGTTATGCTAGCCAACTATTCAAGCTGTAGTGAAGGTGTAAACATTTCATCTGAAATCTCTCTGACATCTATAAACAGATGAGTGGACAAACTTGTTCTCTGTTTAAACACAGACTATTTCCTGATGCCAGACAACCTGTAGCTCATCTGCTTCCTCAAGACACCCAAACAACTTCCTTGTTCTGTATGTGACCTGAGAGTAATGTGCACTGACATGCCAGAAATATCAATACTGCATTGTTTTCATGAAATTCTTCATATTTTTATTGCCTAGGATGGAAAATCACATTCACAAGCTGAAAAGGGCAAACATTACTTTGAATTTGGGAAAACCATCATTCATTCATTTTCAGTTCAAGCATTTCATATGGAAATTAGTCCATTACAATCCATTAGCGCTGCTATAACTGTAATGGGGACAGCGTCTCCCTGATCCTGTAGCTGGGCCAGCAAAGCACTGTTGTCTGCTTTCAAGGCTGCTCCTCTTGAAACCTGATGTGCATCAGCAGTAATCACATTAAAACCTGCCTATTCTGAATCCAGGCGCTGTCTGTTGGGTCTGGCTCCTCTCATCAGTGTGAAACAAAAGGGATTAAATGGACGCTGTCTCTCCAAACCCTTTCTGAACACACAGGTGTTTGGTTTTAGTGTGTATAGATTCAAATCGTATTAATTAGCAGTTCACACAAGAACATGAGCTGGAACGCTTTAAGAGATACAGGTGAGAAAAAAAATGGAAGAATACTGCTCTCTGTTTAATCTCTCAATCATAGTGTTAATCAAACAGTGCAGACAATAGTAAAATATATTTTTTGTTGGAACATTATGAGGCACACCATTGTACAAATGAGACGCTAAGATGTGTGAACTTAAAATTCTGTCTTAACACCACCCCCTGCTGGAGAAGAAGGAGAACTGCATACACAACACAAAAAGAAAAGCCATTTACTTTAAAAACACAACTAAAAAAACTAAAAGAAAAAGAAAAACAGTTCCAACAAGGGGGTTATGATTCATTGTGTCATGAAAAATAAAAAGTGTAAAAATACATCCTCCAAACAGTCACATTGTTCAAACACAGATTAATAAGCTCAGAAGTTTCTTACTGACAGCCAAATGAGTGAGCAGCTCTTAGTTTTCTAAAAATAAGACATCCTTAATCAAATCTAAAGCTTTATGTATGAGGACATTGTAGAAAAATATCTTCCTTAGCTGGTTTTTATCCATCCATCCATCCATCCATTTTCTTACCACTGATCTGGGATGGGATTGCGGGGGCAGCTGCCTAAGCAGGGAAGCCCAGACATCCCTCTCCCCGGCCACATTTGCCAGCTCGTCTTCCCTGGGGTCTTCTCTCGGTGGGATGAACCCGGAACACCTCACCAGGGAGGCATCTTGACCAGATGCCCAAGCCAAGTCATCTGGCTCCTCTATGCGGTTTTAAAATTAATAAATATATCCTCAGATGTACAACAACACATGGCATATTACACTCTTATTACTTATATAATAAAAAAGTAAGCAAAGGTACCAAAGCAGCATGTGAAAAACAAAATATACCCCTTACAGCTTACAGCCAAATGCCGCTAATCAAATGTAATGAATGAATTGATCATCAAGCACCGGGGTTAAAGGAAATGTTTTTGCAGCTTGCTCTATTTTAGCATTCAGGTGCGTGTAATGTCATGGAGGAAAGACATCAACACTGAGAAAACACTTAGAAAAGCAATTATTGCTACCCATGAATTATATAAGAATGTAATGGTGAGAAAATTTTCATAAGAGTCACATCTCAGACTCTACAATTTTCAGGTAAAGCAGCATCTGAACAAACAACAACATTTCTGGAACAATAAAGATGAGACCAAAGTGGTGATGCTCATACCAACTGTCAACACTGTAGTAGAGGGATAATGATTTGAATATGAATTCCTCTGGATTTTAGAGTAACGTGTGAGGCCATCTGTCTGATGAGCACAAACCTGATTGAACTGAAGAAACAAGTTAAAGAAGAGTGGATCATAATTCCTTGACGCTGATGTGACAGACTGACAACATTGTGCAGAAAACGGCTCTACAAGCTACTGAATAAGGGGTGTAGTTACTTTATCACACACTGCTTCTGCATTGTAGCTTCGTTTCTGTTAAATAATGACTCAGGGTAATATGTCATATGCTGCCATTAATCTGGAGTTGTATTTATCTCATTATAAGACCTGGTGAAGATCAGATGTTATTTTCTTATGTTCTGATACCTAACACTTTAGAATTGAGGGAGGGTGTCATTTCTTTTTTCACACAACTGTATCTGCTCATTTAAGTGACTAAAGAGTTGCAAACACTGCTGAACTTTGAGACACTTGGGTGAATGAGACGATGAAAACTGAATGAAATCAGGACCACGCAATTTCCATCTCACTCCAAAAGTATCTTTCACATTTTTGACCACTTATGAGATGTTTTGGTCCTCAGATTTTCATCCTGAAGGACTGAGTCCCTAAATCTTCAGTTGTTGAAGGTTTGAGGACATTAAGGCTTAATTAACCAACTAAATGGTGGATAAATTCAGAGCGGTGTAGACCAAGTTGGTTGTGGTGCAGAGGAACCCTATGAGGTTGCAGAGATTGGACAACCCGTGGTAACGCCCAAATGAGCTCTTGTAGGCTTTGTACTTGGGGTCCTGCTCTTTGAGCTTGGCATACGCCTCTCTCTGACTGCTCAGGCCGATCTGGTTCCCCAAGCCGTGCTCCTCCTCCACCGCCCTCATCTGGAACATCACCTCAGTGGCTGCTGGGCCAAACCACTGGGCATTCACGCCTGCCATGATCAGCGCCACAAAGAACAGAAGCATCTGCAAGATGACAGGAACACAAAGATGCTTGTGACCTTACAAGTCGGAAATGATCCACATGAAACTGTTGTCAAAATGTTTTATATCATACTTCACCTGCAAACTCTCATGCCACTCAAGCAGCTCTCTGGGGTGGTACATGGCATACACAGCCAGGCTGGCAAAGTTACTCCCCAGCAGGCAGTAGAAGTACACAGGGAAGAGCTTACTCTGGACCAGACCAAAGGTGTGCAGAGTTACCTGCGTCACCAATGCAAAACCTGCACACAAAACCCCAAACACGGTGTTAAAACAGGCATGCAGTCAGTATGTTGCAGCTCTGTTTGTGCCTTTCTTACCTCCAATAAAGGAGACCCAGACCTGCATACCCCAGGTAAAAGAGAGCACCAGCAGATGCAACACTTTGACCAAGTCTGTTGGTTCCCCCTCTGTTGCCATTGTGTCACTTTGAAAAAAGAAAACAGAGATGTAATAAGTACACAGTCAGCCTACATGAACTTGTTCTTATTGTTTAGGCCCCATGAAGCAACCTGCAATGTGACTGTGTGGACATAACACATCTATTCTACTTTACATACAATATGATAGGACACAGGAATCATCACACGGTATGGATGTTAACTAGATAAGTTAATATTTTTTGTTTTGTTTAGCTTGATGTGCTAAACAAATGGGCTACTGAAACCTTAGCAGACTAACAGTTTCAGAGCAATAGTACAGTTTTGTTCAGACAGTCTAGAGCCACGCCTCCCAGTTCACTTCATTAAGAATGACTTTCCCTACGTGAAGACCATTTCTGATGAGGTTTCAGAGAACAATTGATGGATCAACTGAAGGTTCAGATGCATATCTCGTCTCTTGGATAGTTTTTTCTTTTTTTTTTTAGACCTGACACTTCTGCTTTTGTCCTCCACTGTCCCAGTTTCCTCACATTTATTTTTAGTAAACACTGCATACCAGTCTGAGTTCTTCAATTAAAGTCAATTCAACACTTTATTAATCCCTGTGGAGCAGTTTAAAAGTCACAGTGGAGCACCATAAAGGAAGGCATCATGATTTAAAGCAAAATAAAGAGAAGAAATAAGAGAATCACAAACAAACCATTAGTACATAATGTAGGAAACATAAATGTAATCTTTTAAAATATAAACAAGGACTGTACAATAATCAATAATGGCAATATAATAATTTGCAGAGGCAGTAAAGTGCATGTTGTACTGGGGGAAAAGTGGACAGTCCTGTGATGTCAAATGTCAAAATCAATATGCAAGATTTTCAGCTGCCTCTGTTGGAGTCACCAAACATATTTTCTATATAACTATAATTTCTTCTATATTTTTGATAGATGCAACTAAAGAAGTAGAAACAAATAATCTGTCTTTGTGAAAGGCTGTTAGTAACATTTGGATATAACAAAGTGCTGGAAGATAGTTAAACATTTGGTTTTTTGCCAAGTTGTTGCTATCCCTTGAATTAGGTGCGTTTTTAATCTGATTGACTAAGTGTAAGGTACAAGGACTGAACAAAAACAAAAAAACGTGGACATCTCTTCATAAAGTTTGGCTGCTTAGAAGCAAACGAAAAAAAAGAAGAAAAAACAACAACCTAGGAGTGGCTAATGTGTGTACGCAGTATTGAATGTATTTCTGATAAGCAGAAACCCAAACAGACATTTGGGCGAAAAGCAGGTCCGGAAAGATAAATGTGTGTAGCAGACCTGATAAGGTCCCAGAAATTAGATAAGAGAGTAGAGGCAGAGCGGCAAATTCACTCATTTATCCCAATCCATATAAACATCATATAAGAAGCATGTAATAGAGAAACAATCACGGTAAAAACATAAGAAGTGGTGAACCAGTGCGGTTACACCATAGTTACAGTGGGCTTGTCAAGCTAACCACCGTTAAGAGAAAGTTACACAAATCATCTCAGAGAGTTACACAAGTTTAATGTCACCAGCAGTGCTGGCTTCGTTTACCACTTACACTGGATAAATAAATCACAACACATTACACATGTCTTCAGTCATATTGCTTACCTTTTTCAGAGCGATATTCGGAATGAAAAACTACAATTTATCAACTGTATTTTGATCCTAAGTTCAGAGGGCGCCTCCGAGCGGCCACTTCCGCTGTCATACGTCTACGTCCAGACGCCCCGCCTACTGAGTAGAGACGTACCAATGGGAGTCTTTGTTAGTTATTATGTTTTTGTTACATGTATTTTAATTGGTTTATTCACGATACATACATTTCCAGCCCTCCCCTTAGTTTCACAACTTACACAGATGTGGGATCAACTATTTAACATGAGAAATCATAAATGAACCCCAGCACTGTGATGATAACTAGATATTAGTTTAGTTCCAATCCATATGAATATTGTTGATATTCACATCAGCTAATATTTAGTAAGTTTGATCTCTTATCTTACATGTATACATCGGTAACTAATATGTCTTGTAATGTAAGAAGAGTGTTTATTACAGCCTTAGGGAAGGGGCGATTGCAAAGCCACAAATTTATTAAATGTATACATTGTATTCTTTACAGATTATCTAAAAAAAATGAAAAAATAGGCTGCCAAAATTTTTCAAGGTGGATTCACAAGTATCCTGAAAAGATACCTTCAATAACTTCAATGTATGACAATATAAAACACTAATATTTGATCAAATTTCAATATTATAGGCCCAAGTACTTACATCTTGCAGGATAAAGTTGTCTGTAAAGAATTTTGATGACTCCCAATTGAAATGCTACCATAGAGATGCCAAAGCTGTATTGAACCTTGCAGCTCTCCTTACAAACACACATATACCCCAATGATAGATGCATTTAAGAAAAGTTCATTTGCAGCTGCCACGAAGAGGTTTCATTTCTGTGTTTTCTGATGGAGCAGGACACACACACCAGTCCAACCACAATAATCTGGTTGTTGCTCTCATTATTATAATCCTAAGAAGTCCAAAGAAGTGGTTTTCAGTGTCAGCCAAACTTACATACTCTGCCAAACATCTGATAATATAACTAGGGACCATCCTAGATGTCACCATTATGGGGACATCTCCAAAAATCCAGTGTACACATCTGCATCAATGATACCTTCACAGATACAGTATGAAAAAAGAAACGGTGGGATTTAAGTGCCCACTGTTTTGTTTTTCTAATTTGTGCCTCTTATAACACTGTTATTTAACGAAAATTCGTTATGGGTGCTGACTTTTGCACCTTCTTCTGATAACAGCCTGGATGATCTTTCTCATCTTCGGCACAAAGTACCAGACATCAGGTTTTTCCACCAAAAACAATTGAAACACAAACTCATCTGACCAGAACTGCATCTATTGTCCATCTGAGATTAGCTTGTGCCAGGGAACTCAGCTATGTTTCCGCACAAAGTTGAAATATGATTTTCTGGTGAAATGATGGTTTCTCATGCAGTGGTGCCTGAGGTCAAAGATAACATGTAACCAGTTGTTTCTATTCTTGACATTTGCTCACTGTGATTTCTCCAGATTCCCTGAATCTTTTCTCAGTATTATACACTGAGAATGTTGGAAGACCAGATTTCTTTTTAATCTTGCATTGAGAAATATTTTCTTGCAACATATTGATGAATTTCTGCCTGAGTTTGACACAAAATGGTGAGCCAATATTACATTCTTATTTGGAAAAACTAAATCTTCAGGGGATGCTCCTTTTATTCCCAATCCTGACACCCTAACATATTACCTATTAACCTGATGAATCTTCCTAGACAAACAACAACAAAAAAATCAGTTAAGAAACTCACAATCATTTCTTTGGACTTGTATCTGTTGAATAGAGCTCAAAAGAAATTAAGAAAATTCACATTCAAGATTTTATTGCATTTTGGAGAAGTTTTCAACGATTTTGGAAATCAGATTTGTAATTTAGTGTCATTAATAACGAAAACAAGTACTTCCTTGGCCATCTTGCTGGAGCTATATGCTCGGTTGGGGTTGTGTGCTGCATCTTTGGTTATGGTTAAGCTGTAAAATATGTTTTGGCTGGCCTGAATCTCTACTTTCAAATGGTGCAAAACAAGCAAAAGGCTGGTATTTAATCATAAGAACTAATGTTGTAGTTGCTTGGTGTGCATGAGATGGTAGTTAAAGATCCCAGTCAGTATCCAAACTTGTTCTCAACAGGAGTTTTTGGACACACTTATTCAATTTTGGCTTGATCAGTAATATGTAATGGACACAAATTAATGATCAATACTGCAGACGTTTTTGGCACAAAAAACTATAGCAGTAACTGTAATGTTTTTATTTTTATTTATTTTTTTATTTTTATTTTTTTAGATATAAAGATCTTTATCCATCTGTACCCCTATATTTACTCTTGATCCACACAGACCATTTTGCCATCTTTTGTAAAGCACATTTTATCTACAGCATCTCTGTGGGGCGGGAGTTAGACAACAAGATTTGCTATTGAATACTTTCGAACCAATCAGAGCCCGCATAATCTCTCAACTAACCAATCAGAAGCGCTCTGTGAGACGCTGCATCCGGATCAAGTTGTCAACGTACCCCAGGCCAGCCAGAGCATCCTTCGCAGCAAGGTATCCTCTGTTGGTAAGAAAACCGTTATGTTGCTATTCAGGTGGTAAAACACATCAAAATGGGGGTAAAGTTAGTGGGAACGTCGGCTTTGCCATTTACGTGTAAGAAAGTGCGAAAATCGAATGTTTTCTGTAGCCGGCCAGTTGTTGTGCTGATGCTAACAGCTGTTAGCCGTTAGCCCTTAGCGGAAGCTTTTGGTGATTGAATGCAAATGTTTTTTCATCCTGTCTGAAAAGTTTGAGCTCTGCGGACGAAATGTGAATTTAGGGAAGAATTCACGGCCTAAATTGAATCAAATTTAGTTATTTATTTTATACTAAGTGCTACATTGGTTATCCTCCAGAGGAGGGATGAAACGTAAAATATTGTTTACATATTTCTCATCGTGTATTATCTGACTGCAAACGAGGAGATGGTTGATTTAAAATGCGTCTTAAACAAAGATAACAGCATATTTGTGTTATGGTTTATACATAATGTAAAAGTGAAAAGCTCCCCCCCTTTTTTTTTTAAATAATGCAATAAGTGCATTGAATCTAGTTAAAAAGAAAAACCTATCAAGTCAGCCATAATCTCCCAGAATTTCCCATGTGGAGCAGTTTGGTTTGGAAGTGGATGTAGAGATGAGAAAGAAAACTTTCTGTGGTGTTATTTTTCTTTTTCAGTGATAATGGCACGTAGAAAGTCAAAGAGAAAGCCACCGCCCAAAAAGAAGATGACAGGTAACCTGGACACCCAGTTCACCTGCCCTTTCTGTAACCATGAGAAATCCTGCGATGTCAAAATGTGAGTAACTTCATCACCTTTGAAATTCTTACATCATAAGCTTTATGGTTTTAAAGTTCCTGTTTTCTAGGGAAAGAACTCGCAACACAGGGATTATATCCTGCAGCGTCTGCTTGGAAGAGTTCCAGACTCCTATAACCTGTATCCTTTTAACCAGAAGAAGACACCTAACATGGATGTTAAGGTCAAGTCTCATTTGCTTGCCTATTATATAAAGCAATATCTCAGTCTTTCAGTATGCATAAAATATACTGTGTATTGTCATTTCGTGAGGTATTTGTTCTCAAGTCATGTAAAAAAAAAAGAGAGTAGATCCTCTTTCAGTTCTATGGTTTTACCAGAGGGCTGTTTCATAAAAGCAGAATTCAGTAATCCAGGATAAGAGAAGGAAGCAGGGCTTTACCTGGTTTAATCAGTTTCATGTGGGCTAATCTAGGCTGAGGAGGAGCGACTGAGTCAAGCTAGTTGTAAGTAATCCTACTAAATGTGGTTTTCAAAACACCACGAGGTTGATCACAGATTAACTGATGCCGACATGGAAAAGTTGCAACCTTCTTGGTTCACTTCAAGCAAGCAACATGAGTTATGAGGGATTATATGGAAGTGTATTTCATTCGCTTGATAGGGGGAAAAAATCTCAGTTTTTCTGAATTTATGAGATACTTAAAAGTTCTGTAATCACTATGCTCTCACCTACAGGAAGTAAAGACAGAATGATAAGCAAAAAGGACATCATCTAGTATCTTATAGGACGATCTTTTTGCAACACTCGACTCTTTTGCTGTAGAGTCTATATAGTTGAGTTGTAGGTCTGCACTGTAGACCTACAACTCAACTATGCAGTAAAAAGTGACTACTAGTCAAGTTTCTGCAGCACCAGAGGCTTCCACAGGACCGCAACCATGGTGTTGTCGGTTGTCTTGTTGGGTGTGACTCATATACAGGGTTGACATTCTCTCGTAGCACATCATGAGAATTCTTTATCACTTTTACTCTTCATAATTCATACTTCTACGAAGTAGCTGTTATGAAAAGTGAGAGTTCGGATTCCATATCCCCAAAGCAGCAGCAGCCTCTGGTACTGGAGATACCCACCTCACTCATCGTGGTGGACATCCTTGCTCATAGTTATGAAACTTAAAATATTTCGATGCTAGATAATCAGTCAAATTCAAAGTAAATAGACTGTAAGAAAACATGGATGAAATGTTTTATATAACTGTACAAAAAGACATTTCCGGTCAGGTTAACTCCTGCCTGGACAGTGAAAGAGGACTCCAGAGGCCTGTACTACGAAGCTGGATTTTCTCTTATTGGGGTAACTTCGGGGTTAACCAGGGGTTTTCCGTTCTTGTTCTTACCAAGTTGTATCACTCGGTAAGAACTATGTATCACTATCACAGACACTGAACAGCTAACCTGGTCCGGAGCAGGTTATGTTCTGGATAGAGATCAATGAGCATAAAGGCACCACCTCCTGACCAATCAGTTCTCTTAGAAAATGTCCTGCCCATTCTGTCCACGTTGGTTCATGGATCATGAGAGGATCGCTTAGGAGAGAAGGAATTTTTATGGATATGGATCTTTTTGATGAAGAAATAAAGCCTCGTCACTGACCGCTGTGAAATATGTTTTTGTTCTTGTTCTTGAATTGTTCCCATGTCTGTTCAGCTCCACTAGGGTTGCATCTGAAATAATGAGGTTAATAATAATGCTCACACATGGCAGAACCAGGAATTCATGGAATGCGCAACTACTCGTGCCATCACAGATTTTATATTCTAATACAAACATGCACACACGGGGTGCCAAGCCTCTAAAGAAGTCATTGGAAACTAGAAGCAGTCAGAGAGCACAGACCTCCGCCAAGCCATTTAAATTATGTTTTTGCCAATAATTGTGGCTATTATTTTTAAATTAACAGCACTAAAGGAAAAATGATCCTTAGTAGTACTGCCCCCGTAGTAAATAATATTTAAAAAAATCCCTGGATCCAGACGATGATCCAGATCATTCCAAAAATCTAATCGCTTGTTTTTTAAATTCCATTTCTGAGATTTCCTGAAATTTTTATCAAAATCTGTCCATAACTTTTTGAGTTATGTTGCTAACAGACAAACTAAATATAAAGGAAAGCGAGGAAGCTCGGTCTGAAACGAGTGCCGTCCGTTTATATTGTCCGATGAATTAATAATGTAGCCTAATCTGACAAATTCCTGCATAAACAGAGTCGGACCAAGCTTTGACACATTGCTTATTAACTTGGCCTTTAACATTCTGAGGCCTGTCGAGTGTAACATGTATAACTCTGAGATGGGTTTCCCCCCCCAATTTATTTTAGCATAACAATTTGACTTTGTGTTGATCTTGTTGGGACGTCCACTCCTGAGATGACGGCTCTCTGAAATGTTTTCTATTGGTAAATAATTTTTCTCACTGTGGAATGTTGGACTCTTGATAATTTGGAAATTTATAACCTTTCCCAGATTGATGGACAGCACGAGTTGCTTCTATAAGATCATTGCTGATGTCTTTCCTCCTTGACATTGTGTCAACACACCTGAATGCATCAGTTCAAGTGTAATTTATTAAGAGTTCCTGGCTGCTGCTGAGAAGTTTTCGTTTTTGATCACTGCCTTTCTGCCATTACATTTAAACTGACTGGATGATTAAAGAAAGCAATACAAAGGTGGTTTTCCTTAGCCTTTCCTCCACAGATCTGTCTGAACCAGTGGACGTTTACAGTGACTGGATTGATGCCTGCGAAGCAGCCAATCAGTAGTCCCCTGTCCCTGACGCACCTTGTCTGTATCAGCAGGGTCACTTCCTGCTTGGTTAGGTTGTTTCTGTACGGTTAGCACGGTGGGGCCAAATTTATCATCCTTATCTTAAGTGTCACAATCTTAAATTAGTTTAGCTAAAATGTTAACTGAGACAATCCTGGTGGTCTGCCTGCTTCACAGCTCTTCCTGTAAATGTCTTTATGTGCCACTTTAGTTATTTTCAATTTTTTCTCACACATTTGGGCCAAATTGTCACATTCCCTGATTGATTTTTAATTATTTGCTTTTGTAGACAAAAATCTGATAATCTTTTGAAATATTGAATTATAAATATAGAATATCATAAATTAAGAGTCTGATAATAATGTTCCAGTTGTGGTGTGTAGTTTTTATGTAGTTTTCAGGCCTGTTACTAATCCACTGAAGACCTTTTGTTGGTTTCCTGTCCATTTTTCTTTTCTTTTTTGACCAGCATGTACTTGTACTATTAGTTTTATTTTAAAAACAAAACCATGTAATTTTTTTTTATCACACCACTGTTGTATATTTTCCATTTGTGTATCCCAATGTTCTAACAGTGATTAAAAAAAAAAATTAAAAAAAATCACAATTGCTCCTTTAAAGTGTTTTTATTGCACAAATGTCAAGTTTAGTGAAGAAGGCAAAGGGAGGAAACAAAAAGAAAAACACATTAGGGTGAAATGTTCCTATACATTTACTCAACATTACTTTTCTTGTCATCAGGGGGAAGGTCATTTTGATGAAATGATACATTAAGAGAAAAAAAAAATATTAGGTGAGTCAAAAGATAGATATTTGGTGCATTGACATACAGTAAATCAACTCTAGGTGGCACACTTTTATAAGTCCTAAACATGCTGCTGCAGAAAGACATCCAGACCGTATGAAAGCGTCATGCATCCTGTAGAAGACAGTTGCATCTCTAACCTTAGATTGATGTTACATTCGTGACCTTCGGTGGGTGAAAAGTATGATTAAATGTTTATTTGGGATGATTGAGATCAGCAGATATCTGCAAGCAGCTGGGTCCACTTCCACATTCCCACTGATTGTTAGTGGAGGATAAAGTAGGTACTGGGACAGTTTACTTCAATTACAATGCCAATTCACAGCTTCCAATTGTCTGTCTAAATATCTGTAACCAGGAAAACTGTTATAAAGAAAAAAAACAGGTGTTGCTCAACAACTGATGCTCCCGTCATTATTTGACCTGCAAGTGTAAAGTTTTATTTATCTTTTATTCTACTCACTTGCAAATCTGCTTCTAAAAGTCAAGTTTGTTTACGTGCACAGTTAAATAAGCAGTTAAGATATTGTCTCAAGTTTGTCCGACAACAGAGAAATGTTTTTCTGTGGGAGATAATTGTACATGTAAGTGCAGCCGAATTCACTGCACATATGCCGTCTTTAAAACTCAGATTTTGCCATGGTTGTAAAAAACAAAAAGTAAAGCGACAAGCGCAACTTGGCTATATTAATATACACATAGGTTTGACCATTTTTGCAAAAAGATGCAAAAATGATCACCTTCTAAAGCTGGGTGCGTCTTATAGTGTTGCCTAAATGTGCCACCACCACTCAAACTTTAGTAAAATAGAAGTTGCATCAAGTGGGGTAAAAAATGTCCAAGTACCTTAAAGTTGTACCAAAGATAGTATCTGAGTAAATGTACTTAGTTACTTCCCACCACTGTTTTCTGCACACAAAGTGAAACCAGGTAAAGTGCAAATAAAGCAATAATAAAGCCAAAGTTCATTAAAGCATGAGGCAAAAAGAAACTGTTTCCAAAGTGATGGAGCAAAACAAGACACACGCAATACAAAAAAGCCTACTGGCTAATACGTTTATCAAACTTCAAACTGGGCACCACTACATTGAGATTTGTTCATTCAGAGAAGCAGTACTCTACCAAAAAACAAAAACAAAACAGAAACGTTACAAACAAACCACGTAAATTAGCCCTGTAAAACCCTGTAAAAGGTCATTAATAGCCATCTATAAGTGCAGGTGCTCATTAAACAAAGCAGTGTCCACACAGTCCTCCTGCATGCTGCATCAGTCCACGGACCCGGAGCTCCCGTGTCATCCCAAAGGGTGGAACCTTTGAGCCTGCGGAGCTGGGAACCGTTCCAACTGGGCCAAAGTTCAATAGCACCAACACATCTTTTGTTTCCTCTGGAAGAACTTTCAGATTCTGCTTCAGTGTTCAAACTGCTTTAGAAGGGCAAGGATGAGAGGTTAGGGGAACGAAGAGTTAAAAATCTCTAATTACAATTATAAAAAGCTGCAGGAAAAAAAAGTACAAACAGCAAAGGTCAATAAAATCAACTTCTGAGCGTTGTGTGTGTATTTTCTAGCTGTAATAACGTCAACCAGGCCGACAGAAGTTGGCCACAGTATGACATTTTTTAACTTAAGGTCAGTGTAAACACTAGTTTTTTTTTTCATTTTGCTCATGGAAAGACAAACAATAAATTCCTAAGAATAAAAACATGTTAAGAAAAGACGGAGAATGAAGACAACGGTGACGTCAGTCAGAGTTAAATAACAGTCTGGAGGGTTTGCTCGTCACAAAGACGGCTGTGGTTGTTTGAAGTTAAAGCAAAAAGGGGGAAGTGGGGGTGAAGCTGTCCATGGTTATATTTTAATCAGAGTACTGGTTGTAGCCGTCAAACTCCACCTCGCTCCCGTTGTTATAGTAGGTCTCAGTGGGGTTGGTGCAGTATTTGTTATCGTAAACCTGGCGGGGCAGACCGTAGGTGGTCATGCCCTGCTGGGAGGCCACTTTGTTGGTGCCCATCTGAAGAGAGATGGTGGTGGTGTCACAGTTCTCCAGCTTCAGATTCTTGTCAAAGATGTGCCTACGAGTTCCTGGAGCCGTCATACCAGCCTGGGGGACAGAGAGCAAGGCGATGAAGATGTTGACCTGACAGTGGATGCAGACATCCCTTCATTCACACCTGACATGGTGGTTACATTTTCTCTTGTTTTTCTTTGGGAACGGCCAACTTTTGGGCATCATCCTAAAAATTCCCCATTATAAGCTTAACAACCTCGTGTCTTAAAGGAAAAAAAAAAAGTTTGTAAATTATTTAAATGTTGAATTAGACTTATAAAATTGCAAATACCACTGAACTAAAAAAAAGAATATATACAATGGAGTCTTAAATAAAAAGGCATCACAGAGAATAACAGAGGTACTTACACCTAGCTTAAGTTTCCTTACACAACTGCAATGTCTGCAGCCATTCAAAGCCTTAACGTTATCCATATCTCTCCACACATGGAGCATCAGCCCACTCAGGTTTCTCCCTTGCTTCCTGTTTCTACTGCAGTTTTACTTGTTCTGCTCTGAACTCTGTTGCAGCTGATATTGCCAGATCTTGTCACACAAACAAGCAACCTGATCTATGAAAACAAGCCCAAATCGATTTATAGTGGTCTTTAAAAAAAAAGAAAGAAAGAAAAAAAAGACACGGGGTTGCAGTATTTGCTGCAAGACACCAGTGGATAGATGTCTTTAGATCTGTATACGTCATATTCCAAATAATGTCTTAATTGCATTAATGTTAGAATATTACATGTAGAGATGAGATGTTACCTCTGCCAAAGAGCAAGCAGTTCACGATTTAAGAATAATATTCTGTAAAACTTTAAAGAATGTAGACATTTGTTCATATTTGGTACATAATATCAGATTAAGAGAATCCGAAGAAATCTCTGTACACATGGTACCAAGCTGAAACTAATATTTAGTGGTTGTGATCTTTAACTTCAGACATAATTTAGCAGAGGAAAACACTGCACAGACTCAGGAATAGCTACAACATCGCATACAGAACTGAATGGATTAAAACTCTTAACAGCTTGAGAAAAAAAATAGATAGAAACAAGATCTAGAAACACTGACACTTCCTCCGGGGGCAATGTTGTTTAAAATGGACTGGGGTGAGGTGGAAAACCTTCCTGTAGTGTCATTTTCGATAACATGGAAAGGAAACTTCATCTCTAAAGAGATGGGACGCCCGGGTTTGCTATCCACATGCAGTTCCAGATCCAGCCTATGAGGGCCCATCGGCGCACATTCCATAGCTAACCTGCACTTTTCAGGGTTGATAAGAACATCATAAATTTTCAATGATATATAATCTGTAGTGAAAGAGTCTAAGAGCTGAACTGACTTGCCTGCAACCACAGCCTTGGAAATAAAAACATACCATGGTAAAAAGCCAGAAAATCCTATTATCAGGCAAGATACTACAGCAAAATTAGTCTCTACGGTTTCCAAACATGAATAAAAAAATTGGGAACCCTTTTACCATTTTTTTTAACCACATTTTAAATGTTAAAATGGATAATTTCAATATTTCTTGTTTGTGTTCAATTCATTTGCAAATAATTGGATTGCATTTTAATTTAAATTTCCCATTTTGTCCTTGCTTATTTGGAAATTATGTTGCAATGCACGAAAGTACAAGGTCCATCTGGAGACTGCATGTGCAACACACTGTGGAAAGATGAAGATAAAAACGAGAGCACATCCCCACCTGGCTGGCTCCTTTGTTGGTGCCCATCTGTAAGCTGATAGTGGACTGGTCCTCTGGTTTATCCATGCCCATCTTGGCATCATACAGATGGCGACGCGTCCCATAAGAGGTCATGCCTTTTTGGCTGGCAAGCTTGTTAGTGCCCATCTACAGACATAGACATAGACATCTTATATTTGAGAATCAGATCAGCTGGACGAAGACCGGAAAGCTTGAGGAACATGAGGATGTACCACTGGGAAGCATCTTTTGGCGCATTCTATCAGTAGCCCATGTGAAAGTAAGGCCACAAAATGATAAATTAAAAAGGTTTTCTAACCTGCAAACCTATGATGTTCCGTCCCTCCCTGAGCTTCTCAGGAGCGAAGCGTCGCTGGTGTTTCTCAGCATACTTCACCCCCAAATCGTACTTAGAGTGGAAACCTTTAGACTTGGCCTGAGGGGAAAAAAAGGAGCACAAAGGACAAGGGGGTTACTGTATGAATTTTTTAAACCCATACTGTTTCTATTATAGCTCTACAATACTGTAATTCTAATCCATATATCAAAATATGATCTCACAGGTACAACTCGTGTGAAGTCACACTTTCTTTGAATTTTATGGTTATGCGAATCAGGACAATAAAAAGTTCAAATTAACTTTCTGGTCCTCGCCAGGCCTTACATGACATATCACAATGCAAGAACACAGAGGCAGTGTGTGGACAAACTAAGTACACCCTCACTGTTTTCTGAAGAATTAAGAGAGTAGGTGGCAGCTAGGTGCTGCTTATCAAATGGACTTCATTAACTCTTCAAACCTGAGTTCCCTTAAAGGAAGAACTTTTGGTTATCGGATGTTGGAGAAGCAACTGCTTCTTGAAAGGACTGTAAGATAAATTCCAGACAATTTGGAGTCCATTGTTGTACACAGAGAAGGATTATTCACAAGTGGAAAACACTCAGGACGGCTGTCAATCTTCTCAGGAGTGGACGTCCTTATGTACTTACCCCAAAGTCAGGCTGTGCAATGCTCAGAGATACTGCGAACAACCCAAGAGTTCCATCTCAGACTCTACAGGATTCTGTTAGCGTGTTAAATGTTAAAGCTCATGGCAGCACAGTTAGAAAAAGACTGAACAAGTATGACTTGTTGGGAAGGGTCTCTTCTCTCTAAAAAGAACGGATTTGCAAAGCTGCATCCAAACAAACCACAAGACTTCTGGAACAGCATCATTTAGACAGACCAGACCAAAGTGGAGATGTTTGGTCACAAACACCTCATACCAGCTTTCAGCACTGTGGTGATCTGGGCTTATTCTACAGCTACACGATCTGGACACCTTGCAGTCATTGAAAGGACCATGAACTCCTCTGGATACCAAAGAAGTCAAATGTTAGGCCACCTGTCTGACAGCTAAAGCTTGGCTGAAACTGGGTCATGAAACAGGACAATGATCCCAAACACAGCTGCAGATCTACAACAGAATGGTTGAAAACAAAAAGAATTAAAGTGTTGCAATGATCCAAAGTCCAGACTTCATCCTGAACTGTGTTGTAATGAAGAATGAACCAAGATTCCTCCACAACAACATGAATTACTAATATCATCATACAAAAGCTATTACTTCAACTTATTGGTGCAGCATGTGGTTCTATAAACTGTTGAATCATTGGGTTAACTTAGTTTTTGTACACCCACTACTTCTGCGTTTTGATATTTCTATTAAATAACATGGTGTAGTGTATGTGTCACACGTTTTTGTTCATGTGAGTTTATAACTTAAAATCCTCACAAGGGATGATACATTGTAAGTTATTATGACCTGATACTTAAAACCTAAAAAGCGAAAGGAGACATATTTTTTCCATGACTGTAAGATTAATGACATATGGATGCATAGTGTAATCTTTTCGTTTTTCTGTGCATGTCAGTAAAGTAACAATGTGTGTGTTAAGCTGCCCTCACCATTCCAGCCAGAGCGATGAGTGTGCATTGGACCTGAGTGTGGTTTACATTCTCAAACAGATCGTTGGCCTCAAAGATGTCATGTGGCCTCAAGCCGTACTCTGTGATGGCACGGACAAAATTCCCTATGTTTTCCAGCTGAGGAAGACAACAGACAAAATGCAAAGTGGAATTAGTCAAGAAGAGACGTTCATAGATTTTTTTTAACCACAGAAACGTTTTAATAGTTCCTATAACTACTGGAGGAGGTCCCTCCTCTTTATTCATGTCTACATTGAACAGACTATTGTAGCTCATACTGCCTTTTATAGACATTTTAGCTCCTTATTTCAGAAGGTGGTCCAGATACTGTGAATGTTTGGACATATCAACCAAACCCATTGGTGAACTTAAATCATAAAAGCAGCAATTCTTAATGTTGACCTCTAAAACCTTAAATCAGGGGCGTCAAACTCAAATACACGGTGGGCCAAAATGTAAAACTTGGAAAAAGTTGCGGGCCAACATTGATATTTGATAAAAAATTTTAAACAATAAACCTTTTCATATGGACTCAAGCAAGTTTTGCTTAAACACTGAACATGGAACAAGCAAAGCTAAATACTGTACAACATATAACTTAATATTGCACACATGCAAAATCCAATTTCTAATAAAAAAAAAACCATTAATGGGATTGGTGTCTTTATATCATAGAATTTAAATAAAAATGATATGACTCTCTTTGTTTGCAGCCTTCTGATTTTAATTTCAACAATAACCTAATAAAACATATAATTAACCAATTAACGACTAATAGAATCCTTCAAATAAATGTGCATCCATTCAAGCCCATGCCTTGGAGTAGCAAGAAAATGTTAATTATATCTCAGTTTGCTCCACAATGGTCTACTATAATGTGTCCAAGCCAGATACCTGCATCTCTTCTAGGATTCTAGCTCATCAATATCTGGGCTCAGCGAAGCTGAACGGAGGTGTTCATCGGTCAGACGTCTCCTGTGAGATGTTATGATAACTGTCCTGTCCTGACATACCAAAACACCAGCAGAGCATTCTGGGATTTGGAATATTAGCAGTAAATGTGCTGGTATAAGACCGACTCTAGAGCTCTAGTAGTCGTTTGGAATTGCCTCGGGGGCCAAATATAATTACATTTTTGGGCCAAATTTGGCCCGCGGGCCAGAGTTTGACACCTATGCCTTAAATGAAACCAGCAGGAATGGACTGACAGTGAAGCGCCTAGCGTCATTGAGCCTTTATGTGACAGAGGAATTATGATGTGATTTTGACTCGTTTATCACCTACTGGCTTATTTCTACATTACTTCAGCATTTCTGTTTGTTGTGCAAATACAACCAGAAAAAAACCGTAGAAGGTCTAATGTAGAAACCTTTGCTGTCAATGCTATTGCAGTATGAACAGAGTTGGAGCTGGAGTGTTACCTGGTGCCAGTTTTGACTGGAGCGGTTGATCCTCCTCACAGAACCTGGCTTGAGAACATTAATAAGTCTAAAAATGACAAAGAATGAGATTTAAAGTGGATTTCTGATCATTATTGGAAAGTTTTTGCTGTGTGTACCAATGTCTATCCACTCACTCGCACAAGAGAACTCCGTCCTTCAGGCTCTCCATGAAACTGCCCCCGATTCTTTTGCTGGTCACATCCTCAATCCACAGCCTCAGTTCTTCCTCTTTCTGTGGGTCATACTTGCCAGCCAACTGAGGAGATAAAGACAAACAAACAAACAAAAAAAGCAGCCACATTTTAAGTACTGATACTTAAAATAATGATTTGCTTCTATAGGTACAATCATGAAAGACATTGACAGGAAAGAGTTTCTAATTGACAGCAGTTCCTCATTCAAACCTGAATATTTCAGAGCACTGAATTTAAAAAAAAAAGTTTCCATCTGGCGGACATAAACATTGAGGAAATATAGACTATCAAACAGCGTTTCAAAAATTTCATGTAGCTAAACCTTTTAGCCACCTGATGATTTAGCTTCATCTTAACCACATGACAGCAACTCTGGTAGCCAACTTTACTACCTAAAAAACTTTGCTAATTCATAAATGCTCGCTGTGAAAATTAAGATATAGATAACTCTGGTAGCCAACTCATATATGTTAGTTTAGTTAATTCATAAATGCTGCCTATGAGATTTAGCACGTGGCAGCGTAGCTAACTCTGGTGGCTAACTCATATGTTAGCTAAATGCTGGCTATAGGTAGCCAACTAATTTTTGTTAGCTAAGGGAGTTAGCTAATTCATATATGCTGGCAATAAGAATTAGCACATGATAACATGAAGTGATAACATGATAACTGTGGTAGCTAACTCTTTTGTTAGCTAGCTATGACACTTAGCTCTACATGTAGCCAAGTTTCAGCTAATTTATAGATGCTGGTTATAACAATTAGCACAACAGTAGTGAAAAGTGGTGAAAAATTTAAAAAAAAATATTCTGCCTGGAAATTAAGTTGTAAGACAATTTGAGGACTGTTGATTATTTTTGCTAAATCATACTATCAAGATAGTTAGCATGCTTAGCTACAAATAGTCTCTTTTATCTTATACTGTCTGACACTATCAGACATACTGCCTTTAAATCTGTATCATCAGTTGTATTAAAAGTTATGTAGCTAAAAACATCTTCAAAAAAGTAGCTGAATGACATTAGCCTACATCATAATAGCATATTTTTCCCAGCGCATTACATCCAATGGCCACTTTCCTTCTCTCTGTGTTTACGTGCAGCTGAATTCCCCAAAACTTGCCCTCATTCTCATATTTTTGTTTTTCTTGTCAGAAAATCTGAAATTGTGAAAGAATTCGAGGCCTTATAAAAGGGAATGTTCACCCACGATCAATTTGAAAGCGCTTCAAGGATGCTACTATGCTGAAAGCAAATATTGACTTCATAGGCACAGTATCCTCTGACTAAATGAACATAAGCTTGGGTTAATGACATGTGTGAGGATCACTCCGAGAAAAAGTTAGAAGTGGCACAATGTCTTGAACATGATTGATGGGCGTATGCCATACTGAAATATGAAAAGTAACTAAATCTGGTCTTAAATATGCTAAACTGGTAATATGTCTAATCCTTGATTAAAAATGCAACAGTTAGAGTTAAATTTTCTTTTTGTTATTTATTACTGCCCCGTTAGACTACATCAAAGTTTTTTTGTAATATTTTGCTTTCATATAAGGATAGTAGCCCAAATTGCGATAGAGGTTTGCTTCCAGACCATATTTTACCCTTGTGTTATTTAGTTGCATGCACCATTTTCTGCAAAAAGTGCCATGGGATGAAATAACTTTTTAAAATACAGATTCTAATCTACGGTCATGACAGTCGTTTGGCTTGATTTGTTCACTTTTAATGGTTTAATGAATAAACATATAGCTACAAAAAACTTATATGCATGTTTTTAGTTTTCCAGTTGAAAACAATCTTTTTTTGCTGTGCAACTACTGCCAACAGTGCTTCACAGGGAACTACTAACCCGCATTAAAACAGCAACATTTTTAACTGTAAGCAGCAAAAACTGTGATGTTATGCATGAAATAGAGCAAAGACAGAAGATGGCCTGCCTTAAATCTTACATAAACATGAGTATCTGTTTCACTTTCATACAGCGGTATCTCTGATTCCTATTTTCAGGCTTCAGGTACTTAAATAACTCTGCTTTCATCCATTCTTTTCTCATAAAGGACAGTGAGAGTCTTACAGTGTAATAAAAAGTACTTTGAGATGAGGTGTATAAACAGAACAGGACGAAAAATGAAAATGAAAAACGCCTGTGGACATTCCTGCATGCAGAACCACACCGGCCTCCCTCTCTTCTCTCTATGTATTTCCTTACTGGCACAAACACACTGCCCTAATACTTTGAATTCTGGCATGGGGTTTAAGGCTGCACCCCCACCTCCATGCACACACACACACACAGCCCAGCACGTTCTCGTCCCCTTTTCCTGAATGTTCTGCAGATAAGTCTTCTCAGTCTGGGATCAGCAGCCAACACAAACAAGCATTTCAAAGCAGCAGGGATATTGTGGCTTCCAGTCCATCACACCAAACTTGGGAGAAACAGCTTTCCGAAACACTCCTCCCTCTCCCTCCCAATGTCTTGCTCTCCCTCTCCTATTGGCCAAGCTCATATTACTCTCTCTCTTCTTCCCCTCTCCCTGTGGGTTTTCCAGAATCTGCCCTTTTACAGTGAGATGACTATTCAGGCAGCCCGCATCTGATAAATGCAGGCCAAGATCAATGGGCCCTGCTTCCATAAGGAGGCTTCACTCAGAGTTTTAATTAGGTGTGTTGTTTCTTAGTGTAGAACTCAGGAACAAATTCAGAACCTGCTGTTTTATGGGCTATGGAAGACATTTCTTCGCATAAAACTCAAATATGCAAACGGCTAGGAAGATGAACTGAAAAAAAAAATCTTGACTTTAAAAAAACAACTGAGAATTGAATGATGGACATGTTGTTAATGCTTGGTGTCAAACTTAAATTAAAACTTGCCAAAAGTAACTTGTTGTCAAAAATCTATCAAAGACTGGTCACTTTGGCCCAAACTGGAGAACATTATTAAATGATAAAAAATAATATTCTGACTTTATCAGTTGATCAATTAGCTCAAAAGTTGACTACAGTTTGCTTGTTGTAAGGACCAAGTAAAGCTGTGGTAGTAAAAAGAGTCTATACAACTGAGCTATGGAACATTACTTTTTAATTTTTTTAAAGGATTTTTTTAATACCTATTCAATAGATTGCTCAAAATAATTTAAAATCCTACAGAGGTACTTCATTAAAAGGAATATTCTACTCAGTTATTGTGGATTTTCTGCAAAACATCCTTTAAAGTAAAAAAAAAAACAAAAACTAACAATTTAAAAGCACAACATTATCAGGTAGTGAATTGTTGTAGCTACACACGGGCAGGAAAACACTACAATTGTCAATAATTCTGATAATAATAATAATCATTGATTGTTAGAATATTAACAAAATAGGAAAAGAGAAAAATGTACAAATTAAAAAAAATTCTAGCCAAAGATCAAACAAATCTCATGTTTGATAACTGTCATATAACATAGTGATCTATATAATATAATGATCAAGCAAAGGGTCTTCAGGCAGAGGCTTCTTCAGCTTAACGACTGTTGTAGAACTTTGTAGTTGCCCACATCAAGAAAATTACACAATGACTATTTCAATTGTAAATATTAGTTCTTGTTCCTTTTTTTCATCAATTTGTTTTCATTATATTGTCAGTCATTCATTACACTGCAAAAATAATATTTCCATCACAGAGTAAGAATTGTGTTTTAAATTTATCATCATAGCTTCTGTAGCTGGGCCATATTTTATTTTAAACCATTCAAGGATTTAAAAAAAAAAATTAAACAAAAGAAAAGAGTAAATAATTTAGGCAGCTCTTCAGCTAGAACTATCCATATGTCATAGCATATGATAAAGTAGACATCCGTTAAATTTCAGTAAGTTTTGAGCCCATTGCTTGCTTTTCTGCACAAAGTTGCAAACTTACGAATGCTTTGGTAGCTTAAAGATGGTTTAAAAGTTTCTTTATGTCTTATTACATTGTAACATAATCATAATTTACATTTTACGTCATAGTTGTCAATTTGTTTTAAAAAACATATTAACAACATTGACTGTTTGATGTAGGTGGAGGATTCGTTAGTATGGTTGTTATTTTCCTGTTATTTTCCCTTTTGAAAGCCAAGTTGAATAAACTGTGTATAAAAAAATGATTTATTTACTTAGGCAAATTTCAGGTTTCTGCTTAGTTGCGTTTATTATGTCAGACTGTTGTAAATGACTCATCTATAAAAACTGGACTGTTCCCATAGCAAAACTCAACACCACGGTCAAAGCATTTTAAGTAAATATCTTGCCTTAGAAGCGTGATAAAACATTTGTAGTCACAAGAACATGAATCAGGATGCCTAACGGTCATGAGATACCTATGCTGGCCGTACCAGACCAAGTAAGGCAAATATCATTCTGGGAACTGGTACAAGTGAATGAGCAACTGAATGTTTGTATATTATGGACACACAATTCAAATTAGTAAGAATGAGATTCTTTAAGATATTATGCAGCATTATATAATGACAAGTCCAACAGAACAGACTAGGAGTGTATTTCTAGCTGGTTTTAAATCAGTTTTAAAGGAAGAAATGGCTCCATGGACATCTTTTCCATGTCCCCTCCTGCTTTGTGAAGTGGATTAACTTCTTTTTTTTGTCTGCCTACTGTCCACCTGTGTTCTGTCAGGACAGTGTTTTGTCATCTTGACTCGGATGTAAACTGTTTAGAGTAAGGACACTTTGTCAAGTTCCAGACCAGATCCCGGTCGCTCCTTAAAAGGCCATCAGATGATACTGGTGTACCTGGCGGCCCTTTGTGCTGCATCCCTGCTCTTCACTGATGTCACTCTGGTGGAACGTTCCATCCCAGCATTGCCCACGAAGCCCATCAACTCAAATATATAAAAAAGGAAAAATTCCCTTTTATCTAACTCCCCAACTTCCACTTACTCTATCTGATTGGCTTGAAGATTGCAGCAAAATAAGGAGCCAGCTGACTGCTGAATAGCAGTAATGAAAGGAATGTGAGCTTCACAGAGAGAAGTGGAGTGAAATTAAAGCACTGCTGAGAGATTGAACTGTTCACAGGAGAGGTCACATCCCTGCAGGACAATGATGATGATCTGAGTGCTGGAAAAGTCACAAGCTGACCTTTTTTCATCCTGAACGCAGACTGTCAGCAGCTCTGACTCATCCACACATACAGTCACAAAAGAGTTGATGCATAAACACACAGAAAATGTGTTTGAATAATACACACCTACCTCAGCCTGATGACAGCTCGATGCTTTGACATATAGTGCCAGTTCGTGTTTTGTTGAATATAATAAAACACTTCTAATGTGATGCAACTCATCTCCATCAATGAGCCATTTCTACCTGCTTGTTAGGTTTCACCTTTTCAAGAATATAAAAAATCCATCAGCAGAGAAACAACAGAGCATGCTCCAGCACAAGTCAACCCCCCCCTCACAGACCAAAAGCCCTGACCTTGTATAATCGCACAAATCATTTGGTCACCAAGACCTACTTTCAGCTTCAAAACAATCACCTCCTTCACTGTGTGATCTGTAACCAAAATGCCAGAATGTGTCACCTGAACTGCCTTTTAAAAAAAAAAAAAAAAAAAAACACCACCTGGAATCAAACTTCAGTGAGATTTCATCACATCTCTATTCAAGCAGTTTAATTTATAATGCAAGCTGCTTTAGGAGTTTCCTCTGCAGCTGTTTGATGAGGGAGCACAGCTCCAATAATCCTTTTATCCTGCAATATCTCTTTTTTGGGCTAGTTCTTGCCAAGGGCTTCAATATATCATAACAGCAACCATATGACCACTGCAAAGCTCCCCCCCCCCCCCAATAAGTTCCCAGAAAAATGGCTGAAGCCATGCTGGAGGTGTTTACGCAGGATTCGTCACTGACCCCTGGTGGACCCCTGACCCCACCTGAGGAGTCAGTGCTCCAGCTGCAGCCTGGAAACAGCTCGTCACCTCTTATCAGGATAAAGGATGTAAACGTACCTTACTCTTAACTTCAGCGGAAAGTCCAAAGGCTGGTCCGCTCCTGAAATGTGTTGTCATTCTGTTGTTTTTTGTCTATTTACAGTGGAGCCGTGAAGAGAGTCAGAAACGGAGAGGCAGGTTGCAAGCTCTCAGTCCGAGGCAGGGGAAGAGCAGGGAGAAAGTCCTCCAGAAATTCCGTCAGTGTCTTATTTTCTCTTTAAATCTACAACTTATATAATTAATCGCAGTTGCGGTCTGAGCAGCTGGTGAGGCTTTCGGACAACTTTCCAACACTTTTCTGAATCTTTTTAAACTCTTTCCATGTGTGTGCTCTCTGATTGGTTAGAGCCGTCGTCCAATCAGGACGCAGCTTGCTCATCAGGAGGAGTGATGTCACCGCTCGGGTATTAAGATTTAATCAGTGTCACTTTTTCCACTTTCAGGCCAAGCAACGATGATTCTGGCTTGTGTTAAAACGTGATTTGCTGAAATTATGCCACTGCCATGTTCAGCCGGACTTCTGTTAATGAATCATGGGGTTTTAATATGTTTATGTGAGCAATGACTGTTTTCATTGTAGCAGTTTTTGTGATGTGAATAATCAAATTTTCAGTAAATCTATAAAGAAACTGTAGTATTTTTTGGAAAAAAATAAATACTATTCTGCCATGAAGAATAATACCGGTGCTTATAAACAATGTTTCTATGTGCCCTATATACTATTAGCCTACAGAGAATATCAAGTTGACATCACACATCGGTTTGTTTAGGTGTAATATTTTTATTCTCGCTGGCTCTGAGGCTCTTTTGTACCTTCATACCATAAATTCTTACTTTAGGACAGTATTTCTACAGACAAAGTATAGAACAATCCTTCGAAATCAGTCTATTTTTAATCCTCATAATCAATGTTAAACATAGCCTATCTGTCCATTGCATGTTTTAAAAATTTTTTTTTTTAATGTTTCAATACTAGAACCCACTTCATATATGGAAGCGTTGTGATTCTTTAAAAATAGCCAAACCCAAATTTCCTTACTTTTTGTGTTTTATTTGCTTCCTACCTACCTTCTTTCTAACAATAGCCAATAAAAACAACATGAGTTGGCAGCTAAGCCTTGTGATAAACCTCAGCAATGTATAGCCTAATTCACATTAAAAACTTAATGTTTCACAGATTACATTTAGACCCCATAATCTTCACCATTTTAGTTGAACATGCTAGCATTTGCTAACCAAGCCTAGCCTAGTTTGGTCTAAAAGTGCGTCTTATTTGAACTTGGAACTCAGACTTTCCTCGAGTGGCAAAAATGAGCAGAAATGTTCCAAATGTTAGATTTTCTTACTCAGAACAAGAGAGGACCCTCACCAGTCCCAACGTCAAATGAAACGTGGTTGCCCCGCACATAAAAAGTGCTGCTAGCTACAATAATAACGCATAGCATATTTAGCAGTTTGCATTTTAGTATTATTGTAACACCCAATGTAATGCTTTGTTATTAGCTTGTATTTCTAACAATTGTTATCTTATTTAAGTAGAATAACAAAGTGTGAATCCACCTGGTTTTTCCAGTTCTAACTGAAACACAGTTTACACCAATGTTCCCAGCTCTATGTTACAGCTTCTGAGGTAAATGTCAAGCACCAGAAAGTCCTGAGTCAAAACTTAAGTTTGACATCAAGCTAAATGTAAGAAGAAGACTTTAGATTTGGGTTTTTGTTTAAGATCGATTTCAGAAGTTATTGTAGTCAAAGACCATCTTATCATTAAATTATAGCTACACCAGACCTGGGCTAATTTTATGAGGGTTCAAATATCTAATTTACGACATAACATCCAACAAGCCATCAACAGAGCCACGTATGCAAGCAAAAATACATTTCTAAGGAAGTGTCGTAATGGTGAGACATTAGACAGCGTTTCCCTACAGATATATTGAACTACAAGCTGTGGAACGAAACCTGAGGATTTTGTCCCATCACTTAACCTAGATGAAGAAGCTTGTGGAATAACAACAACAAATATAACCTGTTTTATTGCTTACTTCAAATACTGTGAACTAGTTTTCTAATATAAGTTGTGTGAAATTACAGAGTTAGTGAAACAACCTCCCTACAATATTAGCTCGTCATTAAACTTAACTAAAATAAATAACATCTGCTGTAACTGTTCCAGAGCTTTCGCCATGATCTAAAGATTGTTTTGATTTTTGTTTTCACAGCAACACACCATGTAATATCCCCACACTGCTGTGGGACAAATGGCATCTTATCTGACATGTGTTTGACTTTACATGAAAGGTACTGTAGAATGTTCTACATCATTCTGGGAACAATGAGGTCGTTTTCCTCTTTTACCCCAGCGTGTTGCTCCTCTTTCCCTCTGGTCGATGACAAGGAAAGGAATGTAGTGGATTCATGTTGTCCGTCAAGTGGATACTGAGGAGGCGGCTCCCTGGACAACATGATTCATCCCCCGCTCTTTTATTTCTTTATATTTGTATGCCACAGTCATGATAGGCATGTCATTAGAGCCAAAAGGGAACGTTCTGGAAAGCCCATGGATGGATGAAAGAGTGCAGGACAGTGAGAGCTGTTACAGAGTGAGAGATCGAGCTGCAGGGTTGGGAGTACACAACGATAACTGGACATACACTGGTACCCAGCAGCAATGCAGAGGGCACAATTTGTACACACACAGCTGAAATTAATTAGAGCCGGGCACTGGTCGGCATTCACTGACCACAACAGTAGAATTATTTTTTACAAAGAAGCACGCTGCGGCTGTGATGCATGAAAGTACTTGAGGAATGAAAATGCCAAGTGGTTGCAGAAAGAAAACACACATTACAAAACCTTCTCTGCAGGGTAATAATGTATGACCAACATTTTTCTTCAATTTCAAGTGGTTCAGCACCAAATCAACTCATCCTATAATTAAATTCACTGTTGAACTTACAGCATGAAGGATACATTTGATGAATGGAAAGAAGAAGGGTTATATAGATAGGAATTTTGACATGGAAGGAGCCAGTGATTGTTTAAGGGACGGTGGGATTTGGAGACAGCGATAAGTTTAAACAACAAATATCTGACCACTGTTGAATTACCAGCCCTGAGAGCTGCTTTACTAACAACAATAACAATAATCTGTAAATGTCAATTATAGTTTCTATTTCAGTGGAAACTTTGACTCCAGAGAGAGTTGAAGAGTCTAAATTATTATTAATAGTTGAAGCGAAAGTAAATGTAAAAGAAATAACCGCAGCATAAATGTCAGCATAAGTATTTGAATTGTTGTTTGAAAAGCAGTATTTAATTCTGGAAAGTCACAGAATTATTAAAAGCTGGTTAAATTAGCTATTGGATCTCCAGCTACTCCTTTCTCCATATCTTGGAACAGGACAATAAACCAAAATTGTTCACAGGTGCTCCCTTCAAGGTTGAAGTGATCACTGCCAAAAAGAGAGCTCCATGGAAAAATGCCACGCTGGTAAGACCTGAAAAATGAGAATGTTGAAAAACTGAATGCAGGTGGCAGAAAACAAAGTTGCATGGTTCACTATGAGATCTATAAAGGCAGCTGAGGATTTATAATCTGGAGCTGAGAAATGCAAGACAATCAATCTTTTCGGACATCATTGCTAAGAACAGTCTTAATGCTCGAGCCCTGTTTGTTACTAGTGTTGACAGGTTAACTAATCCTCATGTGTCTTCTTTCTTTACTGACAGGCAGTCAGTCAGTGCTTCCATGCCAGGGGCAGGACATGTGTCATCACTGTGTCCACTCAAAGACATAAACACCATGACAGACTTTTCTCCAATCAGTCCAAAAAACCTGGATGAGATCATTTGCCATCTGAAAACCACCACTTGCTCTCTCGACATCCTGGCAACAGGGTTTTTCTAGACTGTTTCAGGATGCATGGCCTCAGATATTTTACAGATTGTAAACATGTCCCTGCTTTAAGGTTTCTTCCCTCAGACCCTAAAAACAGCCGTCATCAAGCCACTCCTGAAAAAGAACAAATTACACCTGTCCCTCTTGAGCAGCTACAGGCCGATATCAAACCTCCCATTTCTTAGTAAGATTATAGAAAAAGCTGTCTTCCAACAACTACACAACTTCCTGACACTAAACAACTGTTTTGATGTCTAGTCAGTTAGTCTAGGACTTTCTGGACTTACTGCAATTAACTGGTTTGAGTCCTATCTAAAAGACAGGGACTACTTTGTGTCTATAGGTAACTATAAATCAGAGCAAACTAAAATAACCTGTGGAGTTCCTCAAGGCTCCATCCTGGGGCCACTGCTGTTCAACATCTACATGATGAAAAACAACTAAATTAGATATGTTACCACAACTATGTTGATGACACACAAATCTACATAACAATCTCACCAGGAGACTATAGACCGATCCAATCACTGATCAGATGAATTGATCAGATTAGAGACTGGATGTGTCAGAAACTCTTCTGTTAAATGAAGACAAAACTGAACGTTTTTGGACCCAAAGAAGGAAGATTAAAAGTCAGCACTCAACTTCAAACAGCCAAGTTATAAACCACCAACAGAGCCAGAAACCTGGGCGTAGTCATGGACTTAGACCTGAACTTCAGTGGTCACATTAAGACAGTTGTGAAGTCAGCCTGTTATCACTTAAAGAACATATAGAGGATTAAAGGACTGATGTCGCCACAGGATTTAGAAAAAAATGTCCATGTATTTATCATAGTAGACTAGACTACTGTAACGCTGTCCTTATAGGTCTCCCTAAAAAGTCCATCAGACAGCTGCAGTTAGTCCAGA
>JBBBVU010000022.1:5518754-5546500 GCA_037177055.1 Atherinosoma microstoma | reverse complement strand
CCAGTCCCTGCCTGCTCGCCCCACCGCTCTCTCTGGACCAGAACCTCTGCCAGCCACCTCCCTTGCTCTGGACCACCAACCAGTTCCTGTCAGCTCACTCTGGACCAAATCCCTCTCCACCTCCACCAATCTGGATCTCTTCCTGGACCCCCAGATCTCCTGGTTCCACTCTCACTATTAACATAGTTCTCAATAAACATTGTCACTAAATCTCAATCCCGTTTCCTGCAGGATCTGCTTTTGGGTCCCTCTGCCTGACTGCTCCACCTAGCCGTGACAATCAGACTATTTAACAGCACACTAGGCGGGGGTAGAGGGGTACCACGGTGAGTAGTCCGGTTAAGACTTTCACAACTGGACTAGGGCAAGAGTCTGCACTTTTAATTTCAATTTAGTTTCAAATATATATTTTATTTGTTTTTATATTGCTGCTGAGTTGTTTCAATTTCCTTTGGAATCAACAAAGTATCTATCTACCTACCTACCTACCTGGTTACGATGGGCATCATCTCGCTATATACCCACATACCACATGGAGAAGGTCTTGAGGCTCTCCTATTCTTTTTAGATCTTAGGGATCCACAAGTACCTCCTACACAATTTTTGATATCTGTAGCTGACTTGGCCCTTACCAAAAATTATTTTCTTTTTGGTGAGAAGTTTACCTCCAGTCCCAGGGTGTTTCAATGGGTTCTAGTTTTGGTCCTGATTTTGCTAATCTTTTCATGGGATACTAAGAACACAACTTTGTCTTCAATAACAATCCCTTTTCAGACCTTTTCTATAAACAATACAGATGACTGTTTTCTCCTGTGGAGGGGCCCGTTATCAACCCTTGACCTATTTGTGTTGGATCTTAACAATGTCCCCTACCATTAAATTCACTGTGGATCATAGTACTCAGGAGATTCCTTTTTTAGACACCAGAGTGCGTATTCAGAAAAATATATTATCTCGGCTACTCTTTACACTAAACCCACTGACAAAAATAGCATTCTTCATGCCACAAGTGCTCATCCAACTTCTTTGAAGAAAGGCCTCCCATTTCCCCAGTTTGTCAGACTCAAACGTATCCATACTTCATCGGATGACTTTGAACTTGAGGCCCAAAAAATGTATACTGACTTCCAGCACAGGGCTTATCCTACAAGCTGGCTTGATGCTGCCTTAGAGAACAGACATATGGATGTCAGTCAGCCTTCTAACCAGAGTTTTGCTAAGAATTGCTCAGTGGTCTGTACCACAACCTATTCCCCTCTGAGCAAAGAGATTAAAGACATCATTAGGAAACATTGGTATGTTCTTTCGGCTGATCCTATTTGTAAAAAATTGTTTTCTGACTCTCCCATCTTCTCTCATTACAGAGCTAAAAACATTTAGGGACTATGTTGTATGGGCTGATACCCACATTCAGCATGTTTCTGTCCAGAGGAGTTTAGATGGGATGACTGGCTTCTTTCCATGTTGCAACTGCTCAGCATGTGAGAACTGTAACAAGTACTTTTAGTAATTATGTTACTTCCAAAACTTATGACATCAGACAGTGTTTCACATGTACATCAGCCTCAGTCATATATCTTCTCTCATGTCCATGTTGCCGACAATATGTGGGTAAAACCACTAGACCAGTTAAAACTCGCATTATCAAGGAGAAATTACGGAAAATCATATATTGCCAGACATTTCAATGAGGCCGGGCATTCTGTCTCAACACTCTCTTTTTGTGCTATCCAGCAGATTTCTAAGAATCGCAGAAGGGGCAACATTGAACAGAAATTACGTGTAATCACTAGTTCAGCTTTATTAGGTAGGCCTGTTTGATCTAGGCTACGTAACCGATGTAGTGTTTTAGCTCGTTATGAAAATCGGAAGAACTACAATCATGGTGCTGACATAAGTAATTGTAGTTTTTGCAAAATAGCGATTTTGCATCGAATTAAAAGTTGCAAATATTAGATCGATAATCCACCAGAAGGTTTAAGGGGGCAGTGAATGTAACTGTGGATTCAGATATTAATTTAATTGTTAAATGAGTGAAAATGTATTTTATCCATAGGCTATTAGACAGTGCCCCCAGTTGGTGGTTACAAAAGTTTTTACAGCTCAGGTTTAGAGCTTTTATCCCAATTTGTTGTTTAATGATAAACCTTCAAATATCCACAGAGGTCAAGGTTCAAAAGTCAGTTTTTCAGAGAGAGAGAGAGAGAGAGAGACTTTATTCATCTTGAGGGAAATTCAAAGTACTCAGCAGCTACATAAATGCAAGAAGAAAAAATAGACATGTTAGTATCAAAGACAAACAAAGCCAAGTTAGTAACAACATAATAGTGAAGCAGTGGGTTATAGTGCAGTGAGATGGGAATGTGCTCATGTGCAAAGTGTCCTGAGATTAATATTATGATCCTCCCTTGCCACCCTTTAAAGAGTTGTGCAGTCTTATGGCTGGGGGGAGGTCAGAGCCAGCAGCCTGCAGTTGAACATCCTCCTCTGACTGACCAGAGTCCGGTGGGTGCTGTGTGTTGTCCAGGATGGTCTTATAGGGTCTGTTTTTCTGCCAGTGTCACCAGAGAGTCCAGCTCTGTGCCCAGCCCTCCTTACCAGTATGTCCAATCGTCCAGCATCCTCCAACACACCACAGCAGAAAAGAGAACGGTTGACACAAAAGACTGGTAAAACATCACTAGCAGTTTCTTGGAGATGTTTAAGGACCCTCGCCTCCTCAGGAACTACAGACGACTGTCCTTTTCAGTGGATGCTGTCTGTGTTGTTGGACCAGTCCAGTTTGTCATTCAGCTGCGGTCCCTGGTATTTATTGGTCCTGACCACCTCCATGTCTGAACCTTCAATGGAAAAGGGTTAGAGATGGGCCCTCTTCCTCTTGAAGTCCACCACCATCTTCTTCTTGGAGTTGTTAAGCTGCAGACCTGCACCATCCCACAAAATTCTCCAGCAGGCCCCTGCACTCCCTCTCCTGTCCATCTGCAGCATATCCAATGATCTCAGAGTCATAATTGGATGTTATTCTTCAGATGAAGATGTTTTAATGATATATCTGGTTTAGTGAAAGCCACAGTTTTGTATTTTTCTCATTTAATTAAGACCCCTTCAGAGACGTTTCAGAGTGCTTGCTTGAATATAAAGCTTTTAGTTTTTTTCCCCCTTCAGTTTTATGGAAAGAATTTTCCCAAATTAAGTCACCTTTGGAGTTATATTATTCACAATCTAGGTAATTTGTATAAACTTTTAAGACCTGAAATGCTGGATGTAAGGTCAGCACACAGCACACAGCACAGAGTCAGGGTATCACAGATGATCAAATATATACACATAAGCAACCGTTTAAAAAACCACAGAGAAATAACATAAAAAAAACATTATGAAGTTTTATTGAAGTAAAATTGCAATGTTAAATTATTTACAGAAGGCAATAGCATGTAGTTTCTAAATTGGATGTAAAACTTTTTCAGTATTTGCCTGTGCATAAGTAATTGATAAAAACACTGCTGGGGTTTTATTCCAATGAATCAAGTCCATTTTGACTAAATAGATTAGTAAATAATAAATAAGCAAAGCGGGTTTAATAAGGGATCAAGTTTAAAAAGACTTGTGGTACCCTATATTGATCATGTTTTTATAGAAATAGCTCAAGATTTGATCTGCACAAGCTTTTTTTAATCCCTGCAAGTGTGATCAAAAGTTTCCATCATGACATTAAAAAAAAAGACCAAAATATTGAAGTGCTTTATTGTTGTCATTGCAAACTACAAAAGAAAAAGGAGAAAAGAGGGAAAACCTTCTGTATATCCCTGAAATATACATGAAAATAGACCAAGACAAGACCTGAGAGAGATTTTGTAAATAATAAAAAAAAGACTATTTAGCTTTTGTATTCAATAATCTAACAGGTTTCAGGTCCATTGGGAAAGAGAAGCAGCCTTCTCATGGTTGTTAGTCACAGTTTCATGTCGGTTTTCCTGAAAATGAGCCGTAGTGCTGCTGATTCTGGAGTCAATGCGATTGCATTTATTGTTCAGTGTCCTACTTGTTTCTACCAATATTAGCGGTGAATTGATAAAAGGAAGAGAGGAGCAGAGAGCAAATCCTTTTATATTATACCATAGTAAAATCAGTAAAATTATGATAAATATTTTGTTGTTTCAGAACCAGAAAAGTCCTGCAGACAACACGACAGAGCCCCACAATTGATATTTCAGTCCTGATGTGCTCAGGATTTTATAGAATATGCCAATATCTGCGCATTATTTTGACAGAAGTCATATGAACCACTTGTGAGAACGGTCTGACCACAGTTAATTTAGTGAAATTTATTTATAAACATATCAAAAACATTGTTTTCTGCATTTGAAAACGTAAAATGAAGCATTTTATGGAACCAGGAAAGTCGTGTCACAAAAAGTTCCTCATTGACACTACATTGCCCTCATTTTCGTGAACCCAGCACGTAATTTTGAACAATTACGTGCCCCCAACGCTTAAATAATTGGAGGGTGTCAAAATAACATCGTGTTTATTTCACGTATTTCTGTGAGATCAGGTTTGTTTGATTCCATGACAGTTACTCAAAACCTTAAAAGAAAGAGACAAATTCTCGCAAATTGTTATATAAATTATATTTACTGTGAAAAAATGATAGTATACAGATATGAAATATGTTTACATATATTATGAAAATATGAACCAATACTTTAAAAACCCAATGCACCAGTAAAATATGTTCATGAAATAGATGTCCTTTGTTCTTCTATCACATCTAAGGTCGTACTTTATTTACCACATTGGTGAGACAAAGTGTGTGAACTCCTTCGGTTCCAATTTCACACTTTATTCATCACATATCACACCTATTGATTTGAGTATTGCAATGACATCATGACAAAGCTTTGGTCCCTTTATAGACGAGTTGCTCAGAATAAAAACACCTATACCGAGTTGATAGAGATACTCAGTGTGTTGAGTACTTTTGAGCAGTTCTGGTATATGATGAGTTTGCACTTGTATGTGTATATAAGGATGGCAGGACTGAGGTAGTCACACTCAACATGGAGACGATAAGACACACATAGGTGGAGACAAGCATTGTCTCGATGGCTGCATGTACGTGGAGAAAATAAGTCGAAAAGACTGGATCCTTTTTCTTTTTGAAAAATAAAGATTTTAAAAACAATTTGTGAGCGTTTGTCTGCACACCGTTTGGCTCTTGTTGCAAAATATGGCAGACTTGACATGTTCTATTCATGGGTCCGATTTCTGTTTTGGTTTCAATAGTTCTGTTTATAAGCCTTTGCATTTTACCCAAAGATCTAGGCAGAACAGAAATAGATTGTGACATGTATATTAGCATGCCAAAGAGGACATATTGATAGACAACAGCTATGCTACTTAGACCAAAGCACAGCTGGGTTTTACTAGTTAACCATTCATGAAGACTGACATTGTTCCAATCGTTTATCCAGGAGACATTGCAACTATGAGCAACTTCTTCAGACAAGCAGTAAATCTATTTTTCTGTTCTCATTTCCCACTGTTGTTACCAGTTCCTGTACTCAGCCCACTGGGACATACCTCTTTGCTGGCTGGGGTTTTATCACTTGCACCGACTCCTTGTGGTGCTTTCTTGCTGAAAATGAAATGAGAACAAGCAGGTGGTACAGTGGAAATAGCAGCCCCGATCATTACTTTATTGCCATTTGTGTTTTATAGTCCGAGTTTAGCAGAGTTGGACAACACTTTATAGAAATGCAGGGTGGAAATATCAGCAAATTTATAAATCCCCAGAACGAGGAGGAAATTGCTTGCAAGGTCACAAAGGGATGATTTTTGTAGCTAAATTAAGCAAAAACTTATATATATATATACACACTCAGTATATACTCAGTATAAAAACTCAGGAAACAAAACGAGTTTTTAGGGCATTATAACTGCTGGAGTGCTAGTTTAAACAACACAAAGTGATTGAACACCAATTGTTTTGAAAGCAAAATTCCTGCTAACACATACTTTGCCAAATTGTTTCACAATAATGCAAATGCTTTTGGTGGATGTGTAGTCGGACCAGTTTAGTACCTTGACTCATTTACTGCAGAATGTGGAATTGTCTTTCTGAAATAAGCAAATTCTTCCTTTAATATGCCGTTGATCAGACCCCTGCTTCATTTTGGGTTTGGGCTTGCCGTTTCCATATGGGGTGCGTATAACTGATTTACACAAAGGTTTATGGAGTGGTGTAAAAGTGTAGAAGCAGCATCCATTTGCAGGTTTTTCCAGAAGAAATTTATTATTGTCCCAAGATGAGCAGTGTTACTCATTTTGCCATTTAAAGGGTTTTTTCGTTTCTTTTCTTGGATGATACGTGAAGTATCATATCCTAAACTTATTTGCAATTTAACATTGACAAATATAATTTTCTCATTTGCCATCCAGGGCGTACCAACAACCTGATAATGGTTGGGCCCCAATGAATGAATGAATGGATGAATGAATGAATGAATGAATGGATAAATAATTTTTATTTACGCTCAGTCTTGGCTGTGAGAAGTATTTTTTAGGCTCTATATTTAACTGGCAACACTTTTATAGGTTTTTCTTCAATCATTTCAGTAACATTTTGGCTTCAATTGTATTAGGCCAATTCCTAGCAAACTCATCTCAAGGCACCTTTAAAGACAGTCCTATCTAATTCTGTCAAATTGATTATATAATCCACATTAGTCCAATTCATAAAAAAATATTGTTTTGATTCAATCTCCCATCCTGAGCATGCATGGGGCAACAGAAAGGAGAAAAACCTCCAGCCGAACCGGACTCAGGAGGAGAAACACAGCAGAACTTTGAAGAGATGAAGACAATGAAGAGAAGCTTTTCTAAATAAAAAAAGAGAAAAAAAAGGAAGTCCACCGTATGTTTTTAAATCGTCTTCAACTTTATTGAAGAACAATACTTTCAAGTAAGTCTCAGCTTTCAGCACTACAATTACGTGATCATTAGTAGTGGTCATTGTAGACAACAGTCCGAGTCACGAGGTAAAGCTCAGACAGGGACCCCGAGGGCTTCGTGTAGTGTAGGCCGTTTCACATTAAAATCTCAGAAAAAAACAAAACAAGATATTGCATTGCATTAAAAGACATAAAGAGAATGAGATGAAGGGAAGCCACACTGGCAAGTCATTCGCTGGAAAAGAAAACAAATGGAAAGTCATTTGTTTGTCACTTTTTAGGGTCAATCTTCACCATGATACAAACTCTGTCATGCTCGAGATTCAATCGGTTAGATTTCTCTGTACACAATCACAGTTTAAATCAGATTTTCAAGAAAAACAAAACTGGGACAAAAACATCCGTTGTCTCTGCGTACCATGTTGTGTCAAAGAGATCAATAATTTGAAGACAGAACATGATGTTAAAGGAGATTCATAGATATATTTTAGATACACTTAAATACTGTATGTTCAACATTTCATGAACTATGGTCTCCCCAAATAAATCGGAGGCAATCTTGGTTGTTCTAACCTGATGCAACACTTATTACAAAATACAAATAATAAATCAAACTCATTGTCCAAATTCAGTGTCACATTCATTTCCAAACAGCCGCAGGATTTAGAGATTAAGGAGGAAATATACGCTGTAGAAAACCCTGACGAGCACAAAAGCTCGGCTGGTCCAGAATGAAGACAACCAGGCTGTGTACTCCTTATGTGTACTTCTTACTTTGTGCATGAGACCTGCAGCCTCAGTTTACACTTAAAAACATCCAAAAGTAATCCGAACAGAAGCGGTCTACCACACCGTGCAGCACGTCGGCTGAATATTCAGTGTTGAGTACTACTACTTGTTCAAAACATACTGATTGCCTTTTTTAAAAATAAAAAATAAATCTTTTAACAACTGCGAGATCATCTTAATGCCACTAAATAACCCATCACAACATTCGAGACATGCCTCTTTCTCTTCACGAAAGCATTTAAAATCAACGCAGAGCTGGCTCCCAGGAGGGATCAGCTTTGGGTTATAATACTTGGCCGGATAATCATTGTGCAGGGAGGTTTGAAAAAAAAAAAAAACCCACACAGAGAGGAATACAGAAGAGATAGTTGATTGATATTACATGAGAAAATTCATGCTTATCCAAAAACAAAACAAAAACAAAACAAAAAAGACTGCATCACATCCACCGTTTGTGTAAAGGCACAAGATACTGTAGCCCCTCCTCTGTGGTGACAGACAGAAATACAGGAGATCCCAGAGTTAGCGCTCCGTAGGGAGTGTGCTTTATATATTTCCACAGTGAAAATACCACCAGACATTCTCAGACTGTTAAAACTATCCATCCAAAATCAGATACACTGGCTAATTTTACACATTAAAGTCCATTTCTGTAGGTAGTGTTGAATATTAGGCTTAAAAAAACAAACAAAAAAAACAACACAAAAAAACAAAAAACAACACTTGGATCAATACTTGATGGTCCATAAAGAGCTCAGAGCGCAATTGATGGTATTCAATTAATGATCAACAAGGAGTCTGGGAACAGAAAATGTAGTGCTGTCGCAGGAATCTGCAGCCTGTCGGAGGCTTGACTAAAGAGCTTCTTGCGCCCTCTTGTGGTCAGTTGCTGTAACAACAACTTTTCCACTGCAGCCATGCAAATAGAAACTTGAAGTTGAGCTAATTTTTTATTTTTATTTTGTTTTTAGGGAATTCTGGTTGATTCTTGTGCTCATCTGAAGGGTATACTACAAAGTTTTTAGTGTCATGAAGGTGACACTTGTTTAATCCGATAGTCACCATGGTAACACTTATGCTCACACTTCATTTTCCAACTTACTGAGCCCAGCAAAATGCAGTTACAGTCAAACAAACTGTAGGCTGTTCATTGTGTTGCCATGGAAATATGCATTCATTTTGGTGATGCAGAATTGGCTTCATAGAATTTAATATGTTGTCTTTATTTACTGAAAAGTCTGCTCCACACCACCAATACCAGAGCTAAAACCAATTGAAAAGTTGCTCAATATATCAGAGATTAAAGTTAATTCCACTTTAATTTGATCAGTGATTTCCTTTTATCTAAGCTTTAATCATTTAACACTCCTTTTTAGGAATGAAGTGCTATGGAATTGGTGCATTTTGTACATAAATGATGTGTAAAACGCCCTTTTTTTAAAAATGAGCAAGCATGGAGCCTGAAGACTTCAAACTCAGCTACATCTGAATTTAAAAACTCTTCAATGCAACTTGGACATGTTTAAATTGTGGAGGATTATATTAGTAAACGTGAGCAGAGTACGATCTTCTTCCAGAAGATCGCAATCTCAATCATCTACTTGTGAGACGAATACTAAATCTGTCAGATCTTGTGTTTCTGTCTGTTCTGATTTTAGCGGTACAATTATTAGACGGTTCAACAAGAACAATTTACGTATTTTTAAAAATAAGATAGTGCCATTTGGTATATGGAAGTATAAACAACGCTATGCAGAGGGCACCTGTACGATACTGTACGTGTAAATACTGTAGAGACATGCAGAGAGAGGAGAAATACCCAAAAATACATTAAGTTCATGCTTTTGATTATGCTCTGTGGAGGAAGGGGGAAAACATTTTGGAAGACAAATCCCCCCCTTTACAGCATTGGATTAATGCAATTATTAATTAGATGGTGTTATCTCGACAGATCACTAAGGCATCACAGAAATATGTCGATCTTACCATGCTCTACAATGACGACCTACACTGGATACAGAAAAATTAGGCATGCAAGATTAACACGCTGCCTTCGGCAGCACGTGGTTATCCCAGATAGATAGATCCAAATCAATGCAGAGAATTTGGAGAAGTGAAATACTGCTGGCATTCCTGTTGCTTGAAATTAAAAAAGAAAAAAAAAAGTACGAGCACCGTTTTGGTGTTTGGATGGCAGCGTGCTGCACACGTGGAAGGAACGAGCGTATTTGTGAGGGAATCTCTACTTTCTCTCCTCCTCGGATAAGTTGTTGTAGAAGAAGAGATGGAGGAGTATAAGATGGACAAGTTTAAGTGTATAAAAAATAAAGAGCTGATTAGTGAATGAGGACGGGGTTGTTGAGTTTTTGTAAGGCAGGGGGAGAGGTAGAACAAAAACATTCGAGCTGAGGCAGAGGCTTGCAGTGGATGACTGCCAATGATTACTGGAATAAAAAAAAACCCCAAAAAAACAACCTGATGTTGGAGCGTGTCCTCCTGCATGCATACTCTAAGTGTTTTACATCTCTAATCCTAATTCTAATGCGTTTTAGGGGCTGGTGACGTAAATAGGCGCTACTTGTTTCAAGGAGGCCACAGCAGGTAGGAGAGGCATTATGGTGGTTTTTCTGTCTCTTCTTCTGAGGTTCGATGAATTTAACACAAGAGCCCTGTAGGTTGACGAACACCGTGTGGGTTTGAAAGTTCTTCACTCCGTAGGCCATGTCTCCTCGAGCCTGGACGGAGACTGAATGAGAGGAGAAGCGTCCGGTTGCTGTGGGTGTACTTCTTCAACTTTGTTAGGGGTTTGTGAACTTCCTCCTCCACCGTTATTGCTTTCCTGTTTTCCCACAGGCACTTCAGAGCATCGGGCTTTGGCTGGAGTCGAGTGTAAGAGAAGACGAAGGGGAGATGAAGGAGGGATGGTGGTAGTAGAGGAGGTGAGTGACAGATGGTGAGAAAAAAAGTGTGCTTCTGAGCTCTACCTTGTTGTCTGTGACCAAATAAAAGCTAACCCCTCCTCCTCGGTATAAATCGGTCTCTGAAAACCGTGAGGTTTGCGAACGCTGGTGCTTGAGTGAGTCAACGAGCACTCTCCTCATCCCCCCCGGCTGGGGTCAGAACCTGAGGACTCTGGGACTGAGGGTGGGAGGGGTACTGAGGTTGGAGCAGGAGGAGGAGGCGGTGAGGCTCCCGGGTGTCCCGCCTCCCTCCCTGCTCACGTCCGGGTCTGAACGCCGCATCAGTCCGTGTGGTTGTTTGCGTGCTTCTTGTCCGAGGACGGCGAGGTCTCCGCCCCGTCCTTAGCCTTTCGGCCCCCTCTCCCGGTCATGACTTTGTAGCAGCCGCGAGCGATCTTATACATCCAGATAGTGTTCAGGATGTCCAGAGCGATGCAGGAGGTGATCCAGGCTACCTGGGCTCCCAGGCCCAGCCGCTCAAATTCTGGAGTGCCGAAAGTAGCGAACACACTGACCCAGTAGGACGGCATGACAGCGATGCGGACGAGGAAGAACACCACTGCCATGGCCATGCCGTTTAGTACAACCAGCCGATGTGAGCGGGGGTACTTCAATGCCTCAAAGAACCACCTGGAGAGAGACGGAGAAAAGTCAGGAAGCATGACAGGAATCCTGGAATTCCATCATTCACATCTGAAGCTGTCTCACCTTTGGTTCACGAACGGTGTGGATAACTCGGAAATTAGTCGGAAATTGGCAAAATAGGGAAGCACGCCGCGTGTCTGCAACAACCAAACACACACACACACACACACACACACATCAAAAATTCTTGAAGTGGATGACAAAAAAAAGGTTTGAAACTCAGGAAAGCGTGAAGACTGACAGACTCACCAACACGTATCCATAAGCGTACAGCGCCGCCAAGTGGTGGCAGACGAAGAAACTGTCCCCCATGGTGCTCCAGTTACATGCCAGCAGCACCAGGTCTGGAGGAGGGGAACAAGTCAGGTTTAAAAGGAAGAAAATGGGATCTGAAATCTAAACTGTGTTCATAACATTGGATTTCTAAACCAATGCTGACCTAAAAAATAAAAACTTTAAATAAAATCCAAGCATTTGTTCATGTAAAAAAGCCTTTTCTAATGTCTAGGAATGAATTTAACTTTGGATAATATACATACATGCAGTAGTTTTTATCCATATTTAATTTCTTTATATTTTGCTTCCAAATCGTCAGACTTTCTTGTAATCTTTTAAAGTGGTCCTGAGCAGTAGTTCTCCAGACTTTCTCAATGTCTTTCAAGGTTTTTTGCTGCTTTTTCAACTCAGTTTCAGTCCAGTACTCGTACCAGATTAGTTTAAGAGGATTGTTTTTGTGTAAGCCACATGATACCGACTTAGGAATCATTAAATTGTAAAAAAGGCCCCTAACTCAACAGATGAACCCAGATTGTTCCCATTTTTCTAGTTGCATCTGGGAAAATGACATAAGAGTTTGACAGCCAACAAGGTGATTTTCAAAGACCTAGGAATAAATTCAGCAAAGACCTGAAACATGACCCAAAATATGTATCTACTGTTTTCTGAGCCCTCATCAGAAATGGTCTCCATGGATGGTGGCTGTCAGAAAGCTAATCTTAAGGAAGGGAAACAGGGAGGAAAGGTTGAGGTATGCCAAATGACACAAGAACTGGACTGAAAAATCAACGGCAACAGGTCTGATGGAGGGATGAATCCTCCCCAGAGTTGGACCTCAACATTAGTGAAACAGTGTGGGATCATCTGGACAGAGAACTAAACAAAAGGAAGAAACATCCAAAGAAGAGCTTTGGGAAATCCTTCAAGAAGTCTGGAAAACTACTCCTGAAGGAAATGACAAGAAAGCTTGTCTAAGGGTTCAGACTGTGTTGAAGAACAAAGCTGCTCAGACCACATACTGACTTTTAAGCTTGTTGTTAAAACTCAGTTTTACCTTTTATATTACATTTCCATACATATTTACACATGTTTCATCAGTAGCTGCATCTATCTCCTGTTTTCCTGACAAAACTAAGAAAAAAAAAAGAGTGCTGGCTCAAGACTTTTGCCTGGCCCAGGTTAGATAAACATTAAATCAGTAGCTGAACTAAAAGTGAATCTAACATGTGTAAAGAACATTAACAGATGTCCTGCAGCAGCAGCCACAGGCTTGAATGTCATTTCAGGGTGCAGGGTAGACAAAATACTCAACATCTATTTAAAATCAACTTTGACTCGTACTGTTCTGTCAAACTGACAGATGTCTCTTATGGCTGCTCTTTGACATTTAATCTCAAATAACCAGCCTTACATTTGTTCCTTGAAGCAGAAATTACCTCACAAGGTTGTTTTTTTTTTTAAATGTGTGTTTGGAGAATAAAAAACATGGCTGTCATGGTTTGTGTGCAAGAAGAAATGATCAACAGAGGCTTTAAAAAAAAAAAGAAAAAAAGAGGAGGAGAAAAAAAGCTCACCATAAAGGAGGTAACCACAGGTTATGGCTACATTTAGTTTGACTAGACTGGGGTCACCCCTGTGGAACAGCAAAGAACAAAGTGTAAAGGTACTTTCAGCACAGCTGTAACACGATCACATCTAAAGTTAACAAGCCAGGAAGGGAAAGCCACTCACTCTCCTCTCAGCACAAGTAGATTATCAGATCGATAATCTGCTTCTGCAGAGAATACAAGATCCAATCCGGCAGACTAATTAATGTAAGAACGCTAACACACTCATCAGTCATGCAGAGTGGTCATTCAAGGTTGATTGTCTGATGTCGATGAGCTCTCTGTAAGGCTCTTATGTAGCTACATTTTAATTAAAAACAGCAGATTGACAAGCTGGAAAAGGGAGAGTGCGTTTTTTTTATTTTTTATGAATACACAACATGAAGAGAGAATATTTGCATTACTTTGTGTCCCTCTGAGTAAACAGCCCAGAGGTCCACGGCCTGCTCTGGTGACCGTTGAGTGTCCCTGCAAATGAAATCTGTTCAAAATAACAATGGAGGTGCCTCTGCTTCAACAGCCATCTGATCCTGGTATCAGTCACAAGTATCGCGTGGCAAGTGACTGGCTGGCGGCTTGTGTAACAGGACCCGACAGCCCACATACTGTACAAACAAGCATGCCCAGCTGTCCTTATAAGGGCGTTGCATTGACTTCCTTTAACCTAGACCTCAGATCTGCGAGTCTACAACAAGGTCTGTTCATTCTGGTTGCGAAAAAGTATCAAAAACAAGTAAGTAACATGCATGCTCCCCGCATAAACTGAATGAAAACTAACATTTTGTTTTCTGTTAGTTGCTCAGCATTTTTTCACCAGCTTGATAACACTACTGACACATTTGGTTTCCTTTTTCTCCTCCTCATATCCCATTAATGTCCATTTCACCCCTGAGCTCCCCACGTGAAGCAATCAGCTGTATCACTTTACCTCTGCACTTAGCCAGGAATGCATCAAGCAAATAGAGCAGCAACCAACCAGTGATAGTTTGATACCCAGACAGCCTCCAGGATGTTGTCACAGAATCCAAAGACTTGTCCATAATCACATCAGTGTGATCCAGGTTCAGTTAATCAAATGTACAGCAAACCCATGCTCCTAGCTCCTTATATGATTAACTGGCTGGAATTTACCCTTGGAAGAGATACGAAGACGTTCACACAGAGAGCATCATGATAGTCTCATTTCTAAGAAACTCATCTTCATATCAGCAAATCTGCTGATTAGCGGAACGTGTTCTAAACTGATCATATTAGGCTTTCTTTACGTTTCAAAACCTCACAACCACAATGCAGCCAACATTCAAGTGTAAGTGAAGTCCATCATTCAACAGCTTACCCAAAGCTCTCTGAAGGTCCCACCCCAGCATTTTAAGCAGACTGAGGTCTGGACTTTGACTGGATCATTTAAACCCCTTCATTCATTTCTTTTTCAGTCATTCTGTTGTAGATTTGCTGCTATGTTTGGGATCATTGTCCTATTGAATGGGCTCATATTTGACACCAGAATACTTGCAGAATACTGCAGAACAAGGCCACATCATTATCCCTCCACCACCATGCTTGACAGCTGGTATGAGGCAATGTGCTGATATGCTGCATTTGGTTTTCTCCAAGCATCTCCACTTTGGTCTGGTCTGTCCAAAGGACATTGGTCCAGAAGTCTTGTGGTTTGTTCAGATGCAGCTTTGCAAACCTAAACTGTGCTGCCATGTTCTTTTAAGGAAGAGGAGACTTTCTCCTGCAACCATTCCTAACAAGCCATACATTCTCTGTCTTTTTCTGAATGTACCGTCATGACTTTTAACATTTAACATGCTAACCGAGTCCTGTTGAGTCTGAGATGTTGCACCTGGGTTTTTGGCAGTTCCCCTGAGCATCACACTCTGATCTTGGACTGAACTTGTTGGGATGTCCACTCCTCATTGTAGAATGACGAACCCCAAATAGTTTGGAAAAGTCCTCATAACCCTTTCCAGATTGATGCACAGCAGCAGTTGCTTCTCCAAATCTTTCCTCCTTGGCGTTGTGCTGACACACCTGAATGCTCCAGAGCAGCAAACTGACAAAACCTCTGTTTTTAATAGAAGCACTTACACGGATGATCAGTTAATCAAGTGTGCAGCTCTTGGCTGTACACAGTGCCTCTGCATTTTGGCTCAGTTTTTATTAAATAAATAATGACACAGTTTATTATGTCATGCATTGCTACTCATCAGAGGTTGTATTGACCCGGTGAGGACTAAATTATTAATGGTGCTCTGACATATAAAACTTTAAAAACATGTATACAAGCAGATCTGCTGATGCAGCAGCCTCCACCTCTAAATATACGTTTAGCATCATCATCATCCTCATGAGAGACATTTCCATAATATCTGACTGTTGATTGGATTTGTTTAGTTTGAGTCAAACAAACACAAGTCAAAGTCCTGTTCTCCATTATTTTTGGCACATAAAGCAACCAATCAGAGCAGATAGAGCCTTTACTGTAAATTAGGGAGTCTTAAAGAGAGCCAACAGAAAGCATTTCAGTTCTAGGGTGAAGCAGCAATCCAGAGTTTTAAACAATATCATTTGTTTTTTTAACATAATTACATGAAAACATGCAAGTATGCCCCTACAATAAAACACTGAATTCGTAAATAAACATAATACAGCATTTCCGCCGAATCTGTTTCTACTTTTGGGGGTTGTATCAACACTTTTTTGCCCATATTAATATTCAAAATGAATGTTTTTCTATATTTTAGACAAGAAACAACAGTTTTCCTCTCCATCATATACGTTAACCTGTCGATCCTTGTTTACTGATCACACTGCAGTTGAAGAGTCGGCTGCTAGGCTTGCGACTGACCAGGTAAAATGTCGAGGATGTCAGAAACGTACAGATATATGAGGCCTTTTATTCATCAACCCTGCAGAGATGTGGGACAGCACACGGGACGGAAAATAATCAATTGTTTGAAAAGTTACTGTGATTTTTGCCAGAAGAAGCCAAAAGGGACTGAAAGAAAGTCTAAAACTGGCTAGATGTTGTTGCAACAGTGTGACCCAATAAGTGTTTCTGCCATACATGAGAAGATAAGTGATTTGATATATTAAAACTGTAAGGGACCAATGCAATTTGTATGTGAGCTGTGGAAGAAATCTTGGGACATCCTGCATTTGTTTTGTACTTTAATTACAATTCAGTTCATTTTCAGTATTAATTATAATGCTGCCCCCTGAATAAACCACCTTTAAAACACTCCAACAGAAATAAGATTCAATACAAAAGAAAAATTCAGTTGGCATTAAAAAATGAGCACCAGCTCCTGGACCTCTGAATCTGTACAGGACGTTCAGTGAAATATTACGTTTTGGTTATTCTGTCGATAATTTTTGTGGCAGCTATAAAGTCTTATCTGGCTCCCATTTAAATCATAAAGCAGTCTGTTTTTATGCTCCTTCACACCGAGCCAGTCTGGACTATTGGAGCTGACCGGTGTCTCAAATTAATAGGCTCAGAGTTACGCACGCCATCATCTGACTCAGAGCTCAAAAAGCAACTATCTGACAGACGGACAAATAAATCAATCTCTCCCCTCATAAGGACTTGCCTTTTGCAATGGCCAAGTTTACATGAGAGTTTTAATTACCCTTTAATTCAGAATAAAAATGGAATCACTTTAAAGAGATTAAAAATGTCCGTGTAAACACCTAATTCCGAATGAAAATGACCATTCCAAATCAAATTTAAATCCGAAGTAAGTGGCTGGTTTAGTCTGATTTTAGATCCAAATGGAATAATTCCTCTATCATGTATATGTTCATTACGCTTTAAATTAATTCTGCACGTTCTGCGCATGCTCGATGATGCACATTTTCCAGGATGGCCGCCTGAGGCAAGCATTGGACTCGAGCCGAGACTATTTAAGTGAAAGTGTAGTAGTAAACTTGTGTCGAGCTGCTGCTGCTTCAAAATTAGAATTAAAATCAAAGCGGAAAATGTGCTTACAGTATGGGGTTTTCCATGCTTTAGTCGAAAAGAAAAGAAGCAGGAAGTGGAGCTTGTTTTCTTCCCGTAGATGTAAATATGTCTCTTCCGCCCCCGATCCTATCAGAACCCCTCCCAACCCCCCAGTTCTTAAGCGGAATAGACAATTTTCGTAATTTATGCATACGCCACTTGTGCATGCTCGTAACTACCCGTGAAGGGCTGGAGGTTTGGACGCACATTGAAATCACCATAGAGAGTCGTCTTTACCAGGAAATTAACAAAAATGCCAGATACTTGTCGCGTGTTTGACTGTTTCAGTTGAAGAGGAAACAATTAATTTAAACAGGGAGTACGTTTTCATTGGTTTCCTCTGAAGAAACACCAGCGAGCAGCCTGGATTCCTGCGGTTGCCGCAAAAACTGGAAGCTGAAGTCCTGGGACCGGGCATGCAGTGCTCATTTTGTCTGTGGTTGTCTGTCTGATGACTAGAAAGACATGGGTCATTGCCCGTCTGTGGACATGAAGTGGAAAAGTTGAGAGGCAGTGGCCCGAGTAGGAGGCTGCAACTAGTCTATCGCCTGGAAAATATCCAGGTCTGCACCGACCAACACCGGCATTTTTACTGCATTTCACTGGAAGCATCGCTTACCCGCTTACTCAATAATTCATTATTATATGACATATTTGTCAGTGTAAACGTAGCGAATGATGCTAATTCATTAAATTTTAGAGTTAATACATTTACTGAATAAGAGGGTCAGTAGGCTACTGAAAAGTAGTAGGCTAAACATGCTGGGCGTTGGTGCGGATGTGGACAATTTCACAGCGATGGACTCGTGCTACCTCCTACTCAGGTCTCTCCCCTTCCCTTCATGTCCACAGATGGACAATAGTCCACATCTTTGCTGTCATCAGACGGACAACTGGAGATGAAATGTTTCTCCGCAGCATAAGTGGGGCTGGGGCATAAAACTCCAAGTTTGCACAGCCGATCACATGAATCCAGGCTGCTTACTGGAGTTTCTTAACAGGAAACCGGTAAAAACGTATTCCATGTTTACCTGCCTTTTCATCTGTCGATGTCTATTTATTGTCTATTGAATAAAGGTGATTAAATGTGTTTTCCATGTTAACCTCAATTTGGAATTAGTATTTCCATGTAAAACCGAAGGAGAATACATTAATTTTGAATGATTTATTTCTGAATAATTACTGCCGAATTAAAAAACATCATGTAACGTAGCCATTTTGGTTGTTAAAACAAAGCAAAGAGAAACAATTCTTCAATTTTTTCTTAAGTGTGTCTTACAAATAATTACATTATCTTTGTTTGATCGATATTTCTAATTTGGACTGATGTTGTTGGCTTGTTAATCATTGAATCGATGTATTGATGTAATGTTACACAGCTAGAATTAACGAGATAACTTTTCTTACTTATCGAGATGCTTTAAAGTTCTACGAGAAGCCCCTTAGCCATGCTCTCACCTGCAAGAAGTAAAGACAGAATAATAAGCAAAAGAATATAATTTAGAGGAGGATCTTTTAGGTACACTGGACTCTTTGTGCTTTTACTGTAGACCTACAACACAACTATCCAGTCAGAAAGACCGCCAGTCAAGTTCAGCCATTTTCATTTTGTAAGTAAGCCAACGTTTGTTTTCCATCATGGTCAGTTTGGGATTTCTACAGTAAGAAAGGGTTGCAGGTTAAGGACCTTCTGGTACTTTTCACTCATCATTTGAACACATTTTCAACTTTGGTTGTGTCATTTCACACCATTAACATGCCAAAATACTTCAGACACAGCTGTCATTCTCTCACAATGCAACGTATCCAGTTCATAGCAGGTATTGTTAAAAAAAAAGAAAAAGGATCTCATAAATTCAAGAAAACAGTTCTTATTGTCTTGTAAACTCAGTAAAACAGATTATTTCAGAAAAACAGTTTCCTATTAATGTATTTCTTCTTAATGAACGCAATATGCTTCAGTACTAATGCTACGGTCAATGTGTGAAATTTGGTCTTGTATAGAATGCCTTAGCAATGTATATAATGCCAAAAATGAGATCTCAAAATGTGAAATACTGTGACATTTCCAAGGAATTTTATAAAGTGCTAAAAGGCAAACTAGCAAAGTATGGAGGATTTTTGGTAGTGATGCCCGGGTCTTCCTTATCCCATGTAGAAGCATGAGTGCTTGCTGTTCCACCACAGAGAATGGACCATATTGTACTGGGTTAGGGGACAGGCATGGGGATACAAGGCATTCAATGGGAGAAAATAAAACCTAAAAACCACAGGAGGTGAAACAGAAAAGATGGGAAAACTGGGAAAACTGTGCAGAGCAGCTTCTCATTAACTTAATTTTCAACAGCAACAAATCATGTTTTTTTGTGTGTGAAAGAAATTCACTGGGCTCCATTTTTGTGAATGAAACTTGCACATTTTCAGGGCAGAACATCCAGCACTTTGGCCATCCATACGGACGGTGATACAGGTCTTTGTACTTCACATTTTCTCTATTCTTTTCCCTCTCACTCCTCCTCCAGGCTCCACATTGTCCACCACTCATATTAAGTTCAAGTGCAGATAAGCCAATCAAGAAATGCAGCTGAGGCGCGGCCGTTGCTAACTGAATGGATTATGATAACAGCGTAAGCCGTGCTGCGAGCCAGCTGAAAACAATGCAGGTTTCTAACAGTCTGGTTCAGGCCGCAGCAGGCAGCAGAACAATGCTGCTGTGTGACACATCTTAATGATGCTGTAATACAATCAGATTGACTGGAGAATTAAAGCTTGCACCACTCCGCTGTTGCAACCAGATAAGCTTTAAAAAGGTATTAGGGTACGGCTGGAGAAATTCAACACGAGGAATGAAGAGAAACAGTCTTCTTTTTTTTTTTTCTTACCAAAGTCTTCTTTTACTTCATTTATTTTGACCATCATCATTATTCTTTAAATAATAATTTGCATTTAATTATCTTTTTGGCTTAAGTTTTTTATAATATTATTGCTTTAAGAATAATTCTTTTGTTTATATTTTTGTGATCATTTCCTTTTTTAACCATATCCACTATTCCCTTTTTCTAATGCCCCCCCCATTTCTTTCTTTTAAAAAAAATAAAATAAAATCTATACATTTGTTTGAACATTTTTTGTGTTTTGTCTGGCATTTTGTTTTCTTTGTAAATGAATGGCATCATAATTATGAAAGAAAAGAAAGAAAAAAAGGGAGGCTGTTATGATTGTTTTTTGTTGCGACTGCAGTAAGAAAATTATGCGACAGAAAACAAACCCTGCGGCAAAAATGTGTGGTTACAACCAAAGACGCTATGACAGGAGGATTGTAAGACAAACCACCTGATCAAGACTTGTAGCAGGAAAAAGGAGGGAATAGAGAGGGAGCCCCCCACCCACCCCATCTTTCTTCCACAATTCCCTGCCTCTTAAACACCCATCACCCACTGCTACTTTCTCCTTTCTCCTCCATTCTGCTCCATCAGTGATGCTGGCCCAGGCCACCGGAGAGACAATGAGAGCTAGGGAGGCGTGCAGCGCTGCTCCGACTCGACAACCAGAGATGTGGGGGTACAACGGGCAGATACAGGCAGGAGGACACTGATGAGGGCTGCTGGAGGAGGGGGGTTGGGCAAGAGACTGGGCTGCTGTTAGAGACTATGAAAAGGAGTCTTGTTGATGGGATTTGAGACAGCCAGAGAGGAAGCAAAACAGAAGGAGAGGAAAAAAAAAAGAGGAATAGAGGGAAGGCTGTAAGAATGTAAGGGAGAGGTAAAAGAAATAAAAGATGCACTCATTTGATACAGATATCAAAAGGAAAGGGGATACATTGATTAAAGTAAAAAAAAAAAGTGAGTAGTGGAAGAAAGAGATAAGGAAGAGGAAGTCAAGACAGAAATCAAATGCCAAATCCACTGAATCTACAACTCTCCGGAGATTTCCCTGACACGCTAGATTCATCCACTCCTTGCTTTTTTTGACAGGATGAGAATGCCATCTTTGTTGCTGCAGAAGGTATTAACTTCCAGCCCTGACAAGCCTCCACTTTTACCCACCTCCCATCTTCACCCCCTTATCAGTCTCCTCTCATTCCACGTGAGTTAGCTGAAGCAGACAGTCTGACAACTGCCTCGTCAGACCTTTTGTAAAACACTCGGAGCATTCACTTCTTGTTTTGTAGCCTTTTTAAATGACAAAGCATAGCACGTGACTATATTTGCTCTTTATGCTGAGTAAACAAGCATTTCCTTGTTGGCCAGGAAGGTTTTTAAGGTTGTACTGATTGCATTTCAGAGATTAGGTCACTTTCTTTTGTTTGCACCAAAACACACATGAGCATTTTGTTGATTAATTAGCTTATAATTTCTGTCTCTCTTACCAAACAGGGTTGGCGTTGACTGCATCATCGAACCATAGGATGTATAAACAGAATAAACCCACAATCAAGGCGTGCACAGTGGAAACCAACCTGAGGATTGACACAGACACAAATACACAGCATTATATCAGGAAACATGTCAAATGGACAGCTTGACAGAGAGGAAATGTAGCTACTAAATAACAATAAGTCTCTACTGTTAGAATCTATTTATGCATACATAAATACATAATTACTTCTATGATACTGAACACGTTGGTTTAAGTAATTTTTTAATCAGGCCTGAGAAAGCATCACCCCTGACCTTTGGAGTAGTTATCTGGGACATGGAAGAGGTACTCCAGAGGTCCAGCAGCTCTTATCTCCCCTCTAGCAGTATCAGAGTTCCTACACTATCATTGTGCTGCCTCTGGGGCTGTCCAAGGGCTACAGCTGCTGCCCTGAGTCCTGGCCAAAACAGGCTCAATAGACACTCCATTATTATCATTCTGAAGTGGCTCAGTATGAAACGGTCATGGAGGAAGTATTGCTAAAGGCAGTGAGTGAAATGGAGAATCAATACAATCATCTGTGGAAGCTCTGCCACTCCTTACAGTGCTGCAGAAAGGCCTTGAGCCACCCCTGATTTCTTTGTGTCATCAGGGAAATGGAGAATATGTGCAGAGATATATTGATTCATTTGGAAACACAAATGGGAACAGAGTTTGTACAATTCTAACGAGCTTAAAAGTCAATATTTGGTCTGAGCAGCTTTAATCTTCAACAGAGTCTGAACCCTCTTAGACAAGCTTCCTTGTAATTTCTTCAAGTTTCTTCATGAATAGTTCTCCTTGGTTTATTGAAGGACTCTTCAAAGCTCTTCTTTGGATGTTGGCTGCCTTTTGTTCTGCTCTCTGTCCAGATGATCCCACACTGCTTCAATAATGAGGTTTGGGTTCTGGGGAGGATTCATCCCTCCTTCAGACCTGTTGCCACTGATTATCACCCCCAGTTTTTGTGGCATTTGCCATATCTCAGCCTTTTCTGCTAAAGAGGCTTCGGCCAACCGTAGATGGATCACCTAAAGGTCCAGATGTAACTCTCAGGTCCTGCACCTGTTCTTTGCTGGTTTTATCTCTTAATGATGTCACTTTCAGATACTGTTCATCTAAGGTAGATCGTTGTTTATAGGCCAGTCTCTCCTTGTTTTGTCCTAAACTTGTTCAGGTTCTTTCAAATATTAGGGACACTCTGCACATCATGATGAGATTTGCCAAGTTTTTAGCCAATAGCTCTTTGGGAATCATCTTGTTGTTACTAAAATATCATTTAAAGCCTGTCAAACAGCTTTATCTCTTTTTCCTAAAGACTCTTAGCTTAGTTGTCTGTTATGTGTAGACACAATGCTGGTTCATCCCTTGAGTGTCAGTACCAGACAAATAAATAAATAATATTTCTCTGAAAGTAGTCTGGTACAAGGCCTGGACTGAAAATGAGAGTAAACGTAGCTAAAAGAAAAACTTCAGACCTTCGGTAAGTCCGGAGAACTATTAAACACGTTAAAAGATTAGAAAGAAAGTCTGGTGGCTTGGAAGTGTAATATTTGGTTATATTCGGATCTGCAAAATATAAAGAAGTTTTGGGGCGACTTAAGACTATTGGACAGTACCGTTTATTCATAAAACTGAAAAAAAGAAGAGCAGGAGCAAGAATCCTTTACTTTAGGCTACTTTGTTCAGCAATGCGCTGCTCTGTCTTTGAAAATGCTCCCTCACTTGTCTACATGCACTTAAGTCATGGTTACATAAACAACACAGGACAAACTGAGAGCTGGCTGTTATGCAATGGCAGACCACTTTAGAGTGAACCATCAGTGCTTCGCCTTTGCCTTGTTCTGGACTCCTCTTGGTCAATGCACTCCATTCTCTGTTACACTAAGGCTAATGTCAGCTACATTTGAAGGAAGGAACGCTTATCTTGGACTACAGGCAAAGAGATGAGACAGAGAGAGAGAAAGAGCACATATGACAGTCAGTAAAAGATGTTACGCAACTAGAAATGATTGGCCTCTGAACCTCAGCCCTGAGGTTTCTGTTTGAAACTTTAAACCACTCTGTGCTCTAGCCGCTCACATCACAGCTGTAGTTGTGTTTGAATGAGTTCGCCTGAAGCGCTACAAGGTCCATCTCAACAGAGCTGCGCTATCAAAAGCAGGTCAGTTTGATGAGGATGTCATGTTTTTTTCTGAGTGGGCTTATCAAAAGTTACCAGGATAAAAATGGTGAATATAAAACAAGAAAAGGTCTGTTTTGGTTTTCTGTGACACACCTGGAGTTCCACTCGGTGAGCTTGGTGAAAGGTAGCCGTCTATAACCTGGTGTGATGGCAGCGGAGAGCCACGGGCTGGCCACTAAGAAGAGAAGCTGGAAACCCGCGAAGCTGCCAGCCACTACCGTCAACTCTCTCGTCTCCATCACTCACCTAGACACGACAGGGGTGGGGGGGGGGGGGGGGGGTGAAAGGACAAGGAAGAGGTGGATAGGGCAGGATACACAAGAGAGGGACACACATGGAAAGGTTCAGTTGATGGCTGACAGTCATCCTGGACAGCAACAGAAGAGAAACTGAGGTGGCAGCGGTGGTGGGAGGTGAAGCTGCACCCTGTGTGGTTCAACTAGCCCACAAGGCAAACAGGAAAGGGAAGAGACAGATGAAAAAAGAAGGAAAAAAACCCCACATATACAAGCTGAAAACATGGGCTGCCTAATGCAAGTGACGTGAGAGCTTTAACTGAAGGAAGAGGGGGAAGAGAAGATAAAAGGAGAATAAAAGGCAGTAGAGATAAGGACAAGAGAAAGAAAAAAAGTGACAGAAACGAAGGGAAAATTGCTGCGTCTGAACACAACATAGCACAGAATAAAAAGGAATCCATTATGCATATTTTGCAAGGGGATTACAGTGAGTTGTTTAGGACACAAGAAGAAAACAAAGCCTGAGCAAAGAAAGAAAAGAGGATTTTCAAGATGAAGCAAGCTGTTTGGCTCATGGCACGGAGGAGGCTGAATAACAAGTGTTTAGGCTGTATTTTACTTCAACTATACAATTTATTGTTCCTCTGTTTAGGTTTGAATTATCTGTGTAGATGTCTTGTGTTTTTGTCATTTTGGTTCTCTCAAAAATTGCGAATAAGTGAATATAAAAAAGGGAAAGAACCCATAGAAAACGACAGAATATGAACACATTTATATACAATTTAATTTCTAGTTTAGGAAGTCTGTTTATTTTCATACGGTGGACAAATTAGAAGCCTGTCTTTTCAAATTACAGGTGAAGCTGGAATGAAAAATGCAAAAAAAACAACAAAAAAAACAATCTAAAATCTAAATCTAAAACTGAGACGACACCAAAGTCTCAAAAACGTGAATGCATTTTGGTTACCTTAGATTTTTCTTTGTGTTTGCAAAAGCAGATTGTAGCCACTGAACCTGATCATTTTAGGAAACATCTTCCAGGATATTTTCAATGACTCTCACTGTAACATTTATGGGGATTTTTGTTTGCTTGCAACAATGAAATTGGTCATAAATATGCACCATTTTCCCCTTTTGTTTACTCAACAGTAGCAGAGTTGGCATAAACAGTGCTGGTGTTAACTTTGCTTTAGGCACTTTTCACATGCGGTAGCTCAGAAATGTGCAGTCACAAGTCGACCATATCAACACACAGAGGTGTCAGATCGTGTTACGGAGCGCACGGCTACATAATACGCCAATGTCACCAGTATTTGACCATTCCCTCGGCTGAGACAACTTGAAAAACCAAGGTGTTTTTTGCTTTAGAATAGTTAGAATGAAATGTGTTCATATGTTCAGGACAGGTCAGATTTTACTGACCCACTTCACCTCGACAAAAAAATACTATTTTCTTTTTAAATATCACATTTCCAATGTGCTTAGCCTGAGATCAGTGACACTGATCTGATCAGTTTTCTACAGATGTACGGATGTAAAAATATATCAATACATTGATAAATTGATCAATGATAGAAAACCATTTGAGACTAAATATGACTCAGGTTTATACTATATTTGGCTTTAAAGAGAACTACAGAACTTTTACAGATCTTCTCAGTGACCCGCCCCCTAACGACGGCTAATCCTCCATCCATCTTGCATCCTACCTGGACTGTGAGCTCCCTACAGCTAATAAATGACTCTTGTCTTATTTCCTGCTCTGTCACTTTCCCGGTTTCTTTTCTTATCTGATAATGTCTTCTTGCGTTTCTTTGTTGAATCTGCCACAGAATGTGTTCAAAACGGCCGGTATGTTTATGTCCGCTTGCTAGTGTGTGACGTGGTGTACAAAGCGAAAGTGGGCTGTAATGTCACGGCGCGTCCCGGAGGGAAAAGTTGTATAATGCGGTGTCTCAGCCTTGGGTTGCTACAGGGGATCGACGGCTCCAGAAATGTATGCAAAGTCAAATGAGTCCAGGACGTGGAGTTTTAATGTCGTAAAGTTATGCAATGTATCTTTAATGTCCACAGATAAAAATGTATCCATTGAATTTTCTTCAGCATGATGTTGATATTTAAAAGCTCAATATTCAGAATGTGGTACAATCAGTTTTTGTCAAAGAACAGCTTGTTTTTCATTTAAATGTTTGAGTTCAGGTGGAAAATTCTATTTTGTGGTTCAATATGAATGGAAGTAGGAATGGACATAATTAATCGACAATCAATTCATCGATTGTTTAGAATTTTATCAATTACATTATTTTTTAAATCGATAAAACTAATGCATCTTTAGACTGGTGCTGAAGTTGTATGTGAATGCATATTTTCCAGTGTAATCATTGAATGAATCCCATATAACTGCCACAAGAATTGTTAATCTTGTAATAAAGATCTAAATGAGGAAAAACACAGATTTTTTAATTTTTACAACATTTTAGTATAGCCTATAAATACTACATTTTAATTAAAAAAATATTAATGATTAATCGAAAATTTAACATTAATTCTCCCCTTAATTGATTAAAACAACTTAATGGGAATAGTGGAATGTGCCATTGTTAAAGAATGAAGGGGGGAAAATGCCCCCAAGACAGTGTAGTAGTATAGTCCAGGTTCACAGAATGACAGAGAAAGACTGGGGAGCTAGATTTAACTGAAAGCACTTCAGAAAAAGTAAATAAATGTATTAACACTGAAAAATAAGCATTTTGCTGCATTTAAATTCTATTTGAGACCGAAAAGCAAAGTGGAGAATTTATGAAATGAAAATGTTAAGAATATTTATAGTGTCGCAATGTTCAGACTTAATTAATTTATCCTATTAACTGTGGCTCTGTGTTCAGTTGTTCATTTAAAGATTTTTTTTAAATGTTAAATGATAGTCCTATTTTTTGTAACAAAATTCATGAAAATAAGGTTTTCATATAAAAAGAAAAAAAGATGCTTACTAACACCCAAACAGTATCATAAGCTAATTTAGGTTAAAACAAAGCTCTGAGTGAAACTAGATGAAGAAACATTTTGCTGGAGCTGGGACAGTCGGCTCTTTTAGGAAGCTGAATCTTTGAAAAGAGCAGACCTCCCATCACAATGAGTGAGGCTAATTACTACATTTTCTCTGAACATTGTTCCATTATTATTATCCATGCAGTGGCTTTGAGCTTACTTTAGCGTACCTGGTGGTGTTCATGAGCTACTGCCTTAACAAAGCTACTGCTACTTCCTTAACAAAGATGAATGAGGAAAGAAATTCAAATGAAGGGAGACGTTTAGAAGGAAAATGTAAAAATCCATCTCATGAAGTAAACGACAAGGCTGGTTAGTAACTGGATATCAAGTTAGTATGTTTCTTGCTGGAAAGTGAACATTGAGAGAATATTGTTGTTCAGCAATTTCATGAAAAACATTATTAAATGCGTTAATTTCAATTTACAATCTGTATTATTTTCCCTGAAAATAAATTTGGCTAGTGGAAAATCTGATTGGCCGGTAACTTTAGGAATCTACAAGCCACATTGGCTGCTGACCAAAAAAGTAAATTTAGAGCCATGTATGCATGCATGTATGTATGTACATACATACATACATACATACATACATACATACATACATACATACATACATACATACATACATACATACATAC
>JBBBVU010000022.1:5502253-5518654 GCA_037177055.1 Atherinosoma microstoma | reverse complement strand
ATACATACATACATACATACATACATACATACATACATACATACATACATACATACATACATACATACATACACACACAGATAAAAACTTTTTTTTCTTAAGACAGAATGGTGGTATATAGTGTATATGACAGAATTTCCTCTGAATATTTATGACATTATAATAGTACAATATAACACAAAGTATTTAAATTATATCTACTGTCAACCAGTGTCAGTCATGTACTGTATTTCTAGACCAAATATAACAGTTTTTGACTTTTTGTCCTGTTTTTGTTATTAGTCAACACAATGAATCAGAAATAACAGCCAGTGTAACTAAATTTAACTAGATATTCATCACCTAATGAAAACTTTTGCTATGAGAGTATTAGTTGACATGCAGTTCACAAACAGAACTGTTGTCTTGACAGTTTTCAGTGGAGGTTAACCAAAGTTTGTCCAATAAGTTGCTACATTAAAACACCAGCTGCTTTGAGGGGAGGGAAAAAAAGCTGACAAAGTCTGTAAGCAGTCTGTGGCTCACATTGTCGCTGACGAACAGAAGGAAAAGCAGAAGCAGGGATAAGCCATAGGTTCAAAAACAAAAATACACATGACTTGTTTACAAAATGAAGAAGATTGCACCAGATTATACCATTTTACATGGTGCTGACTGAGTTTAGATTTTGTTTGAAGGAAAAGAAATGAATAACTCTGAGCATGAACAGCTGGTTGACATTTCCTCACACAAAAATTTAAAACAGTCCTTAGCAATCTTCACAATGCTAACAGTTTCTGAAACTTTCTTTGTTATATTACTTCTGCTTCTCAGCTCACTGTCTTACACAAGTTACTGCCATAAAGCTTAACTTTCCACGTACCTGAAACACCACCTAGAAAGCAAACGGAGGTCACGCAGCTCCCAAAAACACTGGATCTAAAAGGTACATTCTCCTAATAAGCTTTCACTTATTCTGTGCTGTAGCATTATCAGCTGTTGCGACACACTGTCAGCGCTGGTCTGGACTCTTGCCCGATACGTACGCTGCTGATTAAATTACACAAATTATGCAAGTTACGCAAAAACTTATAATCGCTGACAAATTGCATTGTGTAAGACTAAAGGTTACAGCTGGCTGGCAAACACCGTAGTGGGAACCTGATATCATGCAAATATCTGAAATCATCATGTTTGCAAAACAATTTTAAGTAGTTTAACCTCTGAATAGCATGTGACAGTTTAAGCATGCACCCAGCAATGAGATCTATTTTTAAACCTTGTGGGTCACTTCAATTTACTACCATTTTGGGTCATTATAGAACAAAAAAGTCCTCTCCCAAAAACTCCTAGAACAATACATTAATATTTTTTCCCAATTTCTTTCAAATTAACTTTAGTCCTAATACAAAAGACTAAATACTTAAGAATCCAAATTATTTCATCCCTTTACATCCAATTTAATTACATATCACCTTATAAAGAAAAAAGAACCCTTCAAAAAAAGTGTTATTTTCCATAAAATACATGCTTGAGAGATGGAAATTTTTCCCATTAGTCTTAAATGTACTAAATATTAGTCAACATTGTATTTTAGTCTAACCCCCATCCCTTTAATGTTTTATATGGAAAATAACTCTTGTATTATTTCTCTCTCATAAAAACAGTGACACCATGTGATCAAATTGGCCTTTTAAGAGTTAAAATAATTTTAATATTTATATTTTTCATTAGGAGTTAAGTTGATTGAGTGATCTGAACGATAAAAAGTATAAAATAATATGAATCTGTACTGTCTTAATAGCAGTTTTTGGCCTGAAAGGGTGCTAAACTTGTCCCAGCTGTCTTGTTGGCCTTTAAGAAAAACTGAAATTGGAATTTTAGAGCTTTGGAGAAACATTTTCTTACAAAATATCATCCCATAAAAGGTAACACAGCCCAAATGGTAGCCAAAATGTATCTGAAAAGGACCAACAAGGCTTTACCTAAAATATTTGATGTCATGCATGCATTATGTACGGCACAATATAGAAGGAAACAAAGCTAATCAAGTTAAAGCCACTGGAGGTGATCCTTTCAACAATTTCCCCCCTGAAATTTGGAAACACTAAAAACATCTCTGAATAGGTAGGCTACCTGAAAAACAAACACACAAATCAGATGCAACTTCTCTGATCAGCTTTCCACACCTTTAATCAAATAACAGGCATGTCCAACAGGAAAGCTGGAGCAGGAGCCATACCACCCTGAGAGCTTATTACAGCCCACAGAAGCAGTTCTGCACATTACCGAGGTCGGCGCTGATTATATGCAGCATGTGGCTGAATAATTCATGGGCATTCTTCACCTGGCAGGCTGGTTCACACTGCCCCATGGGAAGAGGCAGCAAACAGAGCCCCCCCTTCACTGCGGCTGACAGCCCGAGCAAGAGACCTGCTCCGCCGTCCACTCTTGACCTTGTTCCGGTGGAACATCCTGCTGCTGTCAGCAAGCCATGACCCCCCTGACATATCGACCAAACATAAATAATAGCGGTTCAATTTCCACTGTTCATTTGGAAATCCAAACCGGCCCCTTTCTACCGCATTGCTGCACCGCATCACACCACTTGGGTTTTGACTCGCAGGATTTAACGCACACAACGACCAGCTCAACCATGCTGAATCATGACATGAATACTGATCCATTACGGGTGACTACAGCAGTTTTAAGCCGACAGAGATGCTTGCATTCCCGCATGCGGATTCCAACAATACCTCAAACACCCTCCTCTGTGATATGGAGAATTGTGCACCCATGCTCCTTGGAAACTGGCGCGTGCAGAACAAAGTAAACAGCAAAACGTTACTGGCTTTCTTATCTTTCTCCGATAAAAAATAATTGCTTTTGTGATACGGGAGCAAATCAATTAGAAAGCAAGCGACAATATACGAGAATTTCCTAAATGTCGGCTGCATCACCTACAAGGACTGCAGCTTCACAATACAACGCAGGCAGGTGTTATACGAGTTGTAACAAGCTGAGCCGGCTTCCAAAAGTCTGAATCCCTGGAGCAAACTTGTTGGCTGGAGGGGTACAAGCCTGCTACGTGGGACCCAGCAGCAGTAAGAAACACAAAGCTGTAGCGGTGAAAACTGTGTAAAGATAAAGACGGAACTCATTGGTCTGCATTGTGTTTGGTTGAGGTGGAAGAAGGAGCGAGAGCTCTGTTACCTGCTATCCGTCGCATAGGTTGCTGTTTGCGGATAAACTCCCGTTTGGCCGGCACCTTCGTCCACTTTCTTTTAACTTGACGTTAGCTAGCAAGTCGGCTAAAGTAAACAGCCCGCTCACTCTCTTCCAGCGCGAGCCCCGGACGGACGTTGGTGGGGGAGAAAAAAAATAGCCTCCTCTGCTACGCTAACAACGCCGTGTTGGAGCAACCATTACAGCCCGGAGGACAATGGCCTTTTCTGCCGTGTCGTAACGTCGCTGCCATGTGTTTGGACCTTTAAGTCCGTCAAAAGTTTTTAACTCGCTTTATTTTGGCACTGACAGTCAAGAGAAGGTGGTGACGTAGCCACGTACCCACCCCCGCGTGCACACGCCCCCTGACAGGCTACACCCACAAGGAACAAAGGCCACACTTCCATAATATTTATGATCATATGTCGCAACAGAGATAGTGGAGAGTTAGCGAGAAGTCTGTGGTTTCCTGCGAATTTTCCTGCTAACCTCAAATGAGTTCATAACTATTTATTTAAAAACGGTAAACAGACATGAATGAATTATCAGGTTAAACACATTCTTGTCTGCATTACTATGCATTACTATGACAGCATTATTATGAAGCAAACAGCAGGTTTTACAAGTCAGTCTGGACAGGAAAGGCAACAGGATCAGATGATAACAAACTTGATTATTATTGTATTGTACATCTCAAACAACTTAAAAAGCACAGGGACGGGTCTAGAAACTTTTGGATGGGGGCAAGCAGGGGCACAGACCAAGAGAAGGGTGGCACATATATGAGACCTTTAAGATACACTTTGCAACTTTCAACCTTAAAACATAACATTCCTGACTTATTTGATGGCCCAATGACATTTATTATGAACATTTCTCTACAGGTAGGATGCAAGATGGATGCCAAATTAGCCGTCATTCAGTCGTGTATCTTTAAAGAAGTAGATAGTTAGTAAAACTAAGGTGGACATCTCGTGCAAAATGTAAAGCAACATATGGAAAAACAAATAGTAGATAATATTTTTATCAGCAACTTTTTATGTAGGATGATCTTTCATTTTGTAAACTGTAAAGGTGAGGCAGGGCAAGTTTATTTGTACAGCACATTTAATGTACTAGACAACTCAAAGTGCTTTCCATAAAACATTAAAAGCATTATAGCAAAGTACAAAAGAAACATGAAGAATAGAAGAATTACAAAAAGAGAAATGAAATTAAAACCAAAACAAGATCTGTCCATCTCATCCAAAATTGTACTCAGTCTGATCCTCCAGTGTTAACCACTAATCTCCCCAAGTGGGCCTTCTACTGTTTTATCATCACATTTCCTGTTTCTGTTCTCCATCTGAATGGTCTGAACAGAAACCCTGAATTCCTTACTTAAAGTTATATTAAAATGTAGTCGTTGAGTCCTGGTTCTGTCACTTTCAAACTTAATTCAAAGCCTCACTACTGAACTTTGGCTGATTGGTTTCATGCTATGGTACTTTAATCACTGTTGCACAGACTTATACTTCATTGATTATGAGAAGAACTTGATTTTGTCCTTGTTTTTGGGCAGCTGTAGCTCAGGTGGATAGAGCTGTCGTCTACTAATCAGGAGGTCAGCAGTTCAATTCCCCTGACTACATGTCAAAGTGTCCTCGGGCAAGACACTGAACCCTACACTGCCTCCCGATGTGCCTATCGGGTGTATGAATGCTTCACCAAGCACCAAGTATGATCCAATATAGGTGCTGTATATGTGTGAATGGATGAATGAACATGTAGTGTCAAAGCGCTTTGAGTGGTCACTTGACTAGAAAAGCGCTATACAAGCACAGTCCATTTACCATTCAGCAATCTTAGCCAGCAATTTTTTTTGGTGGTTGTATTATTTTTATATCCTCATGAAACAGAAAACTAAATGTAAAATGAAAGCTTAAATGGACAAATATAATCACCCACATAAGTATTTTGCAAGATTATTCCTGTATGAATACTGCATTATGATCAATAACTAGGTAGTGTTGATGTAGAACAAATAGAACAGCATGTAAAAGTGACTTACATGCTGCATTCACTTGCACTTGGGCATCTGAGGTTTACTTGGGTAAATATCCGTTTACACTGAGTATTTCTTGACATTTGATCGTCTATACTTGGGATGGCAACTGAAGGGTCAGTCAGATTCTAGGGCTGGCCCATGCCAGCTAGGTCACCCAATTGGCACGGCCCTTGTGATCTCATCATACAGTCTTGTAAAAAAGCTTTAAGACAGCCCTAATTTATTTGATATAACGACAGGAAAATTGGGAATTGATTCTGATGAGCTTTTATGTCAATATTCATTAAGTGCCTTTATTTTCCCACACTTTCTGAACCCTCATTGACAAGCTTGCTTGTCATTTCATGAAATGTACTCTAGGATTCTTAAAAGACTTTCCAAAACTCCTGTTTGGATGTTTTCTGCCTTTTGTTCTGTTCTCTGTCCATACGATCCCCCACTGCTTCAATAATGTTGAGGTCCGGGTTCTGGGGAGGATTCATCCTCCCTCCATCAGACCTGTTGTCACTGATTTTCAGTCCAGTACTTGTATCATTCGGCATACTTCAACCTAATCTCCCTGTTTCCCTTCCTTAAGATTAGCTTTCTGAAAGCCACCTTCCACGGAGACTATTTCTGATGCGGCTTCGGTGAAAAGATGCATCTTTCAGGTCCTGCTTCAGGGATTTGTTCATGTGACTTTAGGGCAGTACTTTTAGATTCTGTCCATGTGCTGTATATAGATTTTTTTAGTCACACCACTTCTAATTTTGTCCTCCGTCTGTCCAGTTTCCTCATTTTTTAGGGACATTTTTAAAGACAAACTGCACGCTATGCTATGTTCTTGCTAACTCTTGGTAATTCCAAACTCCTTTGGTAATTACCCCCCCCCCTCCCCCCCCTCAAAAATAAAAGGAATTAAAATTCTGTGCATTTGAGAAAGTGCAAGCAAGGTGACTAAAGAAAGAAAAGTGAAAAAGCAGCAAATGTACAAAGAAAAACTTTGAAAGACCTTCAGACAGCCTGGAGAGCTATTGCTCAAGACCACTTAAATCATTTATAAGAAACTCAGACTCCATCCATCCATTGTCCATACCTGCTTTATCCAACTGAGGATCACTGGGGATGCTGAAGTACGTATATTTTTGCAGCCACAGGGTTCACCCTGAATGAGTCTCCAGTGCATCAAGGGGCAAGTCTGGTTCATTGGAAGCAAAATATGAAGAAATGAAGAGTGGCTCAAGCCTATAGCTCAGTACCATAGTGTAAAAGACATCAGTTCAGATGTGCAGCTTATACGCCCAATGCAGAAGTTGGGAAGGGTCACCATTACATTAATTAAGGAATGTTCAAGTACATTTGTCCGCTTCTTTTCACGTGATTTTTTACAACAGTGATGGAAAAACAATCAGGGCAGCTCTTTGTGCTGTATGTAACGTCATAGGGGCGAGGCCTTTACAGACTTCTAATAAGATGGTTTTTAGTCTGCAGGCCATTGCTTTCGTCTGAGTTGTTTTCACTCATTGTGCAGTTTGAAGATGTTGAGTCAAGGTTGTCTGTCTGGTTCTTCCACACAGACACACACTTATATATGGTTCTCTTTATTCATTTATTCATTTGTAGAATGCCTTTCCTCGCTCTTTGTCCTCATTTTAAAAATCATGATTTAACCCTTATCCCTTAAACCACGTATCACTCATTAAACAGCCCTTAGAAAGGGTATAACTAATTAAATAATAGCCAAACCACTCAGAGTCTAATGGTTTTAAACCAAATAGTCCTCATAAAGACTCCATAAGTGTACAAACACACATACTTTCTCCTCTCACTCCCATTCCACCCATTTAGCTGTTAGCCTTGAGAGTACATTGTGTGGTAGACTCAAGTGCATTTATCATAAAATGGTTACGAAAGTTTTATTTTTCACCAAATTTGTGCTGAAATGGATTCAGATGACACTGACTTTATTCTGACAAATAAACTGGGAGTGAGGTTAGGTGTCATGAGAACAAGTGTGGAGAAAGAGATTGCCCGAGTCACAGGCAGATATGTGAAGGCGAAAAATCTCAACCAGAAAGAAAAAAAATTCAGTTGCCGTGCGATTTAATCTAAAACTAAAGAGAATTTGATTTAAATGAGAATACTGAAAATGTCCTTTTGCATTGGTACAGACAGAAAACAAAGAGCAGTGTCTGACTCATTGCCTGAGCGAGTGAAAAAAGCATACAGAGATGGATAAATGATATTTGTGCGGACTGAAAGAGAGTGTTGAAACAGGATTAATCTAATCCCTTCTCTAACAAGAACCAGCTCCCCTTATTTACGAAACATCAGTTGCTAATTAGAGCAGATCAGATGCCAAGCACAGGAACAGCACAATTACATAAAAAGGTATGTGAATGATGATGCATTTAAAAAAAGTTGTGACAGGAGCAAGTTTGCAAGCAGTGATTGATGCACCATCTTCCCTGGGGCATTCAGTTGTGTTTCGTAAAAGTCATTAAGCTGTTTTCTACATTTATAATACTGTATTGAAAGATGATCTAATTTAAGTTCTTATCCTTACAGCAGAGAGAAATGACATATATTTATTATAATGATAATTTGACAAGAACAAATAGATTAAATATAAGTAGATGCCCTGTATACAGGTTTCTAGCCAAGGCTAATTTGCAACCCCTGTCATACTAAAACCCTATAGATCAGGGGTGTCAAACATAATGCCCACAGGCTAAAACCTGCCCATCAGAGGGTCCATTCTGGCCCCAGGATTAATTTCTTTTGTTTCCTAACCTTGTAGGAATGTGTCTGTTTTAGATGTTTGATTATTTTACTCTGATTTTTTAAATTAATTTACTTATTTGCTTTATTTGACTTATTCCTTGTACTTTTTCGTACTTCCATTGTTTGGTTTTGATGGTTTTATTTGTGTAATATCATTTTTAAAACTCTGGTTTGTCCTTACAATAGCCCTTCCTTATTGTGTCAGTGGGTGGGTTGGGCTAACTTGTTGACACAACAACCTTTATTGGGTTTTTTTATACAGCACTTTGAGCTGCACAATGCATGAAAAGTGCTATATAAATAAAGATTGATATATTTTTTATAGATATCATTCAGCTTGTATGATAAGGTGAGTCAGTTCAGGTGGTCAGGATTACTACACGGATGTGAAAATGTATTTTCATATAAAATAATTTCTAGATTTTGTCAAGTTATTCTAATCATAATGTGAAATACTGTTTTTTTTAGTTCCAGATACCGGTGATTAAGTACATGTTCATACGGCAGCTGTTTGGTCCACTTTAAACGGACGATGGTCCGCTTCCACGGATAGTACAATTCGTTTGGCATGGTGTGAATACCAACCGCACTCTCCTGGGGACCAAAGAAGCGGCCTCTGGTCCGCCTGAAAGCTGGGGGTCTCGGTTCACTTGCAAATGGACTATCCGGTGGACCAGAAAGAAAGTGACGTATTCCAACCGGGATAAAGCATCAATAAGAAGGATGTGATGCAGAGTATTTTTTGGACAGGAGGAAAAACAAACAAAAAACAAAGCCTGCACATGTTCATCACACCACAGTAAAATTAGGAACCCCAAGACCAGAGTCCAGCACGAGTCCAGTTTTACCAACCTGCACCCACCCCAACTGCTGACAAAATCCAACCTGTTAATAGGCTATCTCTTGTTAAAATCTGGACCCGAAATGATGTTGTATAACCCTTGAACCGCATGTTAACACATGAAATAATTATAAACACACCCCTACCTCCCTTGCATTACTTTTCTAATTTGTTCATATATTTATATATTTGATCGTGTTGTTTTGTCATAAACTCTTGTCATGTCCACAAAATAATTGCCTTAAGAAGAAAGACAAAGGCAAAAAATAAATAAATAGGTAAACATTTCGTGATCCGTCTCCACTAAATAAATATCTGCCCGCAACTGCTGTATTTCATTTCTGACATGTCAATCGGGTTTTCGTCATATTTAATGAATTTGTTATTAAATATGTTTACAATCATTTTGTTTGTTTATATATATAAAATCTTCATGCTTATGAATCCTTAGATGTGCATAATTATATTCTGTGTAGTCCCAAAAGATATAGTTTTAGGTCATTGGATTTGAAATAGGAAGTGGGTACTGCAGAGATGTCACTGCCAGGGGTTCTCAAGGGACCCCAGCCCAGCTTTTTATAGACGGGTTTCTGTGCAACGTCATCACAAAGGTGCGTACGCAACCAGGGAGCAGAAAGCAGCGCTCATCTTGGCTTGTTTGACAGAGCCTAACTCCAAAACAGAGATAACAGAGATGGATTTAGGTTCAATGAGTCCCCAAAGCAGCAATGCTTCTGCAGTGTTCACTCCGTGTCTCAAAATGTAAAAGTCTGATCTCATGTCATAAGACTTGTCTCTTATAATTACACAGAGAACATAAATACATACAGTCATGCAGATTTTCTTTTGTAAAAATGCTCAGTGGTATTGTCCATTCTATGTGTCAGGTCCCCTTGTATAATTATAAGAGAGGAAGCTTGCTTCGAATATGCTGAGATATTTGTGACACTATTCCTGGCATTGAATATTTTGAAGTGTCCTACTCAGTTGGTGTCATTTTCCACTAACCTTTTCATCATGAGGCCTGTACAGGGGGCTGTACAAGTCAAGATCAAAACTCTGAACTATGAAATATAATTGTATGATAGATTTCAGCCAATTTTCAAATGGGGAAAATGTATGTTTATTAAGAAAGTTTAATACAATCCTACGACTTAATACCGCTGTTTTGCCCCAGGGTTGCGTCCAGTGCTTGTTAGCTAGTTTAGCTAACTAGCAAGAAACCCTTAATTAACCTGGATCCACAATCTTCTTTTGTGCTTGAAAAATGGGACAAACTGCCTTTTCATCTCTGCTTAGTAGCTTGGCTCTTGCAAAAAACAAGAATGAACACTCTTTTCTGCCCCTCAGTTGCATATAATCCCAATTTTAAAGTTTTTAGTTTTAATTTATGCATGTTAGCATGCTAATGTGTCATAACATCTTCTCATTTTCACACAATGTAAAGTACCTACATGTAAACGTCCCATTAAAGTTGTTAGTTTCTCTTATTAGTGTAATTGAAAAATCAAATACTTGACCTAAACATTTATCACATTTTCATATCCATAGATTTGGAATCAGGCCTCTAGATTTAGAGCCGGCAATGTCATATCCTTCAGGAAAAGGATGTAGGAGCTAGCAAGTAGCTACATGATTAGTTATTCCCACTTTATCTAAACCAATGATTCTACAGTAAGAAAAGCATCTTAACCCTGTATTGGACGAAGGACCATATTTGTTCACTTCATAGGACATACAAAATCCCCCCTCATGCTACTCCATGATATCATTGAAACACATGGCATCCTCCTCACCAATCATCAAACATTCTACATCTACGTTCCAGGTATTTCATTGAGATTAGCTTTCAACATAAAATGAGAAGAAACGTTTAGTACTGACCACTTACTACTGTAGGACTGTTATTATTTTAGAGAAAAGTAACCAAGTTTTAAAGATGTGTCATATCCTTTAGTATCACAATAACACTCTGCTCTTTGGTTGAAATGTTGAATTTCAAAGTATTTCAGTGAGTGCCCAATAAAAAGTTAAATTGACTGTCGAGGGCTGCCAGTAAATTCAGTCCAAGATAGAGAGCGTCACAGGAAAAAAATATCCAAGAATTCCAGAGTTTTATCTTAGGATCTGCAGGTCTGGCAGGCATTGTGTCAACAATCAAAAATTAAAGTGATTCACTAACTTTTTCCAGTAAATTGGAAAACAAACAAGATTTATAAAGATTTGGCCTGTTGCAATGTGTCCTGGACAGACAAATGAAATGGCTGTTTGCAGGGCTGCTGCCATTTGGGTGCACAAAGCACATCTGATTTGTATACAGGAAAAAGCAGTTTATGCTTTTTTTATGTTTATACTTTGAGGACCTATATTTAAGAAAAAAAAATCTAATAGCCATCACCAAATATGATACTAATGTTTTCTATGATTTTAGGGTTTTACTTGTTAGATAAATAGTTAAATTAGTCATTTTTACTGTTAATATAGACCTATGTATAAAATGGTTTATATGATCTCAATGGTAATGGGGATACGATTGATTCAGTAATTTTTTGGACTTCTTCGCTATTTTCCAACTTGGAAATTTTCTACCCCTGATGACTTACTTTGACCTGTAAGATAATGATATGAGAACAACCTTGACATTGTTTATGAAATCACGAGCAAAGTTCAATTAATACAACAGATCATTCATCTCACAGCAGGTCAGAAGACTCTTATCAAGGTGTAAGACAGGATGAAGGGCAGGCCACAGCAGGGCAGTGTAGAAACCTGCCGGCCGACTGATTGTTTGGGTCTGTGCCATCCCTGTTGGTTCTTTTAAGACCAAATATCAATCCTGTGTGTTGTAGTATTTTCATTCAACCTTGAGGGCAATTGTTGGAAGGGGAGATGTGGTTGGCTTGCAGCCCAAGACAAAGTGGAGACCTGCAGTATAAGTATTATTAGTAGACTACTCCGCTGAGCAAGATACTGAAGTTAAAAGAGGGTGTAGCAGATGAGTCATGGTTTGGACCTTTGCTTCTGGTGAGGTAGGTGGTAAAACACTTGTTTGAGCAGAGGGAAGACAGAATGCAGTGAAATGAACAATCAGCCTGCTGTGCCTTGAGCTTCCACATCTCCGGAGGAAACTATGCGAAATGTAGGCTACAGTAGCTATGGTTGCAACTGCTGCTAATGACTAAAGACATCTGAGGTCAAACTGAGCAAAGTGGGAATATACTAAGATCACAGCCTCCTTTGAGCACTTTCAAGACACTATCTGATTATTTTTTCTTGGAAACGAAAAAAAACATTTACTATTAGCTCTTTAGATATGGATAGAGCAAAAATACCATGTTGTTTCTTGCAAGCTGTTGATTTTCACCTCTATTAAAACAAAAATAAATTCAATTTCTAACAGAAACTCCTGTGACTATGGTGATTTGTAAGATACCTTTCAGAAATATGCGTTTTTCTTCCCCAACAATAAAAAAACTTTCTGCAGGCACTCCTGATGATTGTCTGCTGTGGTTTTGGAATGTTTTCAAGTGATGTGAATCACATGTGAATCATATGTGGTTCATATGTGCATGTACATGTGGAACGCACGTGAAGCTCATGTTTTTTCTGTAAAAGTAAGAGTGGGTGTGCAAGATTGATTTCATTGATTGATTGTTTCTCTGATGGACTTTGATGGACTGGTGACCTGCAACAGATGTGCCCGGCCTTTCAAATACAAGCTGGGATAGCCTCCAACTTTGACTCTGAACAGAATGATGCAAGTATAAGGAATTAATACATGGCCATTAAAATCAAAATAACTTAATAAAAATGTACTGTATTTCTTTTTTTTTTTGGTCAATGCAAGGTAATTAAATGTACTGTATAGAAGGCATTGTGTGCAAATCACAGACCATTTTTTCTCCATTTTGCATTTTATTTACATGACATGCAAAAAACCACAAAATGTTTGGTAGTGACCTGCAGGAAGACGGCTTGTTATTAATGCATTGTCTCATGGGTCCAGGCTGGATTTTCGTTAAAGCTCTTTTCAACAAGGCAATTTATAATGTCAAAAACAAGATTTCAAGAAGAGAATGAAAAGGTATAATATGAATAGTGTTTTAGAGGAGAATAGAAGTCCATTTTAACAATGTCAAAGTGTAGAAATTGTTTCTGTACATGACATTTACCTGCACTGTGCACCTTATATTATGGGTATTTAGTACTGCATCTGTTAAATGTTTTTTTTAAACCTATTTATTTTACCTTTTACAAATTACAAGCAAAAAGAAGTAGAAAAAAAAAAAGCAACAACGACAACACAAAAGCAAAATACATACAGTAACATACTGGGGGAGGTTTACTACATCCTAATTCATTTTTTCAAGAACATTGTGTTTGGGTTTTGTCCTTGTATGTAGTCCATTTCTTCCATTTCATTTGATTTTTTCCAAAAAATGGTCTTTTAACTCACAAGTGAAAAATTAATTTTTCCATGGCTTACATCTGCAAAGCAATGTCCAGCCATTGTCCTGGCCTAGGCGGATCGCTTTTTAACCAGTTGCTTGTCAAGGCCTTTTTGGAAGCGATCAACAATGTTTTAAAGAGATAAGTGTCTTTCTTTTCATTGACTTCCCAAGGTATAATCCCAGATACACTAATCGCGGATCCCAGATACTCTAAGATATAAAATTAACAGAATTCCAGAATAACTGTATTCTAACGCATGACCAAAAGATGTGGCAGTGACTGGGGTCCACATGTCCACACCCCTTCCAACACTTCTGTTGTAGATGAAGTTTTTTAGCCTTTATGTGTAGGGTGATAAAAAAAAAAAACTTTTCCAGCTGAATTGAAGATTGTTGTGTGCTGCACATGGAGAACCAATCCCTCTCAGACAATGTGATGTTGACTTCTGGTTTCCATTTTGACTTGAGATAAAGTGAATTTCTGCCATTACATTTTTGGAGACTGTTATACAGCTTTGACACAATCTTTGAAGGTAATCCTTCATATGCACCACTTAGAAGTGCGACCACCTCTGATAAGTACCCATACACCTTATCATAAAAGTGTCGCAGCTATAAATAACGGTACAGGTCTCTGTTTTCAAAATGAAATTTTTGTTTGAGTTTTCTAAACGGCTTAAAGGTTTTCCCTTCAACGAGTATGTATATTGCTGTTATTCCCCTCTCTGTCCACCTAACAAATGTATCGTCTGACACACTGGGACTGAAGCTGGGCGTTTGAGAGGGCCATCTTAGTAGCTTAGTATCACCTTCCATTTTGGTTTTCTTGACCACCTTGAACCATGTTTTCAAAGTGTCTCCCAGGAACGTACCATCATCCTTACGGTCTCCATAGCTTTTAGCCCCTAATTTAGCAGGAAGTGGAACTTTACCTATATGTTTCCACTTTGCTGGAGAACGTAAACAATGTATCACAGTTGAGCAGCCCAGTAATATTGTTTAAGGTCAGGTCATGATTTCTAAAAGTCTTTTTTTCAGTGCAAACAGACAAAAGTGAAAGCGGAGCTGACGCTGCTTTATCATCACCGAAGCAATTGCAGACATGAGATGAAACTACAGACTCACTAGAAATGTCAATGCCTCTGCCTGGAGGTCAGGGGCATCCAGAGTCCTGATTGGATCTTTTCTAAGATAACCTATATAACACAATGAAACTCTGAAAGAAGGCCTCGAAGGATAATTATCTGAAAGCATGCATAAAACAGGAGTGGAAAAAGAGAACTGATGAAGATTTACAGAGAACTGTATACTGAATAATGAGGATATACTGAGCCATCTGTTCAAGGCACTAAAGAGTGTCAGAATATCTAAGAGCAGGGAATAGTAAAATGTTCACAGCAGAGTAAGCATTTGAACACATTAGCTGTATTTATGCAGCATGAACATACATATATTAGCTCCACGTTTTCAGTGTGACATATAGTCGTGTACACAGAAGCATATGCATCTTCATTTGTGTGAGAAAATAATGCAAATTGCATTCACAATATGTGGCTATTAATGCTGTGTTTTTCCTCTGGTCCCCCCTTTTTTTTATGAGGAAGGTTTGAAGCAATGCACTTATAAAACAATCATGGAACAAAAATTAGCTGTAATCCCAAGAAAACACATGGCAGAATAAATTATTATGCCACCGTCTTCAGTCAATTACAATAATTATTAACTTCCCCTGGGCTCTCCGAGCAATGTTTGAACTTACCAAAGCTCAAAATATTTCATTATCTCAGGAGGAGACTAATTATTACTTTGTTGCAGGTAGTGAGTCAAGAATGGCTATTATTCAAACAAATAAACATGCAGTCTAAGTGTGTAATGAGTTTAGTTACTGGGTTTCAGCTGTTGGAGAGGGTCATGATTTAGCAACAGCTTTGCAGCTAATAGGAACCAGGAAACCTCTCATATGCATTTTAATTTCCCAAATAGCTTATAAGAATACATTAATGACATTTTTTGATTGTTTGGTCTCCATCAAGAGCAAAACAATTCATACTACAGCATTTCTGCACCCTCTGTATTTTTCTTTAGCTATTACTTAGATGCTCATCTTGTCCTTTACCTGCTTTATTCTGTTTAGGATCATGACTGGCTAGAAACTTATCAAGCTGTCAGTCCACCATGGGACTAATACAACCATGCAGGCCAAGTGAAGCTAACATGCACTTCTTTGGAGCTTGGAAAGAAACCAAAGCATGCAGAAAACCCATGAAGGTGCAGTGAGAACATCAAACTGCACACAAACAGCCCAATCCCAGTACCAGGACATTGTAACAGGCCAGGGAATAGATTGTTGTGGGCGGGTCCTATCTATCAACTGCACTTTTACTTTATTATAGGACAAATTCCAGTTTCATAATTCAATATATGGCCCATATTGAAGCCGATTAGGTATAGAATACTATAAATAAGTATTTTCCTCTAATACAACTACAACAAGAAATCCCAAAAATATGTTCTTTAAATCTGAAAAAAATGAAAACTAGAAGACCTTCGAATCACAACAACCAATATATTACTGACATAAAAGAAGTCTAAACTGAGAAATCTTAGAATGTCTCAAAAAAGTTGGCACGGGGCAACAAATGGCTAAAAAAGCAATCATGTTAAAAAAAATTCAGCTAGAAGAACATGTAGCATGTAATTAAGTTAATTGATATCAAGTCTGTATATGATTAGCTATAAAAGGGATGTCCTAGAGAGGCAGGGCTTCCCAGAAGTAAAGATGGGCAGAAGCTCTCCAATCTGTGAAAGAGTGCGTAAAAAGATTGTTGAATACTTCAAAAACAATGTTCCTCAACGTCAAATTGCAAATGCTTTGCAACTCTCTTCATCATCAGTGCAAAACATCCTCAAAAGATTCAGAGAAAATGGAGAAATCTCTGTGGATAAGGGACCAGGTTGAAGACCTTTATGGGATGCCCGTGGTCTCGGGACCCTCAGACGACACTGCATCACTTATCAGAACGATTGTGTCTCTGATGTCACTAAATTGGTCCAGGAATACTTCCAGAAACCGCCGTGGGTTAACACAATCCTCC
>JBBBVU010000022.1:5474605-5495273 GCA_037177055.1 Atherinosoma microstoma | reverse complement strand
CATCCATCCATCCATCCATCCATCCATCCATCCATCCATCCATCCATCCATCCATCCATCCATCCATCCATCCGTCAGATCCACTCCTGCACTCACCAGGCCCTTTCTTTTGTTTGTCTAGATACATACTACGGGGTAATTGTAATGGAGTGACCCATCAGAGAGGAAATTACCGCCATCACTGCGTGGCCAAATCCAAAACATACTTATTCATTCAGACTCTATTGTCCCTGTTTACTTTACCACGGTGGTTATGAGAGGAAGAGATGTAGGGGAGGGGGTATGGATGAGAAGAAAGAGGATGGTCCAGCTGACCAGGTTGATTCTGATGGGGGTAGCTTTGATGTTGGCTGTTTCAAGGGATTCATGATGATGGGCAGGTTTCTGTTAGAGGATAGAAACAATGCTGCAGATTCGTCAGCTCTACAAAAAGGTAACCGTGAAGAACCGTGGGGGATTTGACAGGCTGGATGAATGACTTTACAGAACTTTAGATATTTAATGCAGGCGGTTAAATTAAAGCAGAACCAGATCTTAATAAATATATGAAATAAAGGTCACTGTTTCTATTTTTGTATGTTAGTGACGTAGTTGTGTCGATTGTAAGTGGTGCTCTATTGGTCAGTTTTTCCTATAATGTTGGTGCTTATCTCCACATCGCTGCATCATTCTGCTACATGGGAAAAGAAACAGATCACAACCATACGGGGTGGGGGAAAAAAATGCAGAGAAAGAGGGGCATGTTCTGAGGGAGACAACCAAACATGGAAGAATACACCTGGTACACAGCAAATGTCTTGATGGGTCTTTTAAGCCCTGTTTCCACCAACAGGTCCAGGTTGGCAAAAAATGGGAAGGGTGCCAGAATATCCGATCCAACCTGTTTTACTTTTTTGGGAGCTTTCTGTTGGGGTCCCAACCTTACCGATCGGATCCTAATGGTGGAGGTTAACACTCTGCAATTCTTGATTGGTTAAAATTTTCAAATTAAAGCGGGAACAGCGCCATGTTTAAATATAACGTAGACTTTTTGTTTAAAGCCACATATCAAGAAGAAAGAACCATTCTCTTTTGTTTATGTGTCACATTTTCCTTTATTGTAATTTAAGGAAGGGATGTGGCCGATGCATCTATCGCTATCCCACTGATACGCTGCCTATTGGATAAAGGTACAGTTGGCTGTGGTGATCGTGATTTATTTAATACAACCTGACCCGTTTTGTATAAGACATAGCCTGAAACAAACCACAAAGAAGAAAAAACAACAACTGCAGAGGACATCCACAATTAAAAAAAGGGAAGAGGAATATCATTCCAATCAATCGCACAAGTTCACGGTTTTCTGGCTCAGAATGGAAACAGCTGTTAAATCGCGTCATTTTAATCTTTGCCAGATTAGACGCGGTTAGTAAAGATGTTTCTGTTACCCATAAAGGCCCATCTATGCTCCATGCAGAAGATGGGTATGCAGACAATTTCGTCCGTCTCCTGTGTTGTTTATGTGCGTAATTGGTGTGTTTTCAGGGGCCTTACGGATTCATCGCTTAATGCAGAAAATTGAGCAATACCACTGGAAACTGTTGGGGCAGTGTTGAGAAGTAAAGCTGACGTGACTAGGAATGGGTACGTTCACATTTAAACTGATACGGTACCGTTTCCCGGTACCTGGCAATTTTTCTTAATGATGCACAAATTAAAACGCAGCTTTAGCGGGAGGAAATGCTGCAGCATGCGCTGCTTCTGCTCCAGTGGTTCAGCTCCACAGGTCTGAGACTGTAGTAGTCACAAGACAATAACTGATTAATGTGCTCTGTCGCCACCCAGTGATCGGGGTTGTGAATTTGCAATCTGTCAAAATGACAGACGGCCTTTAGATTTTTCCTTCACAGTTTTCTAAAATGTGGACAAAGGGTACCGAATCATGTTACCGTTTGATTTTACGTGAATCGGTACTCGGTAGTACCGATGGAATTCGGTAGGTACCAATAAAAGTACCGAATTCGGTACCCATCTCTACATGTGACCAACAAAAGAAATAAACCAGAGAAGTAAAGAAACATAAGAAAGAAGAAGAAGACGACAAGGACAGAAAGGCTGTGTGAGTGCTTAGCGGCACATTATCACCACCAACTGCTGTCTAAAACTGAGGTCAGAACGCATGAGTGAAGTCTGAACTCAGCACTGCCCACCAGTGGATGAAGGGACTTAACAACAATGGGAAGGTAAAAGAAGGGCGGTGATGTATGACAACACTTGAAACAGACAGATTTATTACGTGCAAAAGGCAGCATAAATAGGCCTTTAGATGCATCAAACCTTCTTTGATAGTCTATAAGCTTAGTTTGTAAAATTTTAACTGCTTCCATTCACCTTTTCTTATTCACATATTGTAAAATTGATTCGAACGCCACAGCTGTTTCTGTCACAAAAGCAGAGTTCAGTTCTGATGGGGTATAAAGCGAGGAGGGTAAACCAGTTTATGCAATGCTTTATGTTTTGAGATATTGACATGGTCTAGGCTTTGGGTTGGCACATACATCATAAATCAGAAAGGTTACACAATATGAATACAAAATTCTTAATGGAGATGCTGTAGGAGGGAATAAAAATGGGATATCCTGACTGCAACTCATGTTAACACCATAATCAGAATATTGACTTTTTTAGATTAAGGTAAGACATTTGAATATTTTTTTGTACATGTACATACATGTAGCTTTTATCCCAAACAGATGACACACTTAATTTCTTGTGAAATATCTCAATATCTCATCTTTTTATTGTACTGGTTTGGTGATCCTTTAAGTTCATCTCACTTATGAGGCTGAAATGAAGAGTTTTAGGTTCAATCTTGTGAAATCTCTTGGATGGATTGCTATGATTTCTGACACAAACATTCATAGCACACAAAAACAGTAAATCAGTAATGTTCTGATAATGATAGATAATGCTTTTCAGACATTATTTTTCAATAGGATGCCAAGAATTGAAGATGTTTTTCAGTCCTATTAATGGTAGTTATAGAAACCATCATGTTGGAGGGTGAAGTGCTCGTGTTATTTTTCCAGGTCCCTGTGAATATTCTCAGTATTAATCAGATATCATAGGAAAACCAAACTAGTGAAGCAGGTAATCAGTGTAGGCAAGGAAATCAATTGGATCTTTAATTGCTATGTGGAGGAAGAAACAGAAAATTGCTCTCGCACACATGCACAGACTAGTACACGCACACGCATATGCACAGGCATGCCCAGCGACGGAGAGACAGTGGTGTTGATGTGAGTGGAGTCTCTGGGGAGTGGCGTGGAGAATCCTCTTGGCTGGGAATTTCCAGGGTTTAGCACACAGACACAGTTTCTGTCAAAGGGCCCTTTACATGGATGAGCCCCGGCATCACATTCGCCCACTGTGAAATAGAGGGATTTGAATAATCTTATTACACCCTATTACAATAACACTAATATGATCCAATGCCCTGCAAACTATACTGGAATGGGGGAAATTGTCAATTTGACCACCCCACACAGCACCAGAGCCAAAAGCAAGTAAATCAAGATAATTAGAAGAAAATATTTAGTATTTGTTGTGTATCTGAGCAAAATAAACATTATTTGATAAGTGATGTACTTCAGTCAGGTCCTTTAGTTAACTGCAGCGTACAGAGACGTAAATTACAACCGCAATGGGGGGGGTCTTGACCTCTTTTACTGGGATAAGAGATAGCCCCCCCCTCCCACACACACACACACCCAACATCTTACTTTAAAATATACAGCAATATAGTTTAGAATAAAATTCTAAACATGGAAATTAACTGTACAGACTATAGAACCTTACAAAGTATTAAAAAGTCACACCCTCCTTCCTAATTCTCACAATGGATTGGTTCCCCTGGAACACTCATGCAGCATTCAGTGTACGTCAGAGGTGGGAAACTCTATCATGTCATTTTATTTTTACAGAGTGGAGAACATAACATTGACATCGCTGGATTTGCCTTGTTACTTTGCTGGTTAGTAAGAATAAAAGTTATGGTAGTTATACAGTTTACTTAACAAAGAAATAAATAATCTAAATTCTCTCAAGTACTTTCTCTTCTGTCCTTATTAGATCAAGAATTAAAAAAAAAAATTCTATGTGATAAATTCCCTTTCTGGGAAATGAATAAAACGGTTGATGAATTTTTTACTGACTTGGAAATTTGACTTTTTGTGCTGTTTTCTTTCAGGGGGTTTCAGAATTTGGACAATTCAAGAGCCCATGTACATGTATCATTGATTATTAGGTTTCCCTGTCTGTTAGAGGTGCCACAGATCTAGCATGTAGCTGCTTTGCAAATGCTAATACTACACCATATAATGTATCAGATATTATTTCACTTCACTTGGTGGAATAAAAAACTGTTGTAATTTTAATTGTACAGGATTTTGTTCGCTTCATCACCTTGTGGTGGTTACAGAGCAGCTGGGTCTCCAACACGTCTGTCTGTGGAGAGCTAAAAATTATCATAAGCTGCTAATTTTAGAATAAATTTACATACAATTAGACTTGCTACAAATTCCGGAAATTAAATTATGAAGCAAGATATTTGGGTGAATTAAAAAGCCGGGTTTTTAAACCAAAAACCAAAAACCAAAAAACCTTAAATAGAAGTTAATTTAGAGCAAGAACAAATATGTTTTGTTTTGTACTAGATCAACTTTTATTTTCTTTTATACTCCTCCTGGCTCTAATATCTGAGTGACATTTCCACCAATGGTATGATAATATAGTAGCCTACTCTGAACTACAGTAATTTGAAGTATTGAATTCAGTCTACTAAATGCACACGTTTGGTCTGATACGTGTACTGAAGTCTCAAAAGTACATCAACATGGTGACCGATGGTGGATTTATTATAAATTCATTATATCTGATCCACTTCAGAGCAGATTACAGATGCAGTGTGAAAAACTCAACCTGTTTTTCCCAGTTTAAAATATGCAAATGTGCTATTAATTAAATATAATAATTGGCCTGTATACAGACTGTTTTATATACAGTATATAAACTTTAGACTCATACTGAAAATATTCAAATGTGTGATTCTTTGAAAGATGTATAGGAATTATATTATGATGCATGAGATACATCAAGATGTTATATAACTGACATATAAATGGTTCATTTTGCTTGTAAAATATATATTTGAATAAATGTGTCCTCGTGTTGATTTTCCCCTGTTTATACAAAGGGGTTGGGTTATATAAGTATTTACCTCAGTCTACACACTCTTGGTTTATTATTTTCCTTCTGTTATGTTTTGGACTTGCTGCCATAAGAGGAACCAATAAACTTTAAAAGGTTTCTGAATTAAACTTTTGTATTAATGTAAATATTTTTAATGTAGTGACGACTTGGATAAAAACAGATTTTCTTTTACAAATTTTACGTCAAATTTTGTCAAAATCTTTGGAATGCTCTTCCACATGTTGTGTCTATATTTAGTTTCCAAGCACCACCACTAACTTCATTTAAATATATTTTCTTTTAACATAAAACAAGTTGATATAAAACACAGGGATTAAGAGTTGTTTTTCTAAGATTGTGTCAAAGATGCTTTTTAAGATAACATCTTAGTTTGCCTTCAAAATACTGCAAATTTAACAAAAATTGCATTATTGTCACTGCATACTCACAATTTTTGTTCATCAAAGTTTCATGTAGAGGCTAAATATTTTATTATTTTAGTTATTTTTAGAGATGTCACCACACATCAATCTGCGTCAACACATAGATTCAAAGATCATCCGATACCATTGATCCAAATTTAATAGTGATACAATAATCATACAGTAACAACTAAAATGTCTAAAAATATTTGTTGATTCAGTGCAATTCATTGGTTTCCTTTGTCAGAATATACTTTTTCTATGAAAAGGCTTGTATGGACTGGACTAACGTGGGTTTGTTTTAAGATGATCACAATAAACTGACTTGAATTGAATATGTCGGTAAAAGTGCCTTGAGATTACCTTGTTGTGAACTGGTGGTATACAAATAAAACAGAATTTAATTGATATGTTTGTTTTTTGTGATTTTATATGAATGGAAGTGATCGTGTTGAATCAGCTGTGATATTGTCCCACAACAATCACTGCATCCTGAATCAAAACTAATGAATTCGTACTGTTGAGCATCTACATTTCCATCTGCAGAGTGTTGGTCCGGTTTGTTACAGTGTATTAGAGCTTTGATTTTGTACAATTTTGGTCATTTACAAGCATCTAAGATGTCTGGCTGAATTTATAATTCCAGCAAATAAAAAAAGATAATTTAGTATTTTTATTCAAGGCACTGATTTTGAACCTATTAAAACTGGAAGGGCCCCCATTAGGGGGATTTTGAGAACAAATTTTGGAGGCCTCACCTGAACTATCTGTACTAAAACCTCTCTGATTTATCTGAGTTGGCCTTTGCAGAGATAATGTTCACACATTTATTTGATATAACAGATTAAAATCTACAGCTGCAATTTATTCTTCATTATTAACACGTGTACTGATATTTGCAGGTCTTAACAAACATATAGACCTTGTGGCTGCAGAGATATACTCATTTTCTTTATGGGTATGCAATTTGTGGTCTCACATCTAAGAAAATAAGCACAGGGCTGAAATGGTTGAAGTAAAATGTAAATGTGACTATTCATCTGTGGACTCATTTTTTTCCCCCAGATGTTGTAGTTCCAGTTTGTCCCTGTTATTGTCCCCGTCTTTGCCTCTCCTCCCGCCCCTCCTCCAGGCAGCTTGGAAGAACAGCTGAGAGTAGACTAAGATTTATCTCTGACTTTCTAAATGTGCTCCTGCCCATGCCCCTACCTGCCCGCCAGCCTGTTTGCCCGCCCGTCTCCCCGCCAGCATGTCTGGATATTGGATTTGCTCTTTTACTGTGACCTTATACTCGACGAGCCACAGGAGCTACTGCGACTGCTGGACCTTCTGTCCTGTCGTGCAGAGTCATGTCTTCCTGCCATCGGGGGCCCAGTCTCCATCTCGTCATAGCCTCAGCACACACATCCCCTCCCTCCTCTACCTCCCCCTCTCCACCACCACCCCTCCACCATGTGCACTTATTGGATTCCCCTCTTCACTCGCACTCTGATAAGGGCATCTGTCAAGCGGATGAACAATCAGAGCTAAAAAGGTGTGTGATGCACGCTTGGAAGGATCTTACTTCCTGCAGAAGCCGAGAGGATGCTGTGTAGAGGTACGGGGGCGAGCTTGAGGGCCACAAACAGGACTTTGGGAGAGGATTACCACCAGCCCAGCTGATCTTCACATCAGGAGGAGAAACGTTTGCTGCTGCCGACGATGACGATGGCTTCCGCTCAGCTACGCGTATTCTCAAGCAATAACATCGACATCTGTATTATCAACCCAAGAATACCCGTGGTCGAGACGGGAGCAAACGGTCACGCCACCTCACTCCCCTCCAACCGTCTCTCCTCTCTCTCCGGCTCGCGCCTCCCATCCCCCTCGTTCTCTGTTCGACGCTGTGCAGCAGGAGAGAGCTGGAGGGAAGGGTGGGGATTTCATAAGCTGCTGAAAACTGCCCAGGTTCTGCAAGAGAAAACAGAGAGAGCGCAAATCTTACGGGACTAATTCATCAATTAATTAGCACTGAAGTCCTCGTTTTATCCGATTCATCTGCAGATTGTTTGTTATTGTAAGGAATTCCATCCCAAAATGTAAAAGAAAAAAATCAGAAAATGCCAAAACTGCAACTTCCCAGAGCTGCCTTTTTTTTAAAAAACGCCTTGTTTTGTCCAACCAAGACAGCCAAAAACAAAAAAAATCCCTTCATTTTTTGATTAGTCATTTATTATTTTGCCTAAAACCCATTTCAATAAAAAGAGAATCCCTTATGCCTGTCTGTAGAAGCCACGTGGATGCATTAAAGCAACATTTGGATCAGGTTTTATCTCCCTAAATGGAGGCCGAGTGCTTTGCTCAGGCCTAATTGGTGTGAATATCTCATGCCTTTTAATGGCGTCAGCTTCAATGCGACAGTGAAACCACTGTTTCCAGTAAACACTTTTAACTCGCTGCTTCTTCCGCAACAGCGACTGTATCTGCAGTTGGCAGCAGGCATGAAATGAGAAGAAGAAGAAGAAGAAGAAGAAGAAGAAGAAGAAGAAGAAGAAGAAGAAGAAGAAGAAGAAGAAGAAGAAGAAGTAGAAGAAGAAGAGAGAATGTGATGGACTGTCGTGCTTACACGAATAGTCGTTTTGTCGCTGCACGCCAGGGTGCAATAAAGTTTGTTTTTTTCAATGCTTGGTACCCCTGACTGAGCGTGAGTAAGGAAGTGGGAGATGTGAGCCTTCGCCATCCTCGTCCCTGTGTTTTATCAGTCGCACGCACCACATCTGAGGGGAGCGAGGGGCTGCCCCCGCAGTGCTGCGAACTCCAGCCCCCCCATGCTGCACACATGAGAGAAATCCGGAGGAAAGGGAGGGAGAAAAACACAGCAGAATGGAGAGACGAAGGAGTTAGGCAATGAGGGAAGGAGGCATGAAAAGCATCCCAGAGACAGGAAGAAGGGGAACGTCATGGAGCACAAAAAGAGAAAGAAGTGTAATTTAAAGAGAGATGAGAGGAAATGATAGAGTGTTTGTGTGTGAGGGAAAAAGAGGCAGAGGAGAGGGGGGGGGGTATTAACTGGGTTCGGACTGTCATTCAACGACATGATTGGCTGTGTCAGGAAGAGATAAGCAGTCCTCACATCCCTCTGCCCTCGCATCTTCAAGGCCCTGGAATCAAGGAATCAAACGGTGGAGAACGCCGCCGTGCGCTCGTCTGCACTGAAAAGAGACTACATGAAAGGAGTGATTCCTGCTATTATTCTAAACACCTCTGCATGTGAAATACCACACTTTTTGAAAGGCTGCTGGGTGGGGAGGGAAGAAAAGAAAGGCAGAGAAAAAGGCTGGTTTGAAAACGTCTGAATCCTTCTTTGGAGGTTGGAGCCGATGATAGCGTCCTCGCGGTTCTCGGGGGGCCTTGAGATCTCAAATCCCCCCGTCTTTACAACTCTTTCTTCCCCCTTCACTCGCCATAAGCTCTCACATTAGACGGCATTAGGGGAGGAGATGGAGCGAGGAAGAGCAACTCCCTTACGTCTGAGTTCCTGTAGGACTTAACATCTTAGCTCTTAACTGTCCCGGTGGCCCGTCCGGGTTGGTCTCCTCTGACTCAGCCGGACCACTTCCCATGTGTCATCTGAGAAAAATCTTCAAATTAATCCTTCACCCATTACTATAAGCTCTGACACTCTCGTATAGATCTGCAGGATTACAGAATAGGTAGGTATTATAAGGTATTACTCGGAATTAGTTTTCTAAGAAGCAGCTTAAACCTTCACATCTGATGATGGAGTTTTCAACATGAATTCTATTGATACAAGAAACTCTTAAGACTTAGAGGACGGTGTAAAGACTCAGATCCAAAATCCGTTAAAAAACCCACAGCCAAGGTCGACATATTGAGGATTGATGGAGCAGATCTGGATAAGAGTAAGTGTTGTAATGTTTTAGGCCCAGAGAGGATAGAACGCACACGCCAGCCTGGTCTAATACAGACAGACTGTCTGCGAGGCTGCACAGGCATCACCAGCAATCTCTGGTGTGCTCCCAAACAGCTCCCTACTATGCGCCGCATCAATTATTCAACATATTTATCTATGCAATTTGACGGCCTCTCCCCTCCAAAGCTCAGAACAAATTGTGGAAGCAGCTAATATCGCTTCAGGGTCTGTGGCTCAAATCACTGCGCTAGCAAACCCCAGAGGCTGAGCACAAGAGGCTGTAAACAATCACTTGACACTTGGCACTTATATTTTTTGATTTGTCGGGCTAAATGCAGGCTGTGAACTCATGCACACCTCCGCTCGGAGGCTTTTGCGCGCTGCAAGAAAGATCTTCTTTTATGAGAGAGACAGTGGCGGTGAATGTATGCACAAGAGACCTGTGGAGCTTTTACAATACCAACAAATCTAAGCATCCCTTCCCTCCCCCAATTGGTATAGAAGCACACAAGCCTTTTCATGGACACACACACACCCCTCCTCGTTTCTTCCAACAAAACCGGCATTTAGCATGACACACGCCGAGGAGCCAGGGTAGCCAATTATCAAACAGATGTCAATGTATGCGTTACAATACTAAGGGGAGCCCAATTACCACACAGATGTTTTGTTTTCCTCCTCTTACTCTGTGCCTTCTTTTTTCTTTTTTTTTACCCAGCATCCTCCCTGCTCAAGGCCCTCTGAGGATGGCCCAGTCCCCCACCTCCCCCCACCCCCAAAAAAGAAAAGAAAAAACAAAACAAAACAGGGAAAGAAACACACCCTCCACCAGTCACACTAACTGAGGTGCACACATATACACGCACTCACCCGTAGCCAAATGGAGAGCATGTGGATGTCAATCAACAGGGTGGAGGGGGGGGGGGGGGGATCAGGAGTTGTGTGTGTGCACATGTGTGTGCATATATGTGTGTGTGTGTATAGCAGGAAGGGGAGTACAGGGATCAGAACCAAGGACAGCTCCCAGTGGAGAGATGTGTGCCGCTTTGCTGCGTTACTAAATGGAAGTCTCCTCTGTTAACACACACACACACACACTCATGCACTGCGCCAAAGCACATATAAACATATTTGTGCACAAGAAAAAAGTGCACACACACGCACACACACTTGATTCTTGTGCAAGCACAAACAATTTACTAATCAACTATTAGCTCATTCCTATTTCCCTTCTTCATCCATCTCCACTAATGGATTCCTAAAGCTCCAACCAATCTTTTTGTATTTCTTCCTTCTTCTTCTTCTTTGCCCCCCCCCCCCCCCCACAACCTTCTCCTCTTTCTGGGGGGGGGGCTAAAAAGACTGGCTCCAAGCCGAGCCCACATGAAACCGAGGAGATGGAACTTTATGTCTCTCTCTCTCTCTCCGCTGCTGCTGCTTGATCAATAGGAATTTAATGGACAAGGATTGAGTTCAGGGAGTTCATGCTTGCCAACGTGCCTGAGGGCCTGAGCACATGCACACTGCGAAGCAGGCAGGGAGGCTCACGCACGCTCACACACGGAGACACATACACTCATTCAAATTGATGTTCTTTCTCTATGGCACACAGATGCACACACACACACATGCACATCATGCTGCCAAATGCTCTCACACAAGCTGCGAAAAAGCTACTCGCTGAATTGCAAATGCTGTAAATTCATTGGATTACAGGATATAGGCTGAATTTGCTTTGATACAGACTGAAATGATAATGCACTGGCTATTGAATTACACAGCTAACAGAAGGAGGAGGTGCAGGGGAAGCTTGAATATTTCATTGAAAGGAGCTGAAGCCAATCAATTGAAGAGGACATCACATTATACAGCACAAGCCTTTGTGTGTGAGCAGTGTTTAGTCCAAAAAAGACTGAAAACTTCAGCTAGATTGCTGTGAAACATAAAAGAGAATCCCAAATGAAGGCCGGGCCAAGCCTGAAGTATGGATGCATGTCCATAAATGAATGGTTTTTAAGTGTTGCAGCATCAGATGATGCTTAATGGAGACACAATTCCTGGTGATGATTTTTCTGATCAAAAAGAAAGTGAAACCCAGTTAGTTTATTTTTGTGGAAAAGGAGAAGAAAGTCAATCTAATCTGCAACAAGAGAGTAAGATGTTCAGTTTGGAACAAAAAGTCACTGCAAATGCAACAAGCGAAGTCACGTCCAACTCTTTTATCTTACTGAAGTCTCACAGGGAGAGAAAAAAACAGGAAAACAAAAAGAAATAGAAGCTCAGAAGCAAGTTGGATAATAGTACGCGGGCAGAATGAATGAATGAATGAATAAAGAGAGCGGAGGAGGAAAAAAAAGGAGGGAAATGAATGATCTCACCAATGTTGGCTATTTGACGCGACTCTATAGCGCTCCCCCCCGCCCCCACCCCACCCCCCTTTCTTCCTCCACCCCGCGTGGATTTTAATGGAGACACTATGGAGATGAAACATTTAAATAAGCTCCCCGCCTGTCAAAAGCTGACAGCTCTCTGCTGAAGCCATATTGGCCGCACATTTCTGCGCAACTTCTGCGTTAATTCTATTACACAGCATTTAAGTTGAAACGGATTATGAGGAGAATGGCAGCGGCGGCAGCGTCTCCGGAGGATTTATTCCATACTCACCCCCACCATTGTTGGAAGACTTGTCAATTCCGCCTCTATGCAACTCAAGTCGAAGGCAGTGTATTGGCAATATCTGGAAATCACCCTGGAGAAAGATAGAGGGAGAGGGGGATAGAGGGGTAGGGGGAAACGCCCCCTCTCTAACTCCCTCTTTTTCTTTCTCCTTCCATCCTGACAAAAAACGCCGTCTCTCTCTCTGCGAGAGAGGGAAAAATGAAATAAAAGAAGAGAAGGGAATGATAATAATTAAAGAGGGGGAAAGATCCGAAAGGCAGACACTCTCCACCCTTCATCCTCCCTTTAGATCCTGGAATCTCTGGCTCTGCTGCTGTTCTCATCTCTCCTCCTCCTCCTCCTCCTCTCTCCGTCTCTCTCTCTCTCTCCCTCTCTCTCCTGTCCTCCCATTGTTGCGAATCAAGCGTGGTCAAAGGGGCGCGGCAGAGGCGATTCAACGATTCAGGATCCAGCCTCGCACACGGTGATGCGCCCTGATCAGGATCCACTGACACCATGGCACACTTACTGGGCGTTGGTTTAATAATAGCCTATTAATGAGAATGATTGGAATATTAATTAGGAAAAAAAGCTCGTAAATCCAAATCCAAAAACCTGGATCTGTGCTTTTGGCGACAACACCTGTGCAATCCATTCTTTTCCTCTTTTGTCTAAGCTTCTTAATTCCATTAGGATATAATAAGCACATTAAACAATATCTCTAACTAAGGCTTGGAAATTATTCAAATGTAACCTTCACCAAAGTGTTGAAATGATAAACCTGCGCACCGGGAGACTCTCATTAGGCAGTGGCAGGCTGCCTGGAGAGCTCTACTTTGGAGCCGTTTGCCCTGAACATGACCGCGTTGCGCTTCAGGCTAATTAACTTTTCAAAATTACAGATGGTCCTGCATTTAAATTCTGCCCTGAATGATCGACATTTTCTGTAATTAATTTTGGGCCCCGCCCCTACAGAATCATAATTGCGCATAAAATCAGGAATATTTTGTGTTTTTCTTATTCATCTAAGATTATCTTTAACATCAGTACCACACAAGGAGCTTCTGTGACTGGATGAAGTCTCTCATCCTACCCATTCAAAAGCTCTCTCTCTCTCTCTTTCTCATTTCATGGGGGTAAAGTGTTAAATCCTGCATGTTTTAATGGGTCAAAACTTTCTTTCTGGGTTAAATCTAGAGTTAAATTTGATGGTTTTCCTGAAGCGGGGTTGTGTTATCTCATAGAAAGTGGTCACAGAGCTCTCAGTTTGTGAAACATTTATGTGGATTTTTACCCCCTGCTACTTTCGTGTTATAGTTGTTTACTATGTCACAGAATTTTCTCAATTCCAAAACATCTGTTCAAACGAAATCCTGGTTAAAAGACCATGTAGCATGCGCCCTGTGATGTGGACCCAGTCTTTGTAACTGTGTAATGCAAAAGCATCAGGATGTAAAATTCCACAATATTCATTTTGGAGGATTTGATTTGCTTTAACACTTTAAAGACGAAATAATACGCATAGATTTTAATTTAACAAAAAATCTGAAGTCTTTAATTACCCCTTTAGCAAAATGTATTAAAGTTTTATACTTATTTTAACTTATTTACTGTGTAATTCGTATGAATTACTATAGTGCAAAATGTATCCACCAGCGGGCAGAAGACAAGGATCAGATTGTATACAACAAGGTTTTGAGCCAAGGTTTTACCATAAGATGATGCAACAGGTCTTAGAAACTGCATGTATTGAATATGATATGCACAGCACTAAAGGGTTAAATTGCAACTTTTAGCTTACAGTTTACCCATCAGGAAATCTACATTTTCCAACTAAGTGCGGTCTGAATGAATGTCCACTACTGACTCCAGTCAATCAGAACATCATGATCACACATTTAATATTTCGTCTTCCTTGTGCTGACAAAACAGCTCTGACCAGTCAGGGTGTGTGCAGAGAACATCTGAGGATGTCTGAGAGTTTTGGGTAGCAGGATGTTAGCAATAGATCCTTTGTATCCTGCGGGTTGTAGGGTGGGATCTTTGTGGATTGGGCTCGCTTCCCACAGACTCCATTAGATCACATCAGACTGTTATCTGGGGGCTTTGGGAGATGGTGGAGTACCTCAGATTCTTTGTCATCTTCTCTAAGCCTTTGAGCCCTTCCTAAGCATTTTTTGTGGGGCTACTGGGGAAGGCTGCTACTGTAGGGGAGTGTTGTTGCCATATGGCGGTGTGTGTGACTGGTCTGACAAAAATGTTTAGGTGGCAAGTGTCAGTGGCTACACTGACATTTCCAGATTGAAGTGACTCAAATTATATTTTTTTCCCACTGATGTGACTCATATGATGTTTGTCATGGCTGTGTAGACAGAAATCTTACTGTTAGTTTTAAATTTGACTTGTGTCACTTCAGCATGTGGATAAATATCAGATATCTGGCTATGAGACTTACATCAGATCCCATGCAATGTGTTGCATTAAGCAACTTGTAGTACCACTGCAACACTACTAGTAAAAGCCACCAATACAGTAAAAGTTAGCAACCTAGCTTTTTGTTTTTGTCATTTTCAATCTTTTTCTATGTGGTTAGACAAATGTTTGACGTCCTTCAAAGCTAATACTCATTGACTAATCTGTTTTGATAGCTTCTATTTCAGAGTCAAATTTGACTTGTGTCTCTTCGGCATTAGATTGGATGAATATACAATTTTTGGCAATCAGATTCCATACAACCTTTTATTTATATGCATGCACTGAGCAATGTTATCATAAACCTGGATTACTATAACTCTGCTAGTGAAAGCTGCTAATACAACTAAAGCTAGCCTCTAGCTTCTCTTGTCCTTTTCAATAATTTCCTAAGTAGCTGGACAAATGTTTGCCATCCTTTACAACCTAAAGTCATTGATATGGAAGCTATTAATCACTCAGAGATGTTCATGTGTCTCAGTTTAAGATGAGTATAGTTCCACAGAGACAATGTTTTCTGTTATTGTACAGATACAGATGATGCACATAGAAAGCTATATAGTACAGATGGGTGTCATTTCAGTACGTTGTCAAATAAATTTTTTTTAGTTATGATTGTGAATCATCAGATCTAATCTGTTTTGAATCAGAACTGATCAGATCTGAACATGGCCAGTGTCACATACATGTGAATGCCATGGGCTATTCTGGTACTTTACCAAAAACAAAAGATTTTCACCCACTTCACCTCTCAGTGGTCCGGATGTTATAGCTGACCAGTGTAAGAACTTAACACAACCCCACTTGGGGAAAAACAAACAAAAACAAACTGAAAGATTTTGACGAGGGCTATGGGATATAATACATTGATGGAGAGTCCTCACAAAGATGGGATGACAAGGATGTGTGGCCCACTGTGAGCATTGCAGCTCCCTGACAGCAACTTCTCAGTGACTGGCTCTATATCCATCCTAATCCAATCCCATGGGATTTCCAGCTGTTGAATTTCCCCAGCAAGAGGACTGGCAGCTTCAGCAGGATCTTTGCCTCCCAAATCTCCCCAAACCTCGCCTGATCCGCTGAGGGATTACACAGCTCAGCTCCCTGGGTAGCAGTAAGAGTAGAGGTAGTATACTCCAGAAGTAGTAATGGTAGTAGTAGTAGCATTGCTAAAAGTGAGATAGAGGTTGTAGAAGTTGCTGTATTGCTCCATTATTGCATAATGGCTCAGTGTGGCTGACAAGGTGGGCACATAGTGGGACTGCGCCGCCATTTATCATGGTTTTATTATTTGTCAAACAGTATCGGGATGCAGGGTTTTACTGGGCACAAATTGAAGGGACATTTCCTTTAGAAGTGCACACACACACAGTATCTGACCATCTATCACTTTGCCACTGATTCAGCTTCAGTATTACATAATACTACTGCATGGTACCTGTCAGTCATTCCATGGTTCGGTTTTTCTGTCACATGCATGCATGTTACCACAATGTAGGTAAACATTTGGAAGAGGATGTTTGATGTGGCTTCTTTCCAGGAGTTCGCACATTTTGTTTTCAAAGATGGACAATAACAGTTGCCTGGGGTCACTTTTTTTTCGTCCTCCCATATTGAGGTGACACGACTCCAGCGGCGACGAGGTGTTGTTGTTACCTGAAGCACCGAGAGGCTATGTGAAGATCTCAGACAGGATTTCCAGAGTTGTAAGTTCTTTGCCTGTCCTGTTTTCTGCCTGTTTTTTTCCCATCCTCTCTTTGGCTCTCTAATTTCTTTGCTCTGTCTTTCCCCCTCTTTTGCAGTCTGCTCAGATCCCTGTGGTATGAGCACATTTCTCATTCCCTCTCCTTCCCTCCCTCACCCTTGCTCCCCCAAGATTGCTGCTTTATTAAACAGACTCTCCCTATCTTTCATTTGACACTCTCCCCACCATGATCTCCAGTCTGAGTATTTCTCTCTGTTTTTTTTTCTGCTCTCTTTTGCCCCCCCCCCCTTCTCAACAAACACATCACACTGGCTTCACACAGGTCAGCGCACAGCTCGGCAGATATGTCTGTGTGTACTTCTACCATCATATTCTCTTTTTGTGAATCACCCCAAAGGGTGAACAAATGTGATACAGAAGGAAGGGAAGGCTTTTCTCTCCTCTCTATGATCCATATTTCCTTCTCTCCTCATCCCACCTCATCCCCTTCTTTGTTCGCTCTCTCTCCATTGCCCCTACACTGTGTGCTCCCTTCATCTCGCCCCCTCTCCCTGTGCTCCCTCCATCGCTCTCAGACCCAGGGCAGCTATATTTAGCGGCAGGTTAACTGCTCCTGTCAAAGGTCTGATTTGTATTCTCTGCATGCAGGTCCGACTTGGGCCTCGCAGCAACACAAACAAAAGGCCCTAGTTTGAATATGCGCTGAGCCTACTGGCTTAGCAATCAAAGCCCTCTCTCTTGCCCCTCTGCCAGTGGCGCCACCTGCTATGGAAAGGGAGGGGGTGTGTGAAGAGGAGGAGGAGGTGGTAGTTGTGATGGGGGTGGGTCATGAGGACTCAAAGTCAAGCTCAATTCACTCCAAATGCTCACATTCATGGAGGGAGAAGCGCCCCAGTGCATCGGGTCTTACTTCACTCTGTTTCGCCAACATTTGAAAGGAAGAGGGGGAATAAGGAGAGGGTCCCGGACCTGTATATTCCCTCACAAACAACAAAAATATGGGATGGTAGGAGGCAGGACAGGAAAACAGAAAAGCAGCCTCAGTACAGGAGATGAATTGAGAATTGAAATCTTCCTCTACTCAAAGTCTGCCCTAGGCCTGTGACAGGGGAGATTAAAGTGAAAGGCACATACATTACACGCTACTGTACATGCAAGGACTCATGGGGAGCCCATAGAGCTGAGCTTGTGGAGAGGTGTGATACACCCCACTGCTTTCCATTCGCTTCCGCTGCCTGGTCTCATCTGGTCCAGCAGCAGGCTGCGGGTGACAGGCTGAAATGGCACCCCGCTACACTGAGAGATTCAGTCACTCTGACCAGAGGCTCCAAGCTTGTCGTATCCCACATACCAAAGCACGGTCAGCCTCAACTAAGCCCTGCTCTTCTTAGTTATTGTTACTTTGACTGTTAAACTTTTCATTCTTACGCTGGACATTGAACGATAATAGTGGTAGATACACCACTGGAGTAATTCATAGGGTTTTTTAGGCAATCACACGGACATGTTAATTGAAAGTCCCGGTTTTTGCCAAAAAGACAAATGATAGTATTTGTTTTTTAGCAGTCATATGAATGAAATGCATGTAAAATCTCTTGAGCTTTTCACAGCGTGGTCGTCATCATCTCCTGGGGCAGAACTCGTCATGGTGGTAACCAAGTCAATGGAGGAGAAGCTTATTGCTTTTCTTGGTGCTGACATATGATTTTAACACGTTACATGCCTTCACAAAGTAATATGCGTTAAAGGTTCATGCTCATTTCTTGTATCTCTGTGAAACCAGGCTGTCAAAGGCAGCTTTTCATTTCTTGACAGCTACTGTCAACTTTGACAGCTAAAAGTTAGCAGATCTAATCAGTCGTAACTAGCTAAATGAATTATGTTCACTGTTGTAAAACGCAGACTTAATAACTTCTATTAAAGAAATATTCTTTTGAACTAAAACCAGTGTTAATATTTGATATTTGATGGATAAATCAAATAACCACTGTATGGATTATTTTAATTACTTTTAATGTAGGGTATTTTTGTCTTTTAATTTCTTTTAGTTTATTCCACCTTTCTCATTTCTTTTAGTGCATTTTAGTCTTAATTGCTTTGAGTGTATTTAAGTCTTTGATTTATTTTAGCACCTTTAATTTAAACAGTTCAGTTTTCTACTTTTCTATTGTATTTTTGTTTTTCCAAGTACATAAATGTCTTATAGAGTGCCAAATTTCTGACGGTAGGAACATGTCTATATGTAGCCTACAACAAATGTTCTTGTTCTTCATTGACAACAATGTGCTTAGTTTTTTTTAAAGTGCCATATAAATGAAGTGGGCTGGATTGGATATAAACATATGAATTTAATACTAAAAGACAAAGCTAATAATACTAAGATGCAATAATGATGCCAAAATGCTAGAACACAGATGATACCTTTCACCTTCACACAAAATCTCAAATAGCAGGAAAATAAAGAGTGGATGGACTAGTTGGTTCCAAACAGAGAAAAAATAAACAAATAAAACAAATAAACACCAGCTACCTTACAAAATATTGTAGAGTGAACTTTTTGTTTGCTGTAGAAGTTGTGCTTAACTGGAATTCTAGTTAGCAAGATATGCTAACTTTGAATTACATGGTTATTGTTGTTTTTGGCTTTGAAGTAAGAAAAATATTCCTGAGCTTAGCTTATAGCTAGTGTGACTAAAGGGGACATCACATAAGGGTACTGCTGCTAAGTTATGATTTAAAATATGCTATTCACTTTCCCTTTGATGATGCTACAAATTCATAGCAGTTGACAGCTTGCTATATCACTCTGTCACATCATATCACCCAAGAAAAAATCTGTCTAGTCATAAAACAGGAAAATATCAGACCTATGTTCAGGATTTGGGTGTTTTCTCTGCTTAACTATTACATACCATTTTAGTTTCATATCTCTGAAAGCGTTGGTATTATTTTGACCAACATGCAGCTGGTAAAATCTTTTTTAATGCAAACTGTGACAGCGCCCAGTCTGCTCAGACTAGTCCCAACAAAGCGGAACAATATCAATAAACATGACCAGTGATTGCATCATTCAGAAGTAGACTTATCCAATCAAAACCCAAGAAATGAAAACACCACCTACATGCAACCGTTTCTGAATTGTCCATTATATCCAAGAGCCACCTCAGTCTCAGACAAGTGAAAATATGTTTGAAAAATAGTCCAGGCACAGACATGTAATGAATATATTTCCTGGTTGGTAGAAACATATTTGAATATCATTTCAAATGAGCCGTACACTTTGTGTTTTGTTCACTGACAATAGCTTTGAAAGTGAATGAATAATAAATCAAGCCATTTCTTGAATCAAAACTAGTTAAAGAGCTTCCGAACCACTGTATAACATTTTGGTTAAAGTTGACTTGGAAATAAATCCGAGTCCAAGTATGTTAAAATTCCTAAGTAGAAATTGATTATCTGACTCAGTAGTGGTAAAAATGGATGGAGAAGGCAAGAGGAAATCAGAAAGTCGGCTGACAAGGCTTATACTAATGCAAGATAAGGTGTAGTTTATTTCAGTTATAGCTTATGATACCTGTTTACAAATTTCTTTAGAAAATGAAATGACATGGTGAAAAGCTGATAGGCTTATCTGTACACCTTTAGCTACAAATTGTACATAATTGATCAAACATAGAAAATATATCAAATGGATAATATGCAATGTGTCTTTTTTATCAGTGCATAGTAGAGCCCGCCACTCTGTTTATGTATTTGTAAGTGTTGCTTAAATCTCCTTTCACGTACTTCTTTTTACAAGGTCCATGTGTGCATGCACACATGCTCGAGCAGATGTGTTGGGAACAAGATGTAATGTGCTGAAGACACCACGGACTTGTATTTTACACCAGGGCTTGCTGTTGTGCATGCGCACGTTCATGCATATGTATGTGCAGTATGCATTTATGTGCACTTTGGCAAAGTGTTTGCTCTGTTTGTTGGCTTGTTTTTATGCACAGGAAGCCCAGCCTCACGAGAAGACACGTAATAGGTCATTTGTCCACATATGCAAAATAAAACAGTGTTAAAGACACATTAGATGTTACAACTTTAAGAAATATTCAGCCAATGTAATGTAAACTCTAACCATGTGTTTATTAAGGTTTAAATTTAACCATGTATTTTTGTTTTATGCTAAGCCAACCTTGACTAACAATCCCCATCCTGAGCATGCTAGAGGCGACGGTGGGAAGGAAAACCTCCCTTTTAACAGGTAGGAACCTCCAGCAG
>JBBBVU010000022.1:5430589-5443647 GCA_037177055.1 Atherinosoma microstoma | reverse complement strand
TAAGGGAGAAGAACACGCAGGGGAAGGGGGGAAAACACCAACTACGCACCCGTGTGTGCACACGCACACACACACACACACACACACACACACACACACACACACACACTCCTCTCAGAAGCGTACCTCAAAGCAACATGGAGGGAGTTAAGGGAGTTCACCTTCACTTTCAGCCATCAGCACCTGCATCCTTTGAACGGGCATAAACTAATTCACACAAAATAAACGCAAACAAAGCAGCGGACATTCTTGGTAGTCACAGTTGGATGTTTGTTTTCCCTCCAGAGTTTGCAACAGAAGATGAAAGTGAGCTTCATGTGACTGCATTCGTACAAAAGAAAGCTTAAAATAAATAAAGCACTAAAGAGATGTACCTGACTGTACTGAAAATTCACAGTACTTCACTGGACGTCCAGCAAAGAGAAAGTCTTTGAAGATTTGCCTATCGGTTCCCTGATGGTTGAGAGGGCAACAAAGGTGATGTGTTCAGTGAGGTCTAGACCTGCGTGGAGTAAGAGCGGTGCAGCGTTGCGTGTCGCCCGGCCAGATGGGCGGTGCAGCGTGGCGAGTGCTGCTCCGGCTGGTCTAGACTTCGCTGGAAATGGAGCGAGACGGTATGAGGACATCGGGGGTGGCGGGGAACCGATAGGGCTGATGGTCATGTGACCTCAGTGAAAGGAGATCTCCGCGGAGTCTGCAGGGGAAAGAGAGGAGTGAGAAAGAGAGAGGACGGGGCAGGGGGGAGGCGAAGGAAAGAAAGAGAGGAGTGAAGAAAAGAATAATCAAGAGCGATGCGCAGGAGGAGTGGCGGCGGAAGAAGGCAGATGTACAAAGTCAAAACAGAAATAAGGCAACAGATGACGGAGATAGCACAGAGTGACGATGACGAAGAGATACAGAGTTGGTTAGAATGGGTGGATGTAGGCATTGTAAGGTGGGGAGGAGGCGGAGGAGAGTGCAGGATGCTGGAAGAGAGTGAGGGACAAGGGAGCGGATTGAGGGGAGAAAGGCAAGGTAGGAGACAGAGGAAAAGAGGCAGTCAGGTGAGTGTTAGTGACGGTGACAGACCACAGAGGACGCAAGACATTTTGATAAATACTTGGAGTCACCCCTGAGACAACCTCTTTAGTCTCTTTCTGAAGAGAGGATAAAGCTGGAGCCTTTGACTGTTAGTTTGATAGGAAATAGATGCAAGTTACTCCCTAAACCCCTGCTAGCAAACAAAAACAGGGTTTAGGAGTAAGCTAGCAAACAATCATGGTAGAATTTGGTCGCACAAACATTTAGAGCAAGACTTGCGTGCACAGAGATTCAAAGGATTTACTTGAGTCCAGGGGTGCAGGTTGGGGCTTGGAGCATGCATGTTTTTTCACTTTGTTTTGGAAGGGAAAAAAGGAGGATAAAGGTTTCAGTTAAGAGACAAGGGGTGTGTATCTCAGCCATTTGGTGGGCACAGTTGTGCCTCACACCCACCCCCGCCCCTTACCTGAGAGCCACTTAACTTTTCAAGTGGACTCTCAACGCAGGGCAGCGTCACCATTGGCATGCCCAGCACCGACTCGGGGCGTTGGGGTTGCGGTGTAGGCGGATTGGGAAGCAACTGCTGGAAATTGTTAATCACACAAGTCACCTTGACAAGGGAAGAAAAAGAAAGAAAGACAAGAAGAGAATTTTAAGCTTGACCCAGAACAGCTTTTGAGTTATACAACAGACTACTGTGTGGAAGTTTTAAGCCCAACCTGTGCAAAGGGGTTTTTAGTAAGAGTAGAAAGCATTTACAGGCTGGAATTATCACATATTTCACGTAGAATGATTTAAAAGGAAATACTATGGTATAAGGATTATTTTCTTATCATGGATTTTTACACATTTAAAAAGTCTACAAAGCTATATTGGATTAAGGCCCCTTCATGTGCGCTATGAGTCTCCCAAAAAATTTTTAGGCCCATTCATGCTCCCTTACATACGTAAAAGGTAGGTCAGTTTCAAGCATTATCATATGCCGCTGCCTTTCATACTTCTGTGCTTCTTTTACATTGCCATGGTTATGAAGTCAACTTCTGACGTCAGTTTCAGACTGGTTCGTGGCGGTAATGTGCCGCTATAATGTTGTTTGCAACCACCCAGCGAGCTCCAACACACTAGCACAGCCTTTCTTCAAAAGCTCCCGGCATATTTGCTGTCCTCGTCGTCCTCTTCTTCTTTCTCCTCTTCCTCTTCTTCTCTGGTTTGTTCCTTTTACCGGTCGCATTTCAGCTATACATCTCAACATTGACCCTGCAGTTTCTTGTGGTATTGTTCAATTTGCTGCATCAAGCAATGGATCTTCATGTCATGGGGCTGCTTGTTTGGCTTGACATTTGAACCCTGCTTGTTTTTAGCCACAGATTGAGTCTAGGGCAGGACATTCTACAGCTGGGCAGTGCCTAAGCTGCTTCAGCCTTCCCCTCTACACCTGCCCTGCATTGGGCAATCAGCAGCCAGGTTACATATAGCTGCAGGATGCAGCAGATCCCAGCCAGATCGTTATCTCTGTCACCTGCCTGAGATCTGTCCCTGTGGATCTGCTGCTAGCAGCGCATCTGGATCTGTCTGTTAACCTGCCTGCTCATGCTTCACCTGCCGGTTAGTTGATTGGTCTTCTCTATGAGCTCTACCTGGATGGTTCTCTTAGCAAGCTTTTGGATGGACTTAACCTTTCTTTTCTCTCCCTCTCCTAGAACTGAGTGTCCAGGGGTGTTTTGTTTTTTTTTCTCTTAGGCTATGGCAAATCGGAGGACAATCTGCCAGTCTGAAGCCAGCTAGACAAATAAAATTCACTTTTGGTGCTTTCATATTTGTGGTCTGTCTGCTTTTTGGGTCCATTATATTCCTGCTTTATGACACTGCAAGCCCCCTGAAAACGCACTAAGTATGTGCGTAGACGATGAAGGAGAGCATAAATAGGCCTTCGGAGTGTCCAAAAGCCCCACTAACCTTTGCAAATCTGGATTTTTCATGCAATGGGGTTAGGGGTTTATCATTGACTGTAAACTACTTGGACAGAGCCTCTGTCACGTGACCCGAAGGTTTCTGAAGAGCTGAACTGAGGCTAGTTGGGAGGTTCCCACCGTCGGCATCTTGGCAGCATCACGAGTCTTTTCACTTCCGGAAGATATAAAAATGGGTGAAGAGGTGGCGCTGAGAGGGGGTCTGTGATTGTGGGGATGGATGATTGACACCCATCAAACCCTGAGCTGCCTGTAGCTACAAGCTAACCAGCTAACAGAAGTAGGCGGGCTAAAGCTAAGGCATGCTGATGGCTGGCTAAAAACCGTGGTTGTGCTACCCTCTGCCTCCTTGCTGCAGGATATGACACCTGTCAACCAAAAGGACAAGCCACTAATTATGAAGAATTTCAAGATTAACATTTAAACATGAGTTATAAGCTAAACTTGACCTATTAAACCTAAAATATTTTTTTTGGACCAGGCTGTAAACATGTTTATTTCTGCTGTGATGTGGTCTTTTTAACATGGGAGTCTATGGGGATTGACTCCCTTTAGAAGCCAGGCCCTAGCGGATGAGGGGTGAACTGCTATTTTTGGCACTTCCACATGGCTTCACGCTTCTCTGCCAGAGGTTGCCGCTTGGTATTTATCTGTAGAGAAGTCTGAGTATATTGCCTCCTTATGAAAGATGCTGCAATATCATGTGCTTGTGTACAATATCTCAAAATACTGCTTCAGCAGTGCAATAATCTGTTTAGATTACATTGCTTTACACACAAATTCCTAATTGCCTTCATTTTGTTTATTGTTTACCTTTTTAACTATGCCTCACTAAAGACCCAGTGAATCATAATTTTGTTTCCTCATGTTAAACATGTTGAATAAACAAATCTTTACTCTTACGAAGGGTGTGTCATCTGTTTTTTTTTTGTTAGATCTGTTTTTTAGTCTTCTTGCTTCCTGTTACATTTCCTAGAATTTAGCTGTGTCCCAATTCAGGGTCTGCACACTTCAAATCCATTTATTTGTTCTTCGCGATAATTCGTTCAGATAAATGCATTAAAAAAAACTGAGCTGGAACTTTCTGGGTCATTTTGAAATTTGCCTCAGTGGCTGGCTTTTAAAAAAAAAAAAAGATGGCCGGTAGATAATTAACAACTTGCAAATCCACAAATATTAAATATTACACGATTTTAATGCCACAGTTTAACAAAGTTTCTTTTTATATTCTGTCACGTAAGGTAAATGAAATACTTCCACTTAACGTACTCCTCTGCACTTTGCTGCTCATTCCCTGTCACCAGAGCCGTGGCTCTGCCTTCCACCTTCGAAATAAATTATGGAAGAAAAGAGGCTGCGAAGGATACACCGCAAGTAGCCTTAGTTACAGGCCAAAACAAGTGCAAGTTTGTAGGGTGGATTCAGAGGCTCCTTAGGAGACTTTTGAATTGGGACAGTACTTGGCGCTCCGCGTATGCAGCTGACAAATTCACACTTCGAAGTGTGCAGACCCTGAATTGAGACACAGCGCTCCCCCCCCTATGCAGTTCTTTACTTCCTGTTCCTGTGGTTCACCTGGTGCTTTTTTCTCCGTGCTACACCTGCTCCTCGTTTGTAATTAGCTTCCTCAGTATAAATAGTCCTTGTTTCCTTTGTTCGTTGCCAGATGGCTCCTTCTGTGATTAATCCTGGCAGGATGTCAATTTACCCTGTCCTAGTTTGTCTTTGTGTCTTCTTAGGTTTACTCGGTCAGTTTGTCTGTGAGGAGGTTTTCTTATTTAGTTTAAAATCTTGTTCAGATATCGCAAACCCTGGTCCTCGAGGGCCTTTGTTATGCAGGTTTTAGATGTTTACCTGCACCAACACACCTGATTCACATGAAATGGATCCAACAGCTTCTTGTCAAGTTATACATGACCCATTAATTTGAGTCAGGTGTGTTGAAACGGGGAACATTTAGTACCTTTTTAGTTATGTTTGAATTAACCCTAGTTCTAGAGACAGCAAGATGAGGCTTCATGCTGCATTGAAGCGTTTTGCAAAATTGTTTCTGAGGTTTCATTTGCTCTACTAAACCATCTACTGGAGAAAATAAACAGGTCAACTTATTACAATGACATTAGTGGATTGTGTATACTATTTGAACTGTATTGAATAAATCTATTTCCCATGTCAGTAAATAAATGATGTTCCTATATTAATATAGTGTGCATTTTTCAGAGATTTAAACTTTTAACTTTTTTTAAATTACATAAGTCACACCACTACCTAGTCCCTACTTCCACCTGTCTCTTGCCTTGTAGTCCTGCATTTTTGTTCTTTCTTCTAGTCTCTGATCATAGCTCATGATAGGGTGTAAATCATAAGTTTAACCACAATACAACATTATTTCACTTCAACTGATAACAATTAAATGTTTGCCTGTTGCCTATCCCAGCAGCTAATAGGCAAGAGACAAAAAGAGTATAAATGTTCTCCTTTTGGTGTAAATGTTGAATTATATGCTGGTCAAGTTTTCAGTTTAGTGATTGTTTTATCCCATATTAAGCTCTGAACTTGACAGCAGCACAAACATGAATATGTAAAAGACAGAATGGAAATAAATGACATAAAATGTTTCTGGTATCCATGTTCATATCACATAAAGCAGGAAGGGAAGGAGAAGAAATAGTCAAGCTGAATACAAGAACTAAAATCCTTGATAGCATTTGAGTTAGTCTTTCTGAACAAACTAAAACACATGTGCATCCTTGTTATAGTTGGTTAAATGAGCTACCAAACAAACGTATGGTAGAGTGTAAAAATGTAACAGATCTGTTACTGTTCTTTAGCATCGAAACTTTCAGATCTGGTTCTTCATCTTCACACAGTAAATGCTGTCAAGTTAGTTTTCCTTGTTGGTTGTTAGCTTAAATTGTCTGACGTTTTCCTCTCTCGTTGGATTAATAAAAATGTAGAAGAAGTGAAAATAAATAAAATTTCTACATAAATTTTGAGAAAAAATTGTGATTGGTCTCTGAAAACCAGACATAACCAGATAAGGGTTTTTCAGCCACACATTTTCCATTTTCCTTCTACTCCTCTACCATCACTCCCTCTCTCAGAAAAATGTGAAATAAACACAATGTTATTTCAACACTTTCCACTTATTCCCGTGTTGGTGGCATGTAATTGTTCAAAATTATGTGCTGATTTCACGAAAATGAGTGCAATGCAAAGTCAAAGGGGAATTTTTTTGTGGCGTCTATATGACTTTCCTGGTTCCACAAAAGGCTTTATGCTACAGGGAAAAAAAAGTTTTTGATATCATCTAATTTCAATAAATTAACTGTGGTCAGGCTGTTCTCCCAAATAGTTCATATGACTTCTTACCAAAATAATGCAGAGATATTCGCACATATCTTATTGGGGTCAGAAAACGTAACATGAAGCCTTTTGGGAACCAGGAAAGTCATATTGATACCATCTTTGCTGTGCCAGCGTGTAATTTTGAACAGTTACGTGCCACCAACACGTAAATAAATGGAGGGTGTTGAAGAAAGATTGTGTTTATTTCACGTATTTCTTTGAGATCAGGCTGTCTCTTCTCACCAAGAACACAGCGATGGCTCCTCCTGTGAAGAATCCTGCCAGGACGTCGGACCAGTGGTTGCGGTACTCGGCTACCCTGACCACACCGACCAGCATGGCCAGGCAGAGCAGTGTGAGGCTGATGGTGGGCTTGGTGAGTCGTGTACCTTTGGTCTTGAACACCAGCGTTACGTACATCTGCAGAAAGGCGTACAAGCAGGAGCACAGTACGGTACAACAAACACAGAGAGCTACAAAGAGCATGCATACACAGTCATTTCATTACAACCAAACTCGATTTATCCCCAACCAAGTAGCCAGGGGTCAAACTATGGAACCTGAGAATGGGTAACAAGGATTATTTTCTCTAACGGAATCATTCATGTCATAATCTCAAGTAAACAAAAATGTTTTCTCAAAATTTTAGGAAGGTATTTTCCAGGAAGCGAACAAAATAACACATGCATGCCTTAACTTACTGTAATAGACATTCATTGTGACCAAAGCACTAAACTAACACCAACCAACCTGCCAAATGCAGGTTAAGATCATTATCATCATTATTGTATTTCACTGGCTGGTTTGGCAGATGATGAATAAAGCAAATAATTTGGGTTATTTGTCCTGACACGGCAGTGTGGATGGCATCATTTATGAGCTACTGCATGAACAAAGTGCAGCTAAATGAGGAGTGATCATTTAAATGATGTGGTGGTAGTTGGAAGGTGTAAAGAACGATGCTGTTACAAGAAAAGAGGGGAGAATGTCAACGATGAAAGAGGAGGTGGAAGCCTTTAAGATCTGGCATGCAGATAGTTTGTGATGATGCAGAACTGAGTTTGGATGGAGAGAGAACCCTAAGCGAAAGAAACTGAAAATATTCAGAGTGGTACAGATTCAGTTGAGGGCCCTGACGATCACAGTTCAGATGAGGACCACAAAGACTAATCAGTTAAAATTATTGATTTTTTTTTCTTTGACTTCAGTTTAAATATTAAAAATTGTTGGGCAGCCAAATTACTTCTTGAAGTACTGTGCTTGAATAAAATCTTTTTAACAACATATTTGAAATGGATTATTTCAAATTAATCAAGAGCAAAAGTTAGTTTCTTCCTTGCTGGAAAAGAAAACACTGTTGGCATTTTAATGAAAAATATAGCAATAAAAATAATTTAAAGAAAAATGTATAATTAAATGAATGAAGTTGCACTGATAATCTAGCTGATTTTCCTCATAAAAATTTTGGCTAGAGAAGTTCAAATTGGTTTGTAACAAAAAATTAAAGTAGCAACAATTTGCCAATTAACCCTTTAATGCCCCATCCAAGAAAAGATGGGGAGAGAATTGAAATCTTTTAAATCTGAAGTCTATATTTGACAAAATAAAGACTTAACAAAATGTTAAAAGAAATTAAAAATAATTTTTGTATATTTACTATTTATTAACCATGTGATAGATCAAATATTATTGTAGTGAAAAAGGTATTCACAAGGGGGCAAAAGTTTTTACTATAAAGTGATGCAAAACGTCTCAGAAACTGTATGATACATATGGCATTAAAGGGTTAAATTAGGTACTTACCACTAAATTTGGAGCTTATCTTGATCATCTTGTGATCACAAAACAAACCTTGTTATCTTGTGATAACAAGTAGGTGGTTATCAAGAAAATAAAAGGCTGAATTCTCAAAATAATGAGAAAAATGTAATTGTTAAAACTAGTAAAAGCAATCTTGCAATGTGTTGCTGCACTTATGTCACATAAAACCACATTTCAAATATGTAGTTTTAGAAAAATATGAATAAGTGATGATCTAGAGGAGTATTTTTGCAAAAAAAAAGAATTTTTTATTTTTTTTTTGCTTTGGTTTCACATGAGAAAGTAAAAATGCCAGATCTGAGAGAGGCAGTAGTTCCTCCAGCATGCTCCGACCTACCACTGTGTACACTGCGGAATACACGCTGAGCGCTGCATCCTTAGATGGGAAGGATTTACGTGCAGACATGACAATCAGTGGGTTGCCCGTGCAGGCGCGGCGCTCTGTGATGTACTGCATGGTCGACTGGCAGCCTAACGCTGTGTAGTTTGGTCGGCAGGCGGACAGGAAGTGAGGCGTCTGGTTTCCTGTCACCACCTGGCCGGCACTGGCGAAAATGGTGGTGGTAAACAGGCCGAAGGTATAGACACCTGAGAACAAGATGTAAACGAGAAAGCATTAAAAACCGAAGTGAATATTTGGAATAAGTTACAAACACTTTGAGACAAAAAGACTGATGTTTTCTTTTTTCCTACCAAAAATAGCTCCAGCACATAATTATCAACTAAGGTGTGAAATTGCAACAGAAGTTTTCACATCAGCTAATTCAGCTCAAGATTGAAGCACATTTTCCAGCTATGATTCATGAGTCTTCCTGCCAAGGTCTTAAATACTCTACCCTTAAGATTACAACCCGCTTTATCATCCAATTAACAGCTACATGCACTCTAAGGTGTAGTAGGTCACGCTCTTAAAACTCAACCTTATCTTTTCTGATATCTTAATCATATTCTTGTTGTTTCTCACTGTTCTTGATAAAATCACACATAAATATGCAAAGTGTCATTTCGGAGAAAGGTGAAGATCAGTGGGGGGCTTCCTCACCCAGGAAGCGTACTATGCGTCTGAGAAGGGGGTTGAAGTAGCAGCAGTCTGCGGTGACAATGGTCTTCTCCTGGGTTCCCTCGGCCTTGGTGAAGAAGGCGCACAGCTCTCCGACAAGAATCTGTGCAGAAAGCAGACAAAAATCAGACTGAGGCATGTCTCAGTACAGAACAAAAATAAAATAGTGCGCAATATTAGAAAAACTGTCTTTTTGCCTTTAATGCATTTTTCTATTAAAAATCAATGGTATCAAAGCTATCGTTGCAGAAACCATAAAAAGTGATAACAATAGCACCCAGGAGTCCCTCTGGTGCAGACTGAAGGAATATACAGGCTTTGTTTTACATCATCATGTGTGATTAGGCATGGCTTCGTTACAAGGGATGCACAGATACCAGTATCGGATATCAGCCCGATATTATGGACGTGTACTCGTACTCAGTATTCATAAAATCGTTCAGATTCAAGAGAATCTGATACCAATGTGGAAAAACTAGCTGTCAGAATTAACACGCTATACGAAGAGATTAATCTGTGGAATTAACGCCTTATTTTTTTAACGCATTAATGCATAATCAACAGTTATTACTCAAGCCATATTAAAATCAGAATTTGGCCTTATCTTGGTGAGAGAAGCTTATTACGAACATGTCGGTGCTTTGTCACAACGGTGAAACAAATCCACCAAAAACCACTTAGGCCTCCTTCAAAATCTTAATGAGGCAGAATTTGTGATATAAGCAAATATCGAACAATTAAATTGATATAATATTATATTGTTATCGAACTTGTGGTTTACACCCCCAATTTTATTACCAGGAAGCAAACAGAATAACACATGCATGCCTTAACTTCGTGCCAGGGATGGACTCGACATCTGGGCTAACATGTTTTTAGGCCGACACAGTTTATTTATCGGTCTGACTGGTTCATAAAACTCAGTAGATTCACGGGCCATCTGACACTGGGCCGGTTTGCTCCAATTTTTGAACACCGCCCCCTTTCTTTATGGTCCCTGTGCCTGAGTAATTCATTCATCCAAATGCTCAGCACAGGACGTTCTTTTCTGACCACCGACACATTAAACATGTTGATTTTCAGCCCATTGGTTCTGTTGTTAACTGACACGAGGATGAACCAATCAGATACTTTGAACCCCTTCTGGTTCTGGACCAGTGGGAGCAGCTACCTGTCACAACCCAGGAGAGTTAAATGGAGAGGAGGCACAGAGGAACTGTGATTAAAAATAAAAGTCCAGAAATGATTGACATGTTTACCACAGCAGGACCTTCATCAGCTGCTGTGGAGGATGATGATGATGATGATGATGATGATGATGATGATGATGATGAGCCATGCAAGCCAGTTAGTGGTGAACACGCTAGCTGTTTACAAAGTTATGATGAAGTGATGATAACACATCAATAAAACAGCTGTTTTATTACCACATTAGTTTGATGACGTCAGAGTTTCCAGCAGCTGGTTAACTGGTTGTGTTCACTGGTTAAAACAGTCAATCTTAAATTTAATTCTTATGTCTTCCTGAACTAAATCATCTTATTGAAAATGAGAAGATGATTTTTAACCATCATTCATCAACATTAACAGTGAGTCAGCAGATTTCTGATTTTCTATATTAGCTTGTTTGTTATTGGCTGTAGACTGATAGTCGGATAGTTTTGGATCTAAATGCGTTATGTGTTATGTTGGTGGAAAATATACAGAAATAAAACACTTGTTAAAGATTTTTTTATATAAGTTTTTATCCATACGTTAATACTCATGCAGCTGTTTGTCTCTTTATCAAAGAATCCAATAATTCTGGATCAGACGGCATCATTATGTATCATTTAGTTGAACCTAGTTGAGATAACTTCTCAAGGCAGCAGGCACAGAGACTCTTTCTTTATCCAGGAACAGTTTTCATCTGATCCATCATTTCTATATCATCATATATCAATATCATGGTCCCTCTCAGCTTCATGATCATGAGGTAAAATTTCAGCTTCAAACTTGTTCATATAACTGTTCAGTTTGCTCGGTATGAGACTGAACAGTGGAGCCTTCTCATACTGATGATCCATTAATGGGCCAACCTGTGAGGCTCATCTGCATGAGAGCTGACAGCTCTTCTATATGCTGGCGCACACCAAACCCGACCCTTTGAATGAATTGCTTTTCTATAACAGATATATGCTCCATATTTAAAACCATCCTGCTAATTTACACGCTCAGCTGTCTCTGCAGCAGAACCTCATCTCCGATTGGGTTCCACTGACCCAGCGACATACTTAACATATAATCCCCACACCGAGGCAATGAAGAAGTCTGCAAAGAGATGGAAACAAAAAATAAATAAATATAAACACAGTCAGAAACAGATAAAGAGAATGATCATGTTCCAGTCAATTATTGTGCTTTCAAGCATTTCAAGCATGTCCAGCCAAGTCAGAGGAGCTAAAACCATGCAGGGGCCGGACTAGAGCAGCAGTGCTGTGAAGTACATGCCCAGCCGAGTGGTTTCTTCCATTAAACAACAAAACCCCACTGGGTGTGCCATAGCAACCCTTGAAACACTAATGTGAGCAAGAAATCAAAGCCTAGGAGGGGGGTTTAATCAGTGGCTTCAAATCAGATATATCAGGGGTATCATCATACTGTGAGGATTTATGGAGCAATTAAGATGGTTTAGCAGCTGTTTCCATGGAGACTGCTGGACTGCAGAAGGTTTGAGCCTGTATACACTACAAAATGTCAGATAGAAGCGACGTAGCTCATGGATAAGCGCTCCTCGAAGACAGTTATTTGAAAGCAAAGTGGTACTGCTGCTAATCGGAGGTCTGGTGTTGGGGAAGCAGGGAATCCCAGACTTTCCCTTCTCTTGCCACTTCTTCCAGCCCTTCTGAGAGAATCCTCAGGTATTCCCAGGCTAGTTGAAAGACTTTATGCCTCCAGCATATCTTGGGTTTTTATTCTGTGGCCTCCTCCTGGTGGGAAATGCCAGGAACACCACACCACAGAGGCGTCCAGAAGGCATCCTAATCAGATGCCTGAGCCACCTCATCTGGCTCCTCTGACCGAGCTTCTCACCCCATCTTTAAGGGAGAGTCCAGACACCCTGCAGAGGAAACTCATTTCATCCTCTTGTATCCACAATCTTGCTCTTTTGATAACAACCATCAGCTTGTAATCATAGGTTAGGGTAGGAACGCAGATAGATTGACTCAGCGCCTCATTAGATCATGATCTTTAACCCTCAGTGGAGCCATGTGTAAAATTTTTAGGATGAGGATCAACTCCAAGTATGAGACCAAGGTCCTCAGTTGGAAAAGGATGGAGCTCCCTCTCCTGGTCTGGAATGAGATTCTGCCACAAGTGGAGGGCAAACTGATTCCTATAGTGACATCTGAAAGTGAAGGTAATTTAAAACTTCATTGGTTGGAAGAATAGTTGTGATTCAATGGTTTTTCTGTAACTATTTAATGAAAATTTATATTTCTATGTTGAATAAAAGCGGCAACCTCCGGCAGAGAAATGTGAACTGTGAGGTGCCAAAAATTGCAGTTCACCCCTTATCCACTAGGTGCTGGCTCCAAAAGCGAGTCAATCCCCATAGACTCCCATGTTAAAAAGGCCAACTTCAAAGCAAAATTAAACATGCCACAGCCTGGTACAAAAAAACCTTTTAGGTTTAATAGATCAAGTTTACCTTCATGAAAACTGTGGGGCGAGCAAATCTTTTTATAACTCATCTGTTTAGATGTTATTTAACTCATTGGATGCCAGCCATATTTATAGCAGAGAGCTCCATACTGCCAGTGTTTTGGAACATTTGGGCTCATCTTTCAGGACTCACA
>JBBBVU010000022.1:5391515-5426800 GCA_037177055.1 Atherinosoma microstoma | reverse complement strand
TCTGATCAGTGATTGGATCGGACTATAGTCTCCTGGTGAGATGGTTATGTAGATCTGTGTGTCATCAGCATAGCTATTTACTCCTACCCCTTCCTCACTATCAATAAACAATCATTACTATAACTTCCTGTTTTAATTAGTCCCATATCTTAATTATAGTTGTCTTTATAAAAACCCAGTAAACAACCAAACAACACTTTTGTTGTAAGATGTGACCTGCTGGGCATATTGTAGCATGGCTCAAGTACGCTAATTAAATGTTTAAATCCAGTGTTTTTCACCACCCAATAAGGCTTCAGGTCTGCTGCTATAAATAGCCCTATAGCGTTAGTTATAGCTTTTGTGTGAGCTGAGGTCTGTGGAAGTTTTATTGCAAATGAGGATGGAATAGTTGGCTGGACCAGTGATGGTGTTTTCCAAATTGTCACACCGGCAAATGTGTCCTGTCATGTTTGTAGTGTTTCCCATGGGTATAGTACAACTCATCGAGAACACAAAATATTTCCACACTGGTGATTTAAGAGAAGCAGCTTTTTCCTTTTTTCTTTTTTTTAGGTTTAATTTGTGCAGAGCAACAAAAATAAATTCAGTTGCTCTACAATTCAATGTAATCCACTTAAAGTTCAATGAAATCAGATTCACATTAGTCATTTTAATTGTGTTCATATGAAGTCATTTATTGAGAAGTTGCCTGTAGGATTCCATACCGTCCATGCATGTGGCCACAGTAGGGAGGAAAATTGTTACAGTTTGTTGTGAAAGGGGCAGCGAAGCTGGATCCCAGATGTGCCTGTCATAGAACTGAACCAGGGAGCAATGAAAGCTACATGTTCAGATTAACCATATGTGTTGCTTATTAAACATGGACTCAGGATGCACTGTGGCAAGCTGGTGGGGGCAGTGTGATCCACCATTCATGTGGAAGTTACTTCTGTCCCACCTCCTTAAACATTCCTGCTGACCCAGTAGATCTCTTTTCTCTGTGAAATACATTAAAAGTAAACGTTATTTAAAGTCTATTTTCTAATAATCACACAGTTTCAATTGCAAGTTGCAACATTTAAAGAGAATTCAACATGTAATTTATAGTTCTTTAAAAAAGAAAGGCCATGTCATAAATGCACAAAACCATAACTTCAGAAAAAAAAAATTGTGATTCAATGTAAGAATAAATAGATAAGAATTCAACCCAATGACAAATTTAAAGTGTTAATTTCTCCACATTTCCCCACCTCACAAGTTACAGGACTCCAAGGATCTGCTGCTTACTGGAGGACCTTCAGAGGTCTGGTAGAGTCCAGGCTTTGATGGATCAGGGCTGTTTTAAGTAGGAACTACTCAATACAGTATAAGACAAGTGGCCATGGCCATGATGTGGCCCCATGCCATCTGATGAGTAGGTTGCACACACATCTTTTTCCCTCTGGCCAGTTCATGGAATTATGTAGCTTAGGTTGTGTTAGCAGCATTGTGCAATATTACAGATTCCACTGCTAGCACTAGCATTAACATAGAAACACATTAGCTACCAGCTAAGTCACCTCATCCTGATCTGTGCTGGATACTATCCTGACCATATCCAATAACCAAACAGCAGCTGTAATGACAGTTTAGTTTAAGAGTATCTATTAAAATACTGGTGTTTGCACATGTCTGTTTCCTTCTCTTTAATTTTCCTGCAGTTTCCTGGTCACTCATTCTCTCAGTCAATAGCTCTTATAGAGCAAATGGCATCGCATATACCACATTTAAGCCACTATGGAGGGTGATCTTGATGATGTAGCAGAAATCATACACAGGTATTTTGAATATTTTAGCGTTTTGATTAGTTTTTATCAGTAATTTGATACACATACATATTTTATGTAATAACCCTCTGATGCATGAATTATTAAAAAACGTTTTTCACATATTTTACTACTACAGGCATGTACAGTGATGCTTTATCCAATCCAGCTTTATTTATAAAGTAATTTCAAACAGAAAATTGAAATAAAAGCCACAAATTACAGTCAGAAGAGCACACATGACATAAAATAAAATAAGTAAAAAAATAAAATGCATTAGAACAGCCCTACATCACAAGATGAAGCAACACAAAATCAATTAATTAATTATTAAAACAGCTAAAAAGAATAATAAATAAATAAGATCAATATCTTACATATTTATCAAATATTTACAAAATAACATTCTGTCATATTTATATAATATAAATGTATAATTTTTCTTCCTGTTTATCATCGAGGCAAACTTCCTCATTGCAATTTATGTATATCACATTTTATTCTACATCTATTTTTCTATGAGTTGCAGTGTATTGGATGACTCGGTAATGTCCACTGAAGGGGCTAGTTTGCAAATATACCATCCTCACCCTCACACTGTGCATGAAAGGGTTAATATTTGCATGTATTGCTGATAGTGAAGGGGCTTCCAGTATAATGCCTGGAGTGGAAGCAAGGCCTAGTGTTGGTCATTTTTATAGATTTTCCCAATTTAGCTTCTAGATTTACCATTTCCTGTTCAAATTAGCCACGTTTTTACAACTGCACATGTCACTTTCCAGATTTAAGCACCTGGTGAAGATCAAAGCTCACATCTCTTCCTTCCATAACTCAGCCAAAACCTTACAGTCATTATGCTCCTTCTTTCTAGTGGTCAGTATAAAGGACGGCTCTTTTCCAGGCAGTCAAGTAATTTACCTTAACTATAACTACTTTTATTGGTTTCTTAAATCCCTTAAACTCTTCTTTATAACTTCATACTTTATTCTTACAAACCACCCTTTGAATGCACAGGAAACCGCCAAAGATGTTCCTCTGGTTTGCTTATTTGAGTAAGCTGCACATGTGTACGTACCATGTTAAGACTATATGTCTCAGTGTTTTCCCGGTGAAGCCGTCAGCAGGCAGACAGTGCAGGCGTGGTGACAGCTGAGATGAAACTAAAACACAGATCAGGCTCTGGGGAGCGGGTTTGATGTGGAGGACCAGGGCCGGCTGTCACATGCTAATCCAAAAGAACACGCAAGCGTTTGTGCTCGATTGCGTAAAATATACACTCCCTGTCATGCATCATGGGGCAAACAGTTTAAACTTACACAAACTCAGGCGTTTAGGTGTTGTTGGAATGTGTTTTAACAAGTTGCTGCACCTGTTTCTCACCTGAATCCACTTGGAGATCCCACAGGGGGCCCTCAGGCTCCTCAGGGGCGTCAGGAGAACCCCTGCACGCAGTCACACACACTCACACAGAGTGGAAAACATCACATCATCATCTAAACCAGCTCCCCTTCTCATTTCAGCTGTCTAGCCTCCTACTCTCTGCTATTTCTCCTGTCATGCAGCTCATCCTTCTCTCCCTCTTCCCCACCATTTTTTACTTTTCTCTCTCTGTCCCGCTTTCCCCCCCGTCTCACTCTGTTTTTCATAAACTTCTGGCTGAGCCCAAGCCAGGGATCCCAGAGGCGTAGTGTGAAACGCTAGACATTTCTGAGCAACTGCCAAACAGATGCAGGCTCATCTGGCCTGCCCCTCAACATCAACATCCTCTCCATTTAATACCACGCAGCCATAAGCAAGCGGCCAGCCACCGCGCTGACATTTCATCCCTTTTACAGAGGCAAAAGATGTCGACAGCAGAGCCACTTAAAATAAATGTGTTAAACATCTCATAATCACTTTTATACCAGACAGATTGAAATAGAAGAGATTACACACAGATTTGTCTCTGCAAAAATGAGCTATCTTAGTCCAACAAAACCTACACTTAACTTGAGGAAAATTAAGGCTATGATCAAGTAAAACTAACCTCATGCACTTTAACTATTACTCTTTAAATCTTGCACTTTATACAATATTTACTACAACTGGTTTGTGCTGTACTTTTGTCTGTACTTTGTTATTATATATGAATTGTTGTAGTTGTATGAGACCTGCCATTACATTTTTTTAAAATTATTGTTCATTAATGTGCAAAGAAATCAAATTTTTGTTTTTACTTCATTGTAAATACATTTTGGCGTAAAGGGGTTAATCCCAGAGGGAAAATTGCAATGTTGTAGAAGGTCTTTATTGTTAAATAAGAAAAAATATGTAGACTTCAGACAAGTTAGAAATTTCTTTTTAAAAAATCATTTATTTAAAAAAAAAAAAAAAAAAAAACAACAACCTCAAAACTACCTTGTGCACCGTTCTGCTTCTTGCTCCATTCTGGAGTTTTTAAAACCTTGGTGCTTTCTGGCAAACACACCCATGTTTAAGCCAGTTTAACCAGAACCAAAATGGGAGGACATTACTCCGTGGAAGCTCGGAGATTTGTCCATAAAAGTTGATGGATACGTTTTCAGGTTTGGTTTCCAAAAATAAACAATATATTCAGATGACTGACCAAATACTGAGATGTTAAGATGTAAACACGAGCTTACATTAATCTGTCTTATCAAAATTTTAATTTTATATCATAATGGAGTGGCATTCAGGTTTTACATAACATTAATGATTCCAGTGTTTGATCCACATCAATTAACCTATCTGAACTTTATCTCAACGTGTGATCTGTAGTCAATGTACCGTCATTTGTGGAAGACCCAGGGGTGGGAGGCTTCATCGGTGGTGGCTGCTCTGGTGGCTGTCCAGCAGCTGAGAATATGATCATATGGCACCATGTCCGCTCCTAAATGAATGTAGCGGAAACACTGAACTGTAATGTTTTTATTCCCTTAGAATTACCCATTTATATCTACTTTGTACTTGCCTTGGGTCCACATACATGACAACTGCCTTATTTGTGCAACCATTTTTACTACAGTGTCTCTGAATGGACAAACAACTATGTGTGTGAAGTGAGAAGCCTCTGAGCTTTAAAACTGCTTTTTCGGCTTTGTTTGATCACTGCTAGAGCACCGTTTGGGATAGATAACGCTTTAAAAGACACACAGAAGAAGACATTACAGAATAATGAAGGAGTTACCGGTAGTGCAGTCATCGCTGCACCTGAGACCGCTAGATCCACTCACAGAAGTTTGGAAGACATTTTGCCCACCGACGACCACCGTCCACTCACAACTGTGTTTGGTATTTGAAGTCATTGCTATGCCCATCTTTACCACTAGATATCAGTAATTCTTACACACTGTACCTTAAAACTCATTGAATATTTAGTCTGGTCTCTTTTCAACCCTTTACATACTGTTCGTATCTGCTGTCAAATTTGACCCGGACCAAGAATTACTTTATAGTAAGTGTCAGTATCAAAGTTTAAAATGCAGACCTATTTAGAATGTATAAATATCCCGTTTCATATTAAAAAATGAAAGATTTATCCTCAATAAAAATTTTAGATAGCATGGAGAATTTAGTTTTTAGGTCTTATAACATTTGTTTTTGGAAGGTAAAAAAAAGGTTTTATTACTACACAGTATCATCTCCTGTTTTACATTAAACATTAAAACACAAGCCACAATAACTTAAATATATTTTACTTAGTTTAAGAATGGTTTGAATTTTCTGGAACTATTAGAGTTCACAAAATAACTGTCTTGCCAATGCAACCATTGTTTTAATATAATAAGAAATATCATATAAAAATCACAAGTATCTGTTTTCAAAGTTTGTTTTGGGCTCTAATTGTCATTATTATACAGCTAGTGGACAGAAAAATTGGTCAGAGAGAGGGCTTTAGACATGCTACAAAAGGCTCCCTTGTCGAAGACTTGTTGCCTGGTTTGGTTTATAGTAAAGCACTGGTTGAAGCACTGATCAACCAGTTGAGCTTAACACCACCTCTCAGTTATCAATATCAATTCAACATTTATTCAACATTTAACACTTAGGATACAAAACAAATAATAAAATACTTATTATAAACTAGTCTCTGCAGTTTTGCAGCTTTTGAATAACAGAAGTAACATCTGCTTCTCTTCTGTCACATTGTGTTGACTTTTGGTCTGAAGACCAACAGATAGTGCTGTTCTTACTATATAACATCTGCTTTTCTGCCTGCTCCTCACCATCCGTCATCTTCATCCGAGGGGCTGTAATCAGAGTTTTCCTCCTATTCTGACACTTTCTCCTCCAAATCACTATCAACCTCCTTATCTTTGAAGATCAGACCAAGGGTCATGTTGCCATATCAATTACAGAAATAACAGCTCATAAACCATTATAATATTATGAACCCCCCAGCATCAACCTCCCTACCAAAACTTATTCAAAATCCCTTATCCCTCAGTGCCCCATATATGAATACTTCTATGCTCTTTCACTATTTTACTATCTCCAGATAACCAAAATAACCAAAACAAGAGCAACTAAACAAAATTATTCCTCTGAATGTTTTTTGTCTTAAAATGAGACACTAAATATAATCAATAATAACTGATCAGATTTATTTCGGGCATTTCAAGGCACTCAAAGTGCTTTACATCGAATCCATTATTCATTCCCTGGTGTGAAATACACAATGTGATCTCAAAGACATTGATACGATTTAACTTGACATGCATGTAAAATAACCAGGTTTACATAAGATCAAAAATAATTTTTGGCTGGATATAAAATTGTAAGACTTAAATGAAATCAGCTCCTTTCTTTGTTGCAAAAGAAGAAAAAAATTTCCCATTATTTACTTTCAGATTTTCAAACAGGGTCAGATTCACTTGAGCTGATGTAAGACCGACGTCGCCGGTGCTTATTGATGAATATGTTTTCGAAAATGGCTAAGTGGATTTTCGTCGGTTTAATCTCGGTTCACCGTGTTGATTCTACTGAGAGGGAGGAAGGAGGGTTTTAGAGCTTTTTATCTGGGTTAATAAGTTAATAGATGGATTGATAGATGGTAGGAATAAATCTCCAATTATCAGCTTTACCGAAGGAAAGCCTGAGTGGAGCTGTAAGCTGTCCGAACTAGGCTAATCCTCTGTGTCTGACATGTACAGGCATGCCTTTTGATTCACTTATGGTGCTTATCTGATTGGGCTAATGCATGAAAACTGTACATGCTGGTCACATGTGAGGCCGCTGCAGCTGATGGTGATCTGTGCTGTGTTCCTGGGTTGGATTTTACTCTTTAAGGTCTGCAGCTGCAGCTGAGGTTGAATCTGGTGACTCATGTGAATCATCTCTCCCGGTGCCCCTGATACTGGCTCAGGCAGGAGGTGTTTATCAGTTTGCATGTCCGAGACAGGAAGGCCAGATCAGTTGTTTACTCACCTTATCAGCCTGAGAGATAAAGCCAGCTTTGACACAGACAGCAGACAGCTCGTACGCTTGACCACGCACACGCAACACGGCAAGACTCATTAATTCAAGTCTCTGTGTGTGCATGCAAACACGGCACGCAAACACCGGACTGAGCTGGGAGTCACCGACCCCTCGGGCCGGGTTCACGTGGGGACACAGACTGACAAATGCAGCTGGGCGGTGACTCCTAGACAGCTGGTGGTCAAAGGTTTCCTTTCTATCTGTGCCCTCATTTGGCTGATTGTTTTTTTCTCAGGCCTCATCTGCTTCTCTCTGTCTGCCTGCCTCTTCTTCCTCCTACTCCTCCTCTTCACTCTCACTGTCAGCTAAAAGAATAAATCTTCAGTTCATGCCGGAGGTATGCAGATCTGGCCGATGCTTGCCTACAAACACTGATCTTTGGACTGTTCCGGTCTTCTTGAGAAAGCCTCCACAAGTTTATGAGGACAGATGTAAATAGCTCCCTCTAGACGTGTGTGTGTGCCTGTTTAGGTGCAGTAAGGCGTGTCAAGGTCCCAGATCTGGTTTGTTTTTGGTCAAAATACTGTCAAATCTCTTATTGACTACCAATTTATGGAACACCCTACTTTAGGGGCAGGGCTCCAGACTAACTTTTTGCATTGGTTGCACTGGTGCGCATAACTTTTTAATTTGGGTGCACCAACAAAAAATGTAGGTGCTCCCCAATTTTCACAGCGTCGCTCTCAGCAGATCATTTTAATGATCGTCTTTTTATCATTTCACATAGACATTGTTGGTTATTTTAGTTATTGCGAGCAATAATGAGTTTAGAAAAACTGTTTTTCTGTATTTGAAGCATGAACGTTAAGGCCTAGTGAAAAAATTAACTTTAAGTTCTAGCTCCACTGAACTGAATGAAACTAAACATGTTTAACTCTGAAATGGATCATGAGGTTGTGCTGCTTCCGGCTGATTTATCTCCTCCGGATTTACATTTTAATCTTTTTCATAATCATCTACCTTGACTTGAATTTTGTGAAAGGCAGCTCCTCTTTGGTTATATTATATTCCATGTTTTTGGCTGTTTAGAGAGCCAGAAACACCCAGGTTTTTTATTCTGTTTTATTCTGTAGTATTTAGATGTATTTTTATCTGTTTTTCTATCCAGCTATCCAGTTACAACAGAAGTCATTTCAGGTTCCATTTCCTCTAGAACAGTTGTATACTGACTTCTTTTATTAGAAACTAAACAGTCTCATGTTATTTATCTGATTTACATGGCGGCATGTCATAACTGCTCTGTGAGCTCCACCCTGATGCTACTCGCATAGACACATGCCCGCACACACAGGTGAGCACGCTTCTGTCAGCGGATAGAGAGTGCGTGGGAAAACACGTCAACCAGCAGAAAATCTGACAAAAATAGTTTTTTTAAACTCTTCCAGGGACCTGAAGATGGAAACACTCTTGTCCAGCAAGGAGGAGCCGGATGATTTCTCCTGATCCGATGTTAGTAGAGAATGTCATGCCCATCACTGGGACGTGCACGGCTAAACTAGTGGAATCTACCATCATTTCTGAGTCGTATTACAGCGTAAAATGGATCCAGTATTCTTTGTGGGTTTTATTAACATCAACACATTATTTATTCTATACTCTAGAGCTGCATAGCGTTGGATTTCTTCAATTTTTAGATAACCTGTTAGCCACTGACGAGCTTCTGGGAAACTTGATCCCAGTCAGGTCAGGTGACGTGACACAGACGGGGGGCTGCTGCGGTCAAAACGTCCAGCTTTTCTGCTTCATTTTCTTTAGACACGGTGAAAAACTCTTAAATTAGTGAGGATAATATATAACAACCACATATGATTAAATTCCACATTTTATTATTGATTCCGGTTTCCGTGATTCTCGTCTGTGTCATTATTTGCCGTACGGGATATCTAATGTAAAATCCAGCACACAACACAGTGTAGAGCTGTGGATCGGAGGTGAACACCCCCCCTTCTCTTGGCTTTTTATCACCGTGTTATTCTTCTCTGAGCTCGGGAAAGGAGGGAATGAACACATGATATCTTTCAGCTGCAACAAGTTATTTAACCCCACTGATGCAACGTGTAGCTTCTTATTTCTTGAACAACCATGTTAAAGACACATCCTGTGGACATGGAAAAGACTGTTTCAGAAAGGTAAAATTATTGGCATCAAGCAGAGAAAAAAAATCTAAGGAGATGCAGAAACTACTAAAACTGGGTTAATAACTGTCCTACACTTTATTACACACTGGAAGGATAGTGTCGAACCATCATCTTCCAGGAAGAAACGTGGTTGGAAAAACGTTTTGAATGATGCTGATCACCAATCACTTAAATGTTTAGTGAAATCAAATAGTAAAAGAAACAACAATAGAACTCAGAGCTGTGTTTGATAGTGAAAGTAATAGCATTTCCACATGAACAATGTGAAGGGAACTCAGTGGATTGGGACTGACCAGCTGTGTAGCCTTAAGAAAACCACTAATCAGTGAGAATAACTGGAGAAAAAGACTTCAATTTGAAGCATAAAGATTGAACTCTGGAGCGATGGAAGAAGGTCATGTGGTCTGATGAGTCCAGATAGACCCTGTTCCAGAGTGATGAGAGCATCAGGGTAAGAAGAGAGCCAGATTAAGTGATGCAGCCATCATGCCTAGTGCCTACTGTACAAGCCTGTGGAGGCAGTCTGTGATCAGGGGTTGCTGCATTTGGTCAGATCTAGGTTCAGCAACATTATGTGTCCAGAGCATGAGGTCAGCTGAATGAATCGAATGAGCAGATTATTCCATCTTTCCTGATGGCTGGGCCATATTCCAGGATGACAATGCAGGATTCATCAGGCTCAGATTGTGAAAGAGTGGTTCAGGGAGCATGGGACCAGACCTGAACCCCAATGAGAATCTTTGGGATGTGCTGTAGAAGGCTGTGCAGTGGTTGGACTCTCCTATCATCATCTATACAAGATCTTGGTGAAAAATTAATGCAACACTAGGTGGAAATAAATAATGTGACTGCAGAAGCTTCTAGAAACAATGCTGCAGCGACTACTGCTATAATCAAAGCTAAAGGCAGTCCAACGAAATATCAGTGTCACTTTTTTTCAGTGTAAAATACCTTTCCAGGGCAGGGGGATAACTTAGTCTTCTATCTTTTATATTTCATACTTAATAGATCTGGCTTCAGTTTCAGATGCAGATTACTACACACATGTGGAAATATACAGGTAATCATAATGTAAAACACTGTTTTTTTTCACTTCCAAATGCCTGTTATTAAATGTTTTATTTTCTAGATTTCTTCTGCAGGTTGTAATAAACTGAGGCAAAAAATAGCTAACACTGCATTCATTTTTCTGAAGAAATTAAAATGATTTCTAAAAGTGTCATTCATTAAATGGAAACATCGTGATAATGTACTTGTACTTCTTCGCACTAATATTAAGGGGGGGAAAACGTGAGTTTTCATTATTTATAGGAATCCTTGATATTATTTGACTGGTCTGGCCCAGTAGAGATCAGATTGTGCAGTTTGTGTCCTCTGAACTAAAGTGAGTCTAACACCCCTGCTCGACTGTATGAAGCAGGGTTTGTACTCCACAGATCAGAGCATCGTGACAGAGACGTAGAGTTTTCAGTCAAAGATCCATCCAAAACATGAGGATTTTACACTTCATGCAAAGGTGTTACAGGGATGGCCACACACATAAGCAGATTTTGGAAACTGACTCCTCAGCCAAATCCCAAATCGTGCACCGCATACATTAAACCTTCACTGGCATCATCCAGGGAGGATGTGGAGTTTTACACGGCCATTCATCGCTCCCCTAATTCATTAGTCCAAATGAGCATTTATGCAGAGCGCACATTATTTTTACAGGCCCGCTTTATGTGTTTGTGTGGAGTTTTACAACCCTCATAAAACACGTTCTCCAAGCCCTGGATAGATTTGGGAGCATTTATTTGCATAGTTCACAAACCCAAAATAAATCTTGAGTGTTTTCTGGCCCATGCTGCGTCAGACTGAAGGCCTGTTGGTGTAAATAAAGTGTGTGATGCAAACAATGCCGTCTTGTAATTGTATGAATGATATTCTGTTGACATTGTATCACAACACAAGAGGAACGACTTTATTTAAACAATGCCAGGCAGACTACACCGACAGACATTTGATGCCTGAATTTTAGTGAAATGCGATGCGTTGACTGAGGAGTAATTAGAAAGTGGAGACTCATTGTACACATTGTTGATTTACATGTGCTGTTATGCATAAAGATGGAGTTATGGACAGGATTTTGCTCAGTTATGATTCCATGTCCGTCTCTTTTATGCTCTCATCCCTCCTCCTGTTTGAACATGTGTGCTGACAGGTGTTGAATCAACCAATCACCTGCATGACATTGTCAGGATTTGGCAGGTCTGCACATTTTCTCCTCTTTGGTTGTTCCATGAGAGCCTTAGCTTCGTCGGTCTGCAAAACATATCTTTAGAAAAGCAGAATGAGCTCATACGAGTTCAGTACAAATACAATTACTTTGCTATGTCGTCATTCTGATAACGAACCGTATCATGTCCGTGGACTTGGACTTCAGCCAGTCTAAACTGCGTCTCATTTTCTTTGAGGAAGTATAAATATATGCAATAAATTGAACATGAGTCACTAAATTATGAACAGGCGGGATTAAAGTGTGAAAATTTTAGGAGTCAACTTAACGAGCTATGATGCTAGCAGGTAACATGAGCATTAGTTTATTTAAAAGTACAATACTCACCATCATTGTTAGCTCTGTTGTGTTTTTTATTACACAAGGTTACACTCACTGGCCACTTTATTAGGTCCACCTGTTCAACTGCTTGTTAACACAAATATCTAATCAGCCAATCACATGGCAGCAACTCAACACATTTAGTCATGTAGACATGGTGAAGATGACTCGCTGAAGTTCAAACTTAGCATCTGAATGAGGAAAAAAGGAGATTTAAGGGACAGAGAATGGTCTGAATAAGAGAAAATATCCATTGCAGTTGTCTGGCCAAAATGTCTTGTTGATGTCAGAGGTCAGAGGAGAATGGGCAACTGGTTGGAGATGATAGAAAGGCAACAGGAATTCAAATAAGCACTGGTTCCAAACAAGATATGCAGTATATCAACTCTGAACACACAAAACGTCCAACCCTGAAGCTGATGGGCTACAGCAGCAGAAGACCACATCGGGTGTCAGCTAAGAACAGGAAACTGAGGCTACAATTCACACAGACTCACCAAAACTGGACAATAGAAGATGTAGAAACATTGCCTGGTCTGATGAGTCTCCATTTCAGCTCCACATTCAGATGCTAGGCTCAGAATTTCATCATAAAAACATGGATCCATCCGGCCTTGAATCAATGTTTCAGGCTGCTGGTGTAATGGTGTGGGGGATATTTTCTTGGCCAACTTTGGTCCGCTTAGTACCTACATGGTATGGTCAGCCTACCTGAGTATTGTTGCTGACCATGTCCATCCCTTCATGAGCACAGTGTAGCATCTTCTGATGGCTACTTCCAGCAGGATAATGCACCATGTCACAAAGCTCAGATCATCTCCAACATAACAATGAGTTATCTGTACTCCAATGGGCTCCACAGTCACCACATCTCAATCCAGTATTTCACCTTTGGGATGTGGTGGAACGGGGGATTCTCATCATGGATGTGCAGCAACTGTGTGATGCTATCATGTCAATATGGAGCACAATCTCTGAGGAATGTTTCCAACACCTTGTTGGATCTATGACACTACGAACTAAGGAAGTTCTGAAGGTAATGTCAGTGCTTTGAACATTTTTGATTTGTCTCATAATCTTGATGGGAGGATCACAATTCAAAGATTAGAGCTGCAGCAAATGATTATACAGGTAATCAAGTATTAATCAAGTATTCAGATCATTAATAAAAATATAGAAAATACAGTTCTCTCAAAATGAATCAGTCTGTTTTTTTTGGTTCTTTTTATTTTAAGCAGAGAAACTCATGAGATAATCAGTCTAAGTAATCTAAGTAAAGCATCCTGCAGTTTCCATTTGAATGGACCAACTACAGATCCACGTAGATCACAGGTCTGCAGCTGCAAGAACCTAATGCTTCTGACAAGATTGAGAAATTTATTCATGTGTAAAGTACAAAGAGATGCTTTGCTGTCACCATCATCCCATTTTCTATCATCACCCACAGCGACCTCAATCTCAGCATTGCAGAATATATGGAAGAATTGGGCTAATGGACGATGTGAAGGGCAGTGCACTGGTCTGAGTGCATCAAGATCATCACTCCCTCTACTCATGTGGAGTTCTCACCAGGATTTTCACTGTGTGAAATGAGCCTGTTAGCAGAAATGATGTTAACACAGACAGGATACATCTGATATGAGAAACAGAGCAACTGGATAAGAATGATATGACATGATGGAGAAAGATGAGGAAATGCAATGACCTTATTGCATAAATCCCAAATACAACTACAGTAACAAGGTTAAAGAGGCACTTAACACTAATATTGTTGCAGCAACACAATGGAAATATTAAAAAAGACACCCACTCATGCTGATACATCCGCAGAAATCAGGCAATCACAAAAAAAAGTAATTCATTTGTTTCATTGAGCAAAGTGAGACTGCACCTCCTAGCCACCGCTAGCCTGCTGGAAACCCGTCCAAACATATTATCACACTGTTCTCTGTTTAACCTTGTTGAAGCAAAACCTCCTCGTTTATCAGCATTGCTAATTCCTGTTTTTCCAAATTCTCTCTTTTAGTTTTTGCTATTTGTTCCTTACTCAGGAGAAATTAGGTTATTTATCCAGTGTTTCTTCTATTTTTAATCAGTTCAATTTCATGCCCCCCTTTTCCCTGCCCCGTTTTATTCTGTAAAAATATGAATCAGCGGGATATTACAGAAACATGTTGTATTAACATGAAAAGATAAATTGATAAATGTATATCTTTTTAAATAAAGTATTTGCTGTTTTTCTGAATTAGGAAGATATTTTTACATTAAAATATTTTCTGTAGGATTTTTCTGAACGCATGAGGCAACAGCGTAGGTTTGATTCTGACATTAGGGACATAAAAGTTGATCTCAGAGGTCCCTGTAAGACTTGTTGTTTAGCACTTTTACTAGATGTTTATTGGCAATATCAAGTAATTTAAAGTTTTAAAGCAACAGTTTGAGATCCACCTGTGACCCTGCCTCAACTGCTTCTCTACTTGTCTCTCCTCCTCTTAAATCAGCCTCACTTCTGTCACCTGACCAAATAAACATATTCATACCACATGGGATAAATTAATAATAATTTAATCTATAATAAATTCTTTTTTTTTAAAGTCTATAAATGATCAATTTGACTCATTGCTAAAGCTCACATGCTGTGACCCTGCCTCTCCATCTACCTCAGCATCTCCTCTTTCTAATCTGCAGCTTTATTTCTGTCATCAGACAAAAACAACACATTGATTCAGGCTGAGGAAACAAGAGTATTTAATAGTGCTTCTGACGTTCTGAACTCTGCCACTAGCTAGCACAGCGAACGCTTTCAACGGCGGCTCACACTGCAAGCTTTCAACAGAATGAGTGACATCGGGAACTTTAGCAAGAAACAAAACAGCAGAACCAACCATATTTGTTTAAATGTGTCATGAGGCGGGGCTTTTAGCAATGACAGAGTTTTCTTTTCTTTTTTGAACAACAGAGTGCTCTGATCTCTCAGCTGTTTGTGGTAGGGACATGTCCCTACCCAATATTATGTCCTTGGAATGAGGTACTTCCAAGTTCCACCAAAGCTCTTGGCCACACTGAAAGGAGGTATATAATAGACAAAATAATAGGGAAATGAATGACATCCAGTCAAATGGTGCAATGAAGCACATCTGCACCTAGATAATTGACTGTTTATTAGCCTCCGTCAAGTGACCTGTAGGTTTCTGAAGAGCTGAATTAAGGCTTGGTGGGCAGATCCCACCGTCACACATCTCGTCACTCCAGGATAATACAAAAGTTGGCGACAAAGTCGGTGCTGAGAGGGGGGCTGTGAGCATGGGGACGGATGATTGACACCCATCTAACTCTGAGCTGCCTGTAGCTAAGAGCTAACGGGAGCTAACCAGCTAATGGAGGTAGGTGGGGTGAAGCTAAGGTGCGCCGTGAGTCGGCTAAAAACTACAGTTGTGCTACCCTCTGCCTCCTTGCCGCTGTATATCTGACACCTGTCAATCAAAAGGACACGTCCCTAATTATGGAGAATCTCAAGATTAAACATCTAAATGGATGAGTTATAAAAAAATTCACAGGAAGTCCTCTCACCCTCCATCACAGACCAAAATCAATGGCAAAGACATAGAGCAGGTGAAACAGTATAAATACCTCGGTATGGTTTTAAATAGCAGGCTGAAATTTGATGCTAAAGCGGAGGCAGTGACTAAGAAGAGCCATCAACGCCTGTACCTCCTAAGGAAGTTACAGGCTTTTAATGTGACCAGAAAAATGATTACTCCTTTTTTACATTTTCCTTTATTTCCTGGTTTGGAAGTGTTAAAAGATTCTACCAAGTTAAGCAGTGTGGGGAAGGTGGCCAGCAAAATAACAAGCCTCCCACATCCTCACTACCTGCTTTATGTGAGCAGCAGGTGTTGAGGAAAGCCAGAGGCATCATGGGGAAACAGGAACCACATAAAGACTTTGATCTGCTCATCTCAGGCCTTTGGCTAAATTGGATTTTACACCTAAAATGTAATGATTCAGTAAGAAATGACTGCAAGCCAGGTTTCTGCTGTACAGAAGGCTGCATTTTAAGAATTGTGGCCATGGTCTCAGAAATGGCATTTTCAGCATCACTTCTAGTCCTTTTCTGGTGTCATTCCAAAGGCATAGTCAACTTTTGTTGCGTTATTTCAAGTTGTTAACATAGAGAAATGGTTAGGTTACATATCGTGAACTCATATCATGAACTCTTAATCACTCAAACTCTTAATTCATACTCCTTCAAAGTTGCTGTTGTAAAAAAGACGGTTATGATGCTGTTGCCCTGAAGGTGCAACTTCCGCAATACTGCAGATGCCCCAAACTTGCTCACCCATTTTATGCTCTACACTAAAGATGGATGCAGATTATTACGTGCATTATTTGGTTAGTTTTCGGAGCCCTTGCAGATGCGTACCCTAATGAAATAAACAGAGTAGTACCACTGGAAACTGTGAGGTTAAACAGTAAAGGTGACGTGCGACCCTTAAGAGGAAAATGGATTTGATTTATACAGCACTTTTCTGGACACTCAAAGCACTTTACATTGTATCACATTTTTCATGATGGTGATGACAGTGACAGCTAAAGTGACAGAAACATGGCAACCAATGCATGCCAACCACCACAGAACATACATCAGTGGCACCGACACTGGAGGCAAGGAGGGTGAAGTGTCTTGTACAAGAATACAACGACAGATTGACTGTGGGAACGGGATTTGGACCACCAACCTTCCTATCATTGAATTTCAATTTCAATTTTATTTATAAAGTGCTTTTCATACAGAAGCAACACAAAGTGCTTTACATGATGACCCATTCTACCACTCTGCCACTGCCGTCCCAAAGAGAAACAAAGAAGGATCTGCAGTGTTTTTAATGACTGCATAGACCACCACCATCTACTGTGCTGTCTCCTGTTATATCTCTTTGTAAGAATGAACGTCACAATAATTTTGTCCGCTTTCGCCATGTTTGCTATTGTCTGGAACTGAAGTTGAAATTTGGAGGGGAATTATAAACTCTGCACTGCCCCCTGGTGGATGTATTGGCTAAAAGCCATGCCAACGTAAGGGATGCATAAAAGTATGAGAGCAGTGACATTTGAAACGTACATACCTTAAAGATTATGTACGTTAAAGATTGAGGTCAATACCTTGGTGAAGAGTTCAGCTCAGCTTCCTACTGTCATAGTATTTTAAAAAGATGGACAAAGCAAAGTTTTCCAGATGATATTTCCCATTTCATACCACATACTGCAAATTTGTCTTTTCTTTTCTTTTCCCCTCCGACTACACCTGAATGCTTTGTTTACATATTAAAATCACAAAATCTTTCTAGGTGATGATGCCCCCAGACCCTCCTGCAGGAGTTCAGTTTGTCACCTTTTTCACACTTTCTGAGTTTGCAGGTACGCTTTAAGTTCAGGTTTAGTTTTCTGATACTTCCTGTTTCCTTTCCATACCTGGTTCTCTGTGGCTGATTACCACACCTCCCCCTCATTTCATCATCAGTTCCCTATAATTACTCCTGGGTTTCTCTTGTTCCTTGCCAGATCTTTGTCCTTCCTGTTTCAGTTTGTTGTTGCTATTGTCTCTATCAGTCAGTCTGTCATCCATGTGTTCCCACCTGAGTTTTGGCTTTTTGTTAGTTTTCTAGTTTAATTTCTAAAAATCCATGCCTTTTTTGTGATTTTTGTTTATTTTAAGAGTATAGCCCTTATTCCTACATCTGCCTCTCATTCCCACCTGATGGCGGTAACTCATAGACATGGTTACATGAAACCTCAATTTCACGTGATTATGAAGATGGTCGCATGCTTTGAAATGCCTCAAACTTTTTAATAAGTCGTTACCAGCGGAACCATGTTTAAATATAGATTACATTTTATGACACTTTCTAAGTCAACGATATATACTGGAAGACTTTTAAACAGTGTGTAATCTTTACAAACTTCTCCTACTTTTCAACTCATTCAACTGTTTTAATCTAAAGAGAGCTTGGGTGAGAAATGTTTGCAGCTGCATGCAGGAAAATCTCTGATTTTCTCTGCTGTTCCAACGAGAGCATGGAAGAATAGAGGGTGGTGAGTCTGGATGCACCCCTGTTGTGGATGCTGATAGGGCACTGGTGTTTGTCGGAGATCTCTGAGGCCGTCCACCAGCCATGCAACACCCCCCAAGGTGTGTTTCATCTCTGTCTGAATGGAAAAAAATGGATCAAAGCTCAGAGGCAGAAATGACAATGTTCAGTCTAATCTCATTTCACAGGAATGGGAGACTTCTGCTGAAACCAGTAGATAGGCAGCAGGAAGGCATAAACTCTATCTCTGTCGCGCTGCTCATTGCACAGGCAATCAGGTTGATGCAATAACTTCTCTGCAGCACAGCTGTCAACTTAACTACAGAGAAAAGTGAAAGAGAGAAACTGGTTGAGGTGACAGAGAAAAGAGGAGCACAGAGACTGCTGGTGATGCAATCTAATGCTAGCTTGGATTATTGTCATGAGCGGTTAGGTGAGAGTTGTTACTGTGCCCCATGCATACTGGAAACCGTGCAAGCTGAATTATCCTGCATTGTTATCAGCACTAGATAGAACAGATAGAGCCTCTTTAATATGCAGTGAAGAAAACAGCATGGATTTGCTCTTTTATCCATTATCTCATTCAACATCACAACTTTTATCATGCATTAACATCCCCTCTACTCTAACTAGACATTCATTTAATCTGTTCTCCCCTTTCCTCTTCCCTTGCTGTCACAAAATGAAAAACAGAGGTGGAGTATTCTACACCGACAAAGCCTTCACCCATGCACATATGCTCCCTTGGCTGCCACTTTCTCACAAAAATCAATGCCACTCTTCTCCCATCATGAAGCCCACAATGCCATCTGTCTCATTTACCCAAATTTGCAGTATGCAGACCAAAAATTGGAGTGTAGGTCTGCGTGAGGAAGCATAGCATGAAATAAGGAAACAAATATAGAAGGACCAAAGGGGTGACCAAAGGCAAAAAAGTTTTAGTCATTGATCATGTCTGCAATTGTGCGTGAATGTGAGAGTTTTTCCTTGTGGGGTTGGTGTGTGGTCATAGTTCATCCAGATGGGGAATTATGCAGTTAAATGTCAGCCAACAGTGATTAAGGCTGAAGGGGAAAAGGACTATAGGATAGTTCTGATGAAGCTAACACGTATTGAGCAAGTAATTTAAAATATGCTTCAGGCTTCATATGGATTAGATCTGAGCATCACTGACTGGCAGTCATGGCTTATCATGGAACTGTTATTAATTCCAGGCCTGAGCATTATTCTAGTCATTATCTAAGATGATTTTACACATGCTTTGCAGACCAAAATGTTTATAGACACGTTCCAGCAGGGCTGCATGTGAGAATGCAAATTCTATCATTTTTCATTGTCCTTTTATGTTTGCCACGATGCTGGCAAACATGGGAAAACTTACAATTTCTCAGAAAAATTCAGTCTGTCGCTTCTTGTAAACATCCTGAGTTGCTAGGTCTAAATGCACAGAATTATTTTGCTGCCATGTTAGTTTTATTAGCGTGATCATTCATGATAAATTCAGTGAATCATTCCTTGGGTCAAACTCTTCAGCACGCATTTTGGCAGTTTGCACCCGAGTGTCAAGTGGTCGAGATAAGAGTCTCAGGATAGTCTGGAGTGCTCTCTACGGGTTGAGAGTGAGTCATTGACTCAAGTGGAGGCATTTAAGTATCTCAGGATCTTGTACGTAAATGATGGTAGGATGGAGCAAGAAAGGGAGAGATGGAATGGGGCTTCATCATGAGGCTGGTTGACCAGTCTGTTGTGAAGAGAGAGCTGAGTCAAGATGCAAATATCTCAATTTACTGTTCCAACTCTCACCTATGGTCACGAGATTTGGGAAGTGACCAAAAATTAGAATGTGAATGCAGATAGAAGTGGCTGAAATGAGCCTCCTTCGGAAGGTGGCTGGGCTCAGCCTTAGAGATTGGGTGAGATCAGCTGAGGTGGTTCAGGCGTCTGACTACGGTAGGTATTCCTGTCACATCCTATTGACCCCTGAGGCAGGCCCAGAACTCACTGGAGGGATTATATATACCTTCTAGCCTAGGAATGCCTCAGGATCCCCCAGAAGAAGCAGGTGAGTGTTGCTAGGGAGAGCGACGACAAAAATAGATGCATGGGATGGATGATGCATTTGACTCTTAGTCTAACTATCCATCTACTTTCTTCCTCTTGTCCCAGGTCCAGGAAGGAAACCCAGACATACCTCTCTCAGTGTTCTCTCACTAGAAGGGATATATAATGCCTTCAGCATATTCTGGGTCTACCCTGGGGTCTCCTCCCAGTACGATGTTCCTGAAAAACCTCCCAGGGAGACAATCAGGGCTTATCAGATGCCTGAACTACCTCAGTTGACCCCTTTCACTGTGAAGGAGCAGAGGCTTACCTCAAAGCTCCTCACTCTGTCTCTAAGGCTGAGCTCAGCTACCCTCTGAAGGAAACTCATTTCAGCCACTTCTATCTGTGATCTAATTCTTTTGGTTAAAAAGAAAGTTGTCCCACATGTGAGGGTTAGAACAAAAAATGGACTGGTGAATCAAACACGACAGACCCGTGCAATGCCCTCACTATGGGGAGCTAAGGTATTACCACCGAGAGTAACTATGTACTTGGAAAGAGAATTTCTGAGGTTCTTTGAAACAAAAAAAAACAATAATGTCAGTTTTATCTAAAATCAGAAACATCCAGGCTTTCATGTCTTTAACACAAGATTGAATTTCAAGAAGAAGTTTGGTTTCTTCAGGCTTAATGGAAAATAAAGCTGGGTGTCAACAGCATAACAACAGAATCAATGTCATATTTCCTATTGATATTGCCCAATAGAAGCATTTATGTAGAGAATTAAACAGGACCGAGTCCAGAACCCTGAGGAACACCATGGTAAACTGGTGTTTTTCGGAGGTACATCATCATGCACACATACAAACTGGAATCTATCAGACACATATGACTAAACCAGTGTAAAGCAGAACCCTTGATCCCAATAATATGTTCAAGCCTTTGTAACAAGATGTTTTGGTCAATGGTGTTAAATGCTAAAATCCAACAGGATCAACACAGAGACAAGGGAAATAATCAGAAGCATTATGTAAAAGAAAACTGAAAGATTAACATTTCTATTAAAGCAGGATATCGTGTAATCCTAACTCCTGTTTCGGGTTTCAAACTAAATATTTTTACAACTTAGTTAATAACCAAGGTAGTGCAGTAGATATTGGCATTTCCTTCGTCAGATTAAAATAAAACACTCTGGATGTTAGAGCAAAGCAAATGTAAACAATTCCACATGTTTTCTCTTAAGCTAGTCATACAAGTGATTATTGTGTCAAAATGTGATTGCTCATTTTAATTTGGATTCATTGAAGCCATTGGATTGTTAATCATTGACTTGATGTAATGATGTAGATCAATGTGTTAATACACCTAATATTTGGATCTGACAACCCCTATAAGTGATGTGGAACTTGAATTGAAGTGGGTGAGTCAGATTAGAGCTTATTTAAAGATTTAAGTTTTTATCCCAGCTTTCTATCTGAATATGGCCAATCCTCTTCCTTGTGTGATATAAAGAACAGGAAGTGATGACACAAGAACAATATTTGGACATCTTCCTGACATGTACATGATTAGCACTCTGGCCTATGCTGCAGACTGTAAAGCAAGCAAGGTGAGAAAACTGACAAGTTCACAGTATACATGTGTTAAATGGCAAATGAGACAAGGATATGAGTGAGGGAAGTTAGAAGGGGGCATAAAGATTTGAAAAAAGGGAAAAAAATGTAAGTGCTGACATCATTTTGAAGAAACCAGGAAGATTTAGGTGGTGAATGTGGTGGAAAAAATGACTATATATGTATTGTTATTAAACTGGAGAAGAAATAGAAACGGTCCCAATGGAGAAACAGAGCAAGACTAAACAGAGCATCCTAGATTGCTAAAAGTGGAAATAAAAGGCCATGAATAGAACATGAAGATAAAAAGGTCAATGTGGATGTGATGGAGAGGAAGGCGTTTCTGAAGAATGAACGTTACAACACAAACGGACAGAAAGACAGGAAACAACTGAGTGAGGAAAGGATTTACAGACTGTGAACATATGTTTACACACACAGTCACCCCAGATCTTTGCTAGATAAGCTAAATTTATTCCCAGATTAACTGGTTTGCATGCTCCATCAGGCAAAAGTTCAAGATGACCTTAAAATGAACCAAATTCAAGCGCATGTTAAAGTAGAAAATCCTTAATGACATTGCAGATGAAGCAGTTTCCATGGGATAAAACTGGATGCTTCTTCAGCAGAATGAATCTAGATTTAAAAAGCAGTTAATGATAAAAATGAACTTGTTTGATTAACAAATAAAACTGATGAAAGTCTGCCATACAGTTTCAGGGACTGTAATTGTCAAAGTACGGATATTAAAGGATACCACCTTGTCAACCCAGTTCTCTACATATTATTCATTATACACATTATTAGGAAAACAGCAACATTTTATGTATTTACATATACACACATGCCTGGTTTGTGTTGACCGTGGAGAATCCAGCTGCTTACCCTAAACTCAACCATCACAACTGAATGCTTAACCCCAACCGTTCTTCTTAATTTAACAATAACCTCATTTTAACCCTAACGCTAAAACCAAGTCTAAGCCATTAAAAATCACTCTGCACCTGTGGGGGACTATTGCTGCCCCCACAATTACAGAAAACCCCCATAAGTTGGTAAATCCATTATTCATTCATTCTTGACGAAGGTAAGCTAGACGTGTAGCCACAGCTGCCTTGGAGCAGACTGATGGAAACATGGCAGCCAATCCAAATCACTGAACATTCGTACACATTCAAGCATTTTCTTTGCTTTATCATACTTTTACATCTTCCTTTTAAAGATCACTTATTTTTAAGTAATTGGATGCATCAGGTTTTTATAGTTGCCCTTTTGATTATTGCTCCAATATACTATATTAATGATATTATATGTTAATAATAGCTTTTGATTTTTTGGGGCATCCATGATGACTTCTCCTGAGCTTTGACTGAAACTAAATTACAGATATCTTTCTGTATGCCTTATAACAGAACAATGTCCATCATGAAGACAGAATCCATGGTGCACTGATTGAAATCTGAAAATAATGTTAGTATTTATTTTTCATCCCCAAACATTTTAGAATAGCAATGACTAGATAACATCTAAGTTGAAGAATTATTTTCTTTTAAATAAACACACAAATCCATACAAACCATTCACATGACAAACAGATTGAAATGGGACAATAATGGTTACCCTTTAAAAAATGTCAGTGTGTCCAAGTGGTGGATCGGTTCATAGTGCTGAAGCTTTTAGAAAGTGATTGATGGTTTTAATTAGTCGTTCAGAGCCAGTTGGAGTTGACTGAGCTCTACGTTGTCCTCTACTGGGCTTTGGAGAGTCTGGCAATAACCCATATACTGGACAATTGTGTCTAATCACCTTCAGTGACTCAGTCACAGGTCCCTATTTATGTGGAAAAATCAATTAACCAAATCCACATGTTAGTCTATGATTAGTCTCTGCAGCAGCATTAGAATAATGCTCTTATAATACATCTCTCTGCATTTTCATAAGATGGTAAAATTGCCCTGATACATTGCTGCAAATAATCATGTTGCTTAGCAGCAAATACGCTCTGATAGATCCAAGCCTCTTAGCTAAACCCATATAAAAAGGTCACAGGTCTCTTTTTGTGCAGCCACTTTATTCCCAAACACGAGGCTCAAATTTGCTGCTGGACTGAACAAAAGAGATGAAGCCGGTCTGGGATCAGCAGCAAATGGTGACATAAATCTGCACCAGACTGCCACGTTCACGGGGAGTTAAGAGTCTGATTTACTTTGCTGTTGTTACACACACCATGGCCCGTGTCAGCACAGGTTAGCCAGGACTAACGACTGTGTGTAATGTGCTCTGACCCAGTTCAACATCCAGAGCAAATTTCGCCTCAGTTCTTGGCGGATTTAAAGGTCTGCTTGTCTTGGGTTAGTGGGCAAAGTTTGGTGCTGTCAAGTTAAAATGGAGGACAACGTTAAAACAGATATGTCAACAAAATAAAAACGATGCTTAGTCTGTAGCAGTAGGATTAATCCAAGCTGTAAGTCGTGGGGAAAAACCATAGTTGTGGGAGATTTGGACTTGCATTGTCAGGCAAATCTAACAGCTTATCTAAATTTGTAAAAAAAAAAATATGTTGTGTTACTAAAATTCTCACTGTTTTCTAATAGCAGTCAGCTTTTTTTTTTCTGCTGGTCTAGTGTGACTCCAGAAATAATTAAATTGGTTCACAGTGCATAAAGTAGCAGCTTCATTACAAAGGCTGAAAAGTTGCTCCGATATTGTGACACACATACCGTATGTTTACCTTGAGAAATGATGATTTGCATGAAACTAGCAAGAAAATTCATGTGTGCCACTTATAATCTTCACAAAACACTCGTAAGGTGGTAGAATGGGATGGATGGTGCCTTTAGTATGTTGACTGTCAACAGACACTTTCTTCACTTTTCTGCCGTCACTTCTGACTGGTTAGGTTTAGGAATTGGAAAATACATGGTTACATGGAAACAGTCTGAGGAGTGTCTGGGTTCACCTTCAGAGGCGTTACACACCAAGCTGACAACTGGCCGTCAGGCATGTGTGAAGGGTTAGTACACCTCTTTCTGTGTTTTGTTTTTGATGTGTGTGCCCTTTCACCATTGTCAAACTCCATCAGCCTCCTTTTTCTGGCTGATTCAACTTGTACAAATGATGTACTGTGAGTAAGTAAGAGGACTCACTCTTTTTTTTGTGCACAATGTCTACTGCTTTCACATTCTGTATAACGTATATTGTACCATCTCCTTCTGCACTGGTGAACTATGTCTTCTTGGTTTCATGTCGCCAAAATGCTTCCAATGAAAATCTCACAAATTCTACACTTTTACTGTGACATTACTACACTTTGGACACCTAGACATACCACTTACATATTTTTTTCTGAGCATTAACTAATAATTTGATTGATTGAAGTTTATTTGAACACAAAAGCAAAAACACAAGGGAAAAAACAACAACAAAATCAAAACAATAAAATGTACCCATTCAAGAAGAGTGGGAGGGAGCATAAGTTTTTTCTAACCCCACCGCAGTAAATTAAAACAATTTTTAGAGTCATTATACCAGGGTCATATTCATTATTAATAATAACCACCAAGCTTTACATTGTATTATAATGAAACAATTATTGTAATAATAATGATAATAGTAACAATACTCAGCACATCAAAATCTACTTAAGCAATACATGTTTGTAATGGAGCTTTAAAATGATAATAATTGCACCAACAACAATACTATCTACAGTTGTAATGTTAGCAATAACAATAATGATTATTCGTTTATATCACTTATAATCTGATAATGGGAAACAATCTAGTTCAGAGGAACATCCTGAGCTGGAAGATCAGGTGAACGTAATGAAAACGTAATGTGTGTAATTTAAACCCAATCACAAACTTTTCCTTAACTTCATCGAGCAGTTGTTGTATTGCGAATCAGAGAATGAAAACAAGGAGAAAAACTTTGTATCAATGAAGGGAGTCTTTATCACAACTCTTATTTTCCAGTGGTTTTCATGCTAGTCATAAGATTTAAGCTCGCTGAGCAGAGAAGTGAGGCTTACTATAGTTGTTATTAAAGCATTGTTATATTTTATCACTTAATACCAATATTTAATGAGCTCATGCACATAATACAGTCTCCTCTGGGTGTTTGCAAACAGTAAGTCTTCATTAGAAAAACAAGAATCCATTTTACAGTATATTGCACCTGTGCACACTGGCCCCACGTTGCAGCCTTCCTCCTGGCCTTCCACTGCTGCACACGGATATCATCTGTGTTTGCTCTGTGTTCCAGTCTAACCGTACTCTTGTCTTGGCTTCGGTTTTGTCCGAGTGTGTAATCGGTTTATTTGTCTGCTTTGTATTGTGGCTGCTGGCTGTTCTGGGTTGTTTTGTGCCACGCCGGGAATGTTAGCGCTTCAGGTTTGTGCCTGTGCTCGGAGCCATGTGATCTGCATTTCAGGCATCCATCTCACTTGAGGCGCAACAGCTGACCGCACGCTCACGCGCATGCACACATGTATGCACATATATAAACAGAACAAAACAGAAAAAAAGAAACAGCCCAAGCATATATGCCTTCCCTTGTGCTCACCGTTGTTTCTTCTCACCTATCGACTCAGGTTTTTCTTTCCAGGCAGCATCTGTTCCCTGTCACTATCACTCCATCTCAGATCCAACCTCTCCACTCTTTCTCTAATGTTAGTTCCTCTCTAATGAGCGGTCTGCCTATTCCCATTACATCTCTGTGTGGTCTGAGTTGACTCCTATCTCAGCTTCTTCTTTCAGTAGACATGCACACACACTCGCCTCTCAAAGATGAACACAGCTCAACAATCTGATCTCTATATTTGCAGAAATGATTAATAGCGAAGCTGTAGAAAGTTGCAGCATCTTTACAGTGAAACTTTCACAACTTCCTCTCCTTTTTACCACCTTTACGTCCACGCACACATGTAAATAACTTCAATTCTTACCGTGAGGGTGGGGATGGCTGTAACCAGTGAGTAGATGAGCACTGGGGGGATCTTGCTGGTGTCATCCGGACCCGGATAGGGCTTAGAGAAGGTCTTGTCGTAGCAGAAGAAGCCCTGGACGTGAACGGGGAAGGTGTCCGTGTACTCAAAGTAGTAAGCCAGCAGCACCGTCCCAGCCATGATCACCAGCTGGAAATAGAACATTATCCCTCCGTTAGAAAGCGAGAGGATGAGATGTGAAGCAGAGGAGGTGGAGGCGGAGGAGGATTGGGAGAGGAAGAGGGGAGAGTCAAGTCCCTGTTCCCCTCAGTCACGGGGAGATGCATAGGAAACACAACCCAGAGAGAGGCAGAGTGAGAGCTTCAGTGTTTGCATCCAAGAGAGAGGAAAAGAGGAGGAGGCTTTTTTCTCCAAGGGATGAAACGAGGGGAACAGAAAGCAGAATGAAAAAGGGGTTTCTCAGCAGCACAAGCAGAGAAATGCAAAGAGAGTAAGCAAGAAAACAAGAGAGAATTGGAGCGAGATGGACAGAATGGAAGGGAGATGGGAGGGAGAGGAAGGGGGAGCAGCCTTTATGCTGCTGGCACTCATGAAACCTACTACAGTTGAGCTGTGGGTGTATTTGTAGATGCTGTGTGTGTGTCTGTGTGTGCAGAATACATTAATATGTTTGGCAAAAGCATGTGCACCAGGGAGAGAAGTGAGTTTCTGCAGACTCGTGGTTTTAACCATCAGATGATGTCTCTGCTGAAATGTTCCTAAAATCCTCGTCAGCAGGCAGACAAGGACATGAAAGTGTTGATTTTGGTTGAGTTTAATACTTCTAAAGTTAATTTTGTCATCTGATAGTTTTCTGGCAAAAACGGGATGATAATTAAATGGAAACTAAAAACTTTGATTAAATCTGTTGATACTTTTGCCAATGAAAACAATAAGTTGTGTAAAGAAGTTGGGAAGAGGCCTGATGAGACTGAATGTGGTAAAAAGGTTGGGAATACTGTAGTACAACTAGCTCCGATGTAGTCTCATGGAACTAATGCTACAAAATGTCAACACCATAAAGAGAAGATTCAACATTTTGACACGTTTTGCATTTGATGTAAAGTAAAAAACAAGATGTAAACAAATTTAAAGTAACATTTACTTACCGGCCATCTTAAAATTCATGTAAAGCAGAGATTTCAAACTAGATGTTTCCCTGCTTTAACACCCTCAAATGAATAGGTCATTGTACAGAACTTGCTAATGCTAAATCAGCATTTAGTTTTAAAGCTCCCAATATCTGGAACAAACCACCAGAAAACCTGAAGCCTGCTTCAAACCTTAGTTCTTATTACTTTTTGAATATATATGCAGCATCGGTAGTGATGTGGACTCTGCAGCGGTCTGTTGTGGTGAAGAACGAGCTGCGCCGTTCCATCTACGTTCCTACCCTCACCTATGGTCTCAAACTGTGGGTAGTGACTGAAAGAATGAGATTACGAATATAGGCGGCTAAAATGAGTTTCCTCTGCAGAGTGGCTGGGCTCTCGCTTAGAAATAAGGTGAGATGCTCCATCATCCAGGAGGAGCGGCTTGAAGTAGAACCGCTGCTCCTCCACACAGCCAGATGAGGTGGCTCGGCATCTGTTTAGGATGCTTCCTATTGTGAGCATCATTGTGAGGGGAAGACCCAGGACATACTGGAGGGACTATGTCTCTCCACTGGCCTGGGAACGCCTTTTGATCCCCCAGGATAAGCTTTCCAGAAGTGGTGGGGAGAGGGAAGTCTGGGCTTCCCTGCTTAGAAAGCTGCGCTCGCGATCCGTGAAAATGAGTTTTTGGGAGATTAAAAACAGCTGAAGTGGGACTTAAAGTTTAGATTATGAGTATACTTCGATAGGTTTAGGAAAAAGATGTGGTTTGGCTTTTTAAAAAAGAAAAAGAGAAAAAGACTTTCACAAAATTTAACCATATTTTTGTCATAAAGTCTTTGTGGCAGAAAGCCCTGAAGGTAAATTTCTCCCATGTGCCAACAGTTCAACCAAAACTTAACGTCACTGCGTGGCAACAAACGCTGTGATTGGCCAGTTGTAATGTGCATTATTTTGGTTGTTGGGCTTGCATTTTTATGGCTCATTTTCATGGTGCCCAAGTAGGCCAAAATAAAAGGAGACAAAAGCTATTGTTGCTTTAGGAAAAACAAGAAAGCGTGTTCCTCATTTCTGGAAAGAGGCAGACAATGCTCTACATTATTTGTGTTTAACCTTAAATACATATTTGTCCTTTAAAAGATTTAACCTAATAAAGTTGCTAAAACATGCAAAATTTACTTGGATTTGTGTTTTTTAGCAGAATGATGAAATTCAGTTTTCATCCTATCAAAAACTTCTGGTCCTTGGCTGGTTGCTGGCTATCTGCTTTAACACTAAGGTCTGATATGAGTGTTCAGCATTCACAAACCAATTTTAACTTATTGGAAATTTAAGACTGTTCATCTTAAATGAAATTAGGTTGCACCCTCACAGCTTGTGCGGCTGCAGCCACACCTGTACCACCTTTACTTGCACACATAAACCTTAAACATATAGTCAGATGTGCTATATATGTGCAAAACCTCTCAATTCAGACAAGAGGAAAACACACATGAAGAAATACATAAAGGAACCGATGAATTTAGTAACAATGGGGGTTTTACTTAAAATGTATTTATAATCGGTCTGTTTTTCTATTTGTATCAAACTATCCTTCATCTGTGGCTCCCTTGAGAGAGATGTGCTTTCCCATATGTGGTTGTCATGGTGAATAGATGACTGAGGAGCCTGGTTTACAATGTTTTTTGTATTTTTAGTATTTCCGCTTCAAAACGTGTTCATACAGACCTTTAGTAAGTAAAGTCTTGTCATTACCGTACACTTCCTGTTCAGAAACTAATAGTAATTTGTGCATTTTTTGTGTGTGTGCTATTAGGGATAATGGGATGTGCACACTTTCGGGGACCTTCAGTGGCCTTGCTTTGGGCAGGATGAGGTGTTTTCTGTGTGTGACTCATAAAGCGTCTCTTTGTTTTCCTGTTTGAAGAAGCCGTGCTCCTCCCCTGCATTTACCCAGCATATTGTGACTGACTCACTCTAAACTGACGAAACGCCACTAATTCATGGTGACACTTTAATGTGTAGTTAAGCATGCCTCCCACTGCTTCAACATGGAAACATTCAGGACTGTATTTAATATTGCATCCATGCTGCTCCAAACTCATGTTTGTTGAACTTTTGACCTTAAAATTTGCATGTTCAAGCAATATAAAGTTTCTGATAGTCATCATCTGATTCAGATTTTTTCTATTCAACTATAGTTGTAGAACGAGGGGGTCCCTAGAATCAGCTTCTGCAGCCAAGGATTGGACCGCCAGGGTCTACACATTGGGCCACCTCCCAGCTCACACAGTACCCAACCTCTATGGTCCCTCCCACAGGTGGTAAGCCCGCAGGAGGAGTGGCCCATGTCACCCTTTCAGACTGAGCCTGACCGTGCCCCATGGGCATAGATCTGACCACCAGGTGCTCGCCTCCATGCTCTGCCTCCAGGCCTGGCTCCGGGCAAGGGAAAATCCAAATCAATGTTGTTTCTCATGAGGGTCTTTTGAGCCACACTTTGTCTGGTCCCTCACCTTGAGACCTGTTTGTCTTGGGTGACCTTAAAGGGGCAGGATGACCTCGAGAACATAGCTCCTGGGATCACTGGGACACACAAACCCCTTCCCCACGATAAGGTGGCGGCTCAGGGAGAGGGTTGGGATGAGAATCAGCACCTCCAAATCTGGGACCATGGTCCTCAACTGGAAAATGGTGGAGTGCCCTCTGTGGGTCGGGAATGACATCATCCCCCAAGTGGAAGAGTTTAAGTATCTTGGGTTCTTGTTCACAAGTCAAGGAAGGATGGAGATTGACAGGCGGATCAGCAGAGATCTGGACTCTGCAACGGTCGGTCGTGGTGAAGAGGGACCTGAGCTAAAAGACAAAGCTCTCAATTTACCCATCCATCTACGTTCCTTCCCTCGCATATGGTTTCGAGCTGTGGGTAGTGACCAAAAGAAGTCAATTGTCGTTGTTTCTTTTGGGCAAGACACTTAACCCTCCCCAGTGTTGGCATCACGGGTATACTCAAATATAAGTATAAACATCTGGGAAATCACTGTAGAATAGAATAGAATAGATACAAGCGTCAATACAAGCGGTCAAAATGAGTTTCCTTTACAGGGTGTCCGGGCTCTCCCTCAGAGATAGGGCGAGGAGCTCGGTCATCTGGGAGGGGCTCACAGTAGAGCCCCAACTATTCCACATCGGGAGGACCCAGATGAGGTGGCTCAGGAATCTGGTCAAGATGTCCCCATTACGCTAAGGTTTTCCAGGCACGTCCCACCAGGAGGAGACCCCATGGAAGACCCAGGACATGCTGGAGGGACTACATCTCACTAGGATCTTACTGGACAAACTGGAAGAAGTGGCCAGAGAAAATTAAGTTTGGGCTTCTGTGCTTTGGCTGCTGCGACCGCAACCAGACCTGAAGCAGAGGACAATGGATGGATGGAATTAACTACAGTTTCTAACAAAAAGCCAAATGAACTCAAGTATTATTGTAAAGGGGTGTAATCTGATCTCAGCATGAGATCCATGTGGTACAGAAGATCTTTGCACACACTAAGAAGCAGCAATCCCAACACATAGGATACCAACATGACCTAGAGAAATTCAGATAAAAGACTCTACCAAACATTTCCACCCAAACAAAACACAATTCCAACCCCAAGCTATTATATGGGAATGAAACATAAACATGAGAACACCACTGTCCACTTTAAAGCTTCTGTTAATGTCTCCCTTTCAAGAAAACCACACAAACAAGGCATCATATGAAAACAGAGACTTTTCTGATTACAAACAACTCTGTCTCAACACTGCGGGACAAAACTCTGTGAGTCAGCAGCTACGATCATAAATCATGTCTTACGTTTGCTTTTTTTGTGGTTAAAAGTTTTATTCCAACTTTTAAAAAAACTCTAACTACTAATGTGTTCTCCTATGACTCTGCCTTTGTTTGACATGAATCATGAAGGTCCTGCTGGTTTCCATGGAGATGAAGGAAGTTTTATAGTGAAGTATTCACTCTTCCTATCATATGATATCTTTGGATTCCCTTCTTTCTGGATCCTCATGGTGTTTCTAAGGTGAATTTGGGGGCTATCCCTTGATTCTCCTGTTTCTGGGTTGCTATCCTTTGGTTTTCACTAAAGTAATGTGGTTTTTCTTTTAGGAGGAGATAAATATTTACATTTTCTACTGTGTGAATTTACTCTGACACAGTAACACATATCAGGATTTTGACACTTCTGTAGTAATCTCACGTCTCAGCTTTCTTTTGAGACAGATTATAAATACAGCCCCTGTTGTTGTGAAGATATACTTTATTCATTTTTTAAATTAAAAACATTTATCAATCCCAGAGGGAAATTGTAATATTAATATGATAGTAAAATAATATTGTAATTGTGATGTCATTTCTGGACAGTGGAGCAGAGGTTCAGTGACTTCAGTGGCGTTAGATGGACTGGTCTGAGTATTTCAGAAACTGCTCATCTACTGTGATGTCACACAGGGATGAGTTATTTAAATCACACCTAATATAATAAATTTTTCAAAAACCTCACCAGTATGTTGTTCACATCAGCCAGTTGTTTGCTTTGTTGTCACCCATGACGACGGTGACAGCAGCTTATTCACACTCTGGCAGCTCTCCACGCCACCCTCCCCGTTTGCACACCATAACGCTCTTCTCCCCACTCTGTTGTGTTTCTCTTTACAAAATCTTTCTCTCTTGATCGCATTTTGCGAAGAGCAACACGGACAGACTTCAGCGTTAACAACTGACCCTTCTCTGATTTATTTCACTGCAGCGATGGAAAAGCAGATCAACAACGAAAGAAAGCAGGAAAAAAATAAAAAGCTGCAGCTTGTCAAGATAAAAGGTCACGTTAAGACGGTTCAAGTTCAGAACTGTCAGAGACACAATAGATGAAGACTGAAGAGTGTCTTTTTCTGTTCGCAAGCCTCTTAAGATGTCATCATCTCCCTGCGAGACCCTCCCTCATAGCATCCCTTTGAAAATATACTTCATGCCTGTCAGATTATCCAGGCGTCATGGCGACGCATCTCATTATGTGCTGGCATAATACTGACAAGATTATTTCAGGTATCAGGTTGTTTGGAGCAAGCCTGGTTCCTGAACAAGTCATAAAGGAAATTAATTTTTCTCTGATTCCTGTGAGGCATCAGTCAGTGATAAGAAAGGAGCAGATGTTTAATTTATCATGAATGGAAAGACAATGTAATTCTGCACATTTTAAAACCAAGGTAGCTATACTTGTTTAACTCGGTTAAAAAACATGGATTTGTGAAATGTAGTTAAAAACAATTAAATCTTTATTCCTCAACATCTGTTCCACTTTGATAACATTCATAGATGTACACTGATTGGGTGTGATGTCATTAAATTTGATTAAATCTGTAAATTCTGAAAGATGAAATTAAGCAAAACATGATACATTTTGTTATTTGAAATTTTCATTTGACCTTTAACCTTTTGTTTTATTTGTATGGTACAATTCTATGACAGGGGGATTCAAAGTGCTTAAATAAGAATAATTTTAAATAAAAGAAAAAAAAGGAGAAAGAAAAAAACAACATTAGATAAAAACAGTATTTGAAACATGATCAAGTTTAAAAATTCAAGTTTAAAATAAAAGCTTTAAAAGATTAATAAATAATGCAGCAGAGAACAGGAGGGTCTTTAACCTGGAGTTAAATAAATTGAGTGTTTCTGCTAATCTGAGGCTTTCTGGGAGTTTGTTCCAGACATGTGGAGCATAAAAGCTGAATGCAGCTTCTCCATGTCTACTTCTGACTCTGGGAATTGATAAACGACCAGATACAGATGATGAGGGGTCTGGTAGGTTCATACTGGGTAGAGAGGTCAATGATGTATTTTGGTCCTAAAACATTCAGAGCTTTAAAGACCAGCAACAGAACTTTAAAGTCTATCCTCTGATGGACAGGCAGCCAGTGTAAAGACCACAGAGCTGGACTTATGTGGTCCAGTTTTTTGGTCTCAGTGAGGACTCGAGGATCAGAGCTCTGAATAAGCTGCAGGTGTCTAGTAGATTTTTTAGATAAATCTGAAAAGACACATTTACAATAATCAAGTCGACTAAAGATAAAAACATGAGCTAGTTTATAACAAGTAATGATAATGTGTGGAAGTAAAGCTGCCTGGTCCATCTCAACTACTTAGCTTAGGTAAGTAATGCTATAAGTAAATGTTTATTATCCCATTAATGTTACAAGTTTTGATCAATTATTGCAATAAAATCTTAACAATTTGGCTTTGGGGGGCAGAAAATGTATCAAACTGAATACAACAGGATTTTTATTACATGTTTTTAGATGTAGAAAAGTAGAGGTAGAAAAGGCGGCACTGCTCTGCGGCTGCAGCCTCAGTATTCCTGATCCTGTCTTGGACAGGTTGTACTGGAAGAAATTTCGCTGTGCCAGGATGCTCAATTACAATAAAGCTGATTCTGATTCTGAGGTAGCACAAACTCATGTAAAGAATATTATGAATTTGGTGTGACAGTAAGATTAAAAACATTTCCACTTTCACAATAATGGCTTAAAGAACCTCGGTGGATGTATTTTCTTCCTGTGTTGTGAGGCAATCCATGTTTTTGTAATGTTACAATTGAGCCTTTGGAATAAACAAATAAGGAAATACCTAACGTTAGTAACACCCACTGTCGTTCCAAAGGCTGAATAGAATGTAAACATATATGAGATTACACCACAGAGTCTACAAATTAGGAAATATGAGTTAGGGCTCTTATACAGCAAACCAACATAAAGAGCGAATTAACATGAAGGGCCCCTGCTGGGTCTTGTCTGAGGTGAGAAGACCCAGTGGGGGGCCTTCGTCTCAGCAGGGTGTTTATCGTGTCAGAACAAGGAATACGGTACTAACGCACCATTTTAAACTGTCACCCATGATTTATATACCTGTGTAAGAAAACATACAACCACCAGCCACTTTAATAGGTCTGCCTCGCTACTATCAGGCTGGACCTCCTTTTACCTTCAGAACTGTCTTCATTCTTGGCGTCATAGATTGAACAAGGTGTTGGAAACATTCCTCAGAGATTTTGCTCCATATTGACAAGATAGCATCACACAGTTGCTGCACATCCATGATGAGAATCTCCTTGTCCTCCACATCCCAAAGGTGAAACACCGGTGACAGCCGAAACATGTCAGGTATTTGATATCTACTTTTTTTGTCTGAATAGAAGAAACCAAAAAGATCATATTTTAAGTTTGAAGACAAAATGAAAGTTTTTGAGGTGAAACACTGGATTGAGATGTGGTGACTGTGGAGGCCATTGGAGTACAGTGAACTCATGTCATGTTGGAGATGATCTGAACTTTGTGACCTGGTGCATTATCCTGCTGGAAGTAGCCATCAGAAGATGCTACACTGTGCTCATGAAGGGATGGACATGGTCAGCAAC